>JAEHOD010000035.1:600000-1137579 GCA_016834595.1 Chlamydomonas schloesseri
TGCCTGCCTGCCTGCCTGCCTGCCTGCCTGCCTGCCTGCCTGCCTGCCTGCCTGCCTGCCTGCCTGCCTGCCTGCCTGCCTGCCTGCCTGCCTGCCTGCCTGCCTGCCTGCCTGCCTGCCTGCCTGCCTGCCTGCCTCCCTCCCTGCCTGCCTGCCTCCCTGCCTGCCTGCCTGCCTGCCTGCCTGCCTGCCTGCCTGCCCGCCTCCCTGCACAGGGAGCCCTGCCGCTGCCCCGCCTGCCCCCGTTTGTCATACCACAGGCCGCAAGACGGCCTTGGCGCTGCCTCGGCGCTGCCGTGACGCCTGTGCCACCGTCCCCTGGGGACGCTCAGCTGCACTAACAGCCACCTGCATTCACCGCAGCCGGTCTTGTTCATGATGCAATCATGGTTTCTCTCTCTCCCCCCCCCCACACACACACAATCAATCAATCAATCAATCATTGTTCGTCCTCTACCTTGTCGTTCCTAACACGCACACCGCACACCACATGCCGGTACCCCACAGCGCCGGCCAGTTCATATGGGAGGACGAGGGCCTGGCCAAGATGGACCCGGGGCGCCTGCCCGCGCTCAAGCCCTACTTCCGGCGCGACGGCGGCGGCAGCGTCACGGCCGGCAACGCCTCGCCCATGACGGACGGAGCGGCGGCGCTGGTGGTGGCCAGCTACGAGGCGGTGCAGGTGGGGGCGGTGTGTGGGGGGGGGGGGTCCATGCATTTGGAGGTGGGGGGACGGCGGGGGTACTGAGGCCTTGGGGGGAAGGGGTTGCGGAGTGCTGACGGGGGGGGGCTGGAAATACCAGCCCAATAAAACTATCCCGGATGGGCTAGGGCCGCGGAGTACTGATGGGGGACGGAGCAGGTTGCGAGCGACGGGGGCGGTGCAGGAGGGAAAAGCAGTTGTGTCGGGGGGAGGGAGGTATGGGGGCGGAGAGGCAGTGGAGCGGTGGAAGGGGGCTGGGTGGAGGTGGCAGCTGCTGCATGGACGAGGTTCGTCACCACCATCACCCTGTCCTGTTTGGCCCCCCCCCTCCGGCTGTACCTCCGGACATCGGCACTTCGTTTTTGATCAAACACCATCCATAGATGGCTAACACCACCCCACCCCACCCCCCGCTGCCTCGCTTCTGCTTGCAGCGGCTGGGGCTGCCGCTGCTAGCGGTGGTGCGCGGCTTTGCGGACGCGCAGCAGGCGCCGGAGTGGTTCACCACCGCGCCCGCAGCCGTGGTGCCGCGCGCGCTGCGGCGAGCGGGCGTGGAGGCGGCGGAGGTGGGTGTGCGACCGGGGCGGCCGGGTGGGCGTGTAGGAAGCGGACAGGAGGGACGGCGGCGAAGCTTAGGGCCACAGGCACGAATCCTGAGAGCTGAGGGCAATGCAGCTGAGCAGCTTGCCTCACCTCCCGTACCTGCAGCCACCACGGGGTCTGTGGTGACGTGCTGCAAGTGCTGCGGGTTGCACACGCAAGCGCTTTCCTAACCCCCACCGCCCCTGCCCCCCTGCCCCTGCCCCTGCCCCTGCCCCTGCCCCCCTGCCCCTGCCCCTGCCCCCCTGCCCCCCTGCCCCCCTGCCCCCCTGCCCCCCTGCCCCCCTGCCCCTGCTCCTCTGCCCCCCTGCCCCCCTGCCCCCCTGCCCCTGCCCCCCTGCCCCCCTGCCCCCCTGCTCCTCTGCCCCCCTGCCCCCCTGCCCCACCGCCCCTTCGCCCCGCCAGGTGGACTACTGGGAGGTCAACGAGGCATTCAGTGTGGTGGACCTCGCCAACCGCCAGCTGCTGGGCCTGCCCGCGGACAGGTGCGCGCGCGCGAGAGAGAGAGAGCGCGTGCGTGCGTGTGCAGTGCGTGCGTGCGCACCACGTGGGGTACCTGCATTACCCGGCTGGCAGGGCAGTGCGCGCACGAACCACGAGTGCGGCGCCCATGTGGGTTGCCTGTGTGTGTGTGCGGCACGGTGCTGTGATCACCCACGCCCCCCCCCCCGCAACATGCACACCGCGCGCGCGCGCGCGCGTGTGTGTGTGTGTGTGGGGGGGGGGTGTTAGAAAAGCACAAGGGAAAGGGGTGTGTGTGTGTATGTGTGTGTTGTGGTGTGGTGTGGACGGCATGCGCAGCCCTCTCCTCGTACGGCGTTCGGCGTCCGCCCCGTGCTGTTCCGCCCCACGCGGGGTCGCCCCTGCACCCTAGCACTTGCATTGCCCGCGCACCCGCTGCATGGCATGTGGCCATGCGTCAGACGCACCCGCGGACGTGGACACGCACGTGCACCTGCCCTTGCATGCACCTGCATGCACCTGCCCGTGCACGCATGCATGCACATGCACATGCAGACATGCACACCGCATGCATGCATGCATGCATGCAGGGTGAACGCGCACGGCGGCAGCGTGGCGCTGGGCCACCCCATAGGCGCCAGCGGCGCGCGCATCCTGGTCACGCTGCTCAACGTGCTGCGCGCGCGGGGCGGCCGCCTGGGCTGCGCCGCCATCTGTAACGGCGGCGGCGGCGCGTCCGGCGTGGTGGTGGAGCTGGTGGACGGGCGGCAGGGGCGGGCGGGGTTGGGGACGGCGGCGGCGCCGGCGCCGCCGCCGCACCGGCAGTCGCAGCTGTAGGAGGCGTGGGGGCGTGGGCGCGTGGTGGGGCAGGCGGGAGGAGGCAGAGCGGGGGAGCAACGGGCACGCGGGGACTGCTGCGAGGGAAGCGCGGTCATGCCAGACGGTGCGGCGCGGTGTATGTGGTTGAGTAGATCAGGAGGAGGGTGGGGGCATGCGCAGGATTGGTACGACTGGAATAACTGAAATGATTTGACTGAAGCGCCGCACGGAGCGTGTATGCCGTGGTTTTGGTTGTGGTTGCCGTATTCGCGGGTGCCATGCAGGTAATACGGGATTCGTCAATTTCCCGGTTAACACGCGTGTCCATGCCAGGTGTTTCAACACGTGCGGGAACTCGCCTGGGAACAGCAGATGGGCGTGGCACTCCCCTGTGTATGATGCAAGCAAGGGAACAGGTGTGCGGCGCCCCGGACGTGTCTGAAGATCTCCCCCCCCCCCCGACGCCACGCAGCGCCAGACAGATGGAAGCGTTGCACATGCAGGCAGGCGTCCAGCGTCCACGGATGAGCGCTAGGCCGCGGGTCAAGTTAATGCGGGCGGCGTGCAGCAAGACAATGGCCGGGCGACAGTGTGCGAAGCAAGGGCAAAAACAGGGCGCGACAAGGCAAAAGAAGGGGCCCGAGGTGTTAGGTATGGTGGGCGTGGCATGGCGCTCCCCTGGGAACGGCAGCTGCGTTAACTGCGAGCATTGGGCCGGATTTCGCTACAAAGGTGGCTCGTAGCGTATATCCTAGGCCCTCGATTGAAGCACTGGCTGGATAGCTGGCTGGCTGGCTGGCTGGCTGGAGCCTGGAGGCTATGCGCGCACCCGCCCCTGGGGTTCCTTGCCGTGCGGCCCGTGCTGGGGGAGGGGGGGCGCCACACAGCGCGGTCAAACACACACACACACACACACACACAGTCTTTCATAGTACTCTCCCTTGTGATTTTTAACACATACACACACACACACATGTTGCCGCCCTCCCTTGCTCTCAGGTGAGCATAAGTGATGGTCATCCGAGCTGGATCTTAGCTGTGGCGGGGCTGGGTTGGGCGGGCGACTTTAGGCGCATATCACGGTGCATTGGGACAGCAACGCCGGGGCGCGGGCCGTAGCCCCACCCGGTGAGGGTTACGCGATAAGGGTAAGTATCGGGTAAGTATGTGGAGCTCCTTCGGCCCGATGGCATGGTAAAGAGGTAATCTGAGGTAATCCGAACGCGGCGCACTGTTTGCTTGTCGCATGACGCACGCACAGTGTCGACCCTTTCCCTTGTGCTTTTCTAACACACACACACACACACACACACACACACACACACACACACACACACACACACACACACACACACACACACACACACACACACACACACACTCTGACACACACTTGGTTAGCGCATGTCCTTTTGCCAGGCGAACAAACAATGCATAGTGGCCACGTGCCGGCTAGTAGTACTGTTGTCAAGACGGGGTGCGGCTCCTAGGGCCAATCCAGAGGATCTTTCCGTCTTCTTTCGCACGTTGCGGCTTGGGAGGCATGGACTACCAGACCAATGCGTGATTCTTTGCGGTGCTGGTGGGCCTCTGCCGCCAGCATCGAACCGGCTTCTCAGATACACGATTACGTGATCCAGAAGACAGCTGTAAACCCGTTGCTACACACACACACACACACACACACACACACACACACACACACACACACACACACACACACACCATTGCCATGGGAATTCTCTCCGTTTCCGTTTACCAACACCATTGCCATGGCTGTCATGCATGCGCCCATGCCGCCCCGACCTTTATATTCGTTTTGCTTGCCTGCGCTCCCTCTCTTCCCTAAATCGCGCAACCCCTAGTATAGTTAATTGGGCTTGGCCGGGCTGCGTGCTTGCTCTTGCTTGTCGCGCGACGCCGCGCTACCACGGTCCATCGCTCTTGTTCTTGACACTCGCTTGCTGCCGCCCTGTGCTGTGTTGTTTCCCTCCTCGCTCATAGGTGAGATATTCATCGAGGATCGGGCGGGAGCTTGGACTTAACGGCCAGGAGCTAGCAGCGAGGAAATCGGCTTTAGGCGTGCCCTGGTACCGTGAGAGCACATGCATAGGGTTGCACCCTTGAGAGCGTGCGGACACTACTCCCCCCTCGAGGTTAGGTAGAGGGGGTTGCGCGATTTCCGGATGGTAAGCCGGCGGCGTTTCAGGTATGCAAGGTAATTCCAGGTAACAAGCGTATGCATTGCGTCGCGTTCCCTGCTTGGTGTTCCTGTCCGTTCGCACGCACAAGTCTTTCATCGTACTCTCCCTTGTGGTATCCCACGTGCAACACACGAATGCAGTCAGCATTGAAGGCGGGCCCCACGGATGCCTGCGCAGGCTGGCCAGACAGTGGTGGTGCCGCCGACCACCAGAAGACCAGGGCGGGTGCAGCGGCGCGCCAGGCGCGGGCGGGGCGCGGGGGAGGGGGGGGGGGGGGGGAAGAGAGGGAGGGGGGGCAGGTGCGTGCGCCGCCGAAACCGGCAGACGTTGACAGATGCCGTACGACTACTGTTAGGACGCACTCATGCACGGTGCGACGTCCTAACGCCCGAGAGTGCGAGCCTGCGACTTTGCGCAGATATGTCTCTTTCACTATTTACAATTGTAAGTAGCTGCTGGGAGGCTCTTTCTCATAACGCGTCGAACATTGCTACACAACCAAATTTCTGGGGCTGCGAAGGCGGCAGATAACCCGTTGCCAGCACCCGCCGCTACCTGCGATGTTCTGGTTACGGTCGCAGTATCGACATTAATACCGGGCTCTCGCGGAAAATCTGCGGTAGCGGAGGCAGCGGGGCCTGGTTTTCACGCAGGCTACTAGAGGACTACTCCTTGCTTCTCCAATATCCCATGACTACGATAAGCCAAGGACATGCTGCGTTTGGCGGCGGTGCGGCACACGGACAAATGGTCGAGAGGCTGGGGCAAATTCAGGTGCGCGGAAAACATGAGTGCGTTGCTGTGGTGTAACTATTGCAATCCAAGTGGACAGGATACCTCCAGCCGCCTGGAGCAGGTTGCGGGAAATTGGTCGCAGCACTTTCAGTCTGCTTACGCGGTGTGTGCTTCGGTTTCCCTGGGCGCAGGCTGTGTACCACGCGCAGTTGAAGATGTCACAGGACCTATCGCAGCGTCTGGACCTCATGGCGTCGCAGGTAAGAGCTGGGTTACGCGAAGCATGGAATTATGTCGCCCGTCTGTCGAGGGTCACAAGAACTTTGTTCACACGACGCGCGCCCGCCCCTGACTGCGCGCAGGCGGTAACAATGCAAGGCGTGCTGGTGCAAGCGCTAGAGAGGCTCGGCTCAAGCAAGAGCAAGCGGCAGCGGGTCGACTCGCCGCGGCGGCAAGACTCGCCGTTCACCACGTCCGGTACGCCGCCTGCAATCGCTTGCGCGGCCGCTCCTGGGATCCAGATGCTCCCCGCCCTCCCGTCATCCGGCTACTCGCTGCAAGCTGGCAGCAGCCAGCAGCTATCGACCACTTCCAGCGACTGCATGAGTTCCGGCGAGCCCTGGGCCGCCGCCGCCGCCGCCACAACCTGCGCGAGTGACGTCAGCGACGGCGGCTGCGGCTGCGGCACCACCACCGCCGCCGGCGCAGGGGTGCTGTGCGCGTCTGCATTGAACCTCCAGATGCAGCTGTCTCAGCCGCCGCCGCCGGCGCAGCAGCAGCAGCAGCACGCGGCGCCTAGCGCAAGCTGGGACAGTACAGGCCCGCCGCCTGTTGAGCGTCAGCAGAGCTCCGCCGCCTTCTACGGTGGCGCTGCTGGCGCCTCAGCCCCGGGGCCGCAGCACTCCTCGCCGGTCCTGCCCATGGCGCCGGCTGCGCGTGGCAGCGGCAGCGCTCCTACCGCCGACAGCCCCAGCAGCCCGCAGTTGCCTGTGTCGCGCTGCAACTCGGGCAGCACCTCTGCCGCCGCGGCCGGGCCCCTTGGCCACGCGCAGCACCCGCAGCCGCAGCCGCAGCTCTACGCGCCTTGCACATCGGGCGGCGACGGCTGTATTCCTGGCATGGCGCAGCCGAGTCGCACCGCGTCCGGCCTGCCGGCTCTCGCAACGCTGCGCCCTGTCTCGGCGGCGGCGGGAAAGCCACTACTGTTCCCATCGGGCGGCAGTGGATGCGTAACCGAGAGCTTTGTGGATAACTGCGGCGGTGGTGGCTTCATCGACGGCATCCCGATTGTCGCCAATATCACCACCGCCAGCAGCAACGGCAGCAGCCCACGCGAGCGCAAGGCAGAGCAGCAGCAGCAGCAGTGGGCGGATCCGGAGCAGCAGCCGGCGCCCGCGGTGCAGCAGCACCCGGGGGCGCTGCTGCAGCAGCAGCAGCCGCACACGATGCCACCGCAGCAGCAGCAGCAGCAGCAGCGGCAGCCTGCCCTGGTACCGTTGACGGCTGCTGCGGCCACGCCAGCAGGGCCTGGGTCGCCATCCGACGCGCTGAGCCTCGCCGCCGCAGCCACTGCTGAGATGCAGCGGCAGCTGGAGGCAACACAGCTGGAGAACGAGCGCCTGCTCGCTCAGCAGCAGCTGCACCAGCACCAGCTGCTGCGGCTGCGTGAGCAGCAGCGCCAGCGCAGCGCGGCGGCTGCGACTGCAACTGCGGCGGCGGCGACGCAGGGCCAGCGTAACGGCGGCGCGAAGCAGCAGCAGGGCAGGAAGGATGCGCGCGGCGGCAGCAGCAGCGCCGCCAGCAGCAGCAAGGGCGGCAAGGCCCGGGCTGCGACCGCGGCGCAGCAGCGGCAGCAGCAGCAGCAGGGCGTGGGCCCGGGGGGGACCATCACCGCCCTGCACAGCCCCCGCACCTTCAGCCCCTCCTACTTCTCCAACCCTCACGTGCTCATGCAGCTGCAGATCCAGCAGCAGCAGAGCGCCTTCGCTGCTACTGCCAGCTGCGGCGGCGGTGACAGCAGTGCGGGCGGCGCGGCAGACACCGCTGCTGCTGCTGCTACTGCTGCTGCCGCCGCCCACGTCACCTGCTGCCTCAGCGCAGCCGGCGGCATGCAGCCGCAGCCGCCGACGGCGGCAGCAGCGAGCAGCTTCTCTGCGGCCGCCGGCTCTCCGCTGTCCCGCTTCGCCTCCTCTGACCTCAACCGCAGCCCTAGCCTGGGCATGGTGAACATGCCATTTGCTCCCAGCCCGGTCGTCCCTGCGCCGCCGGCTGCTGCCCCGGCCGCGGCCTTCGCAGCGCCGTCGCCGGCGGCCATGGCTCCGTTTGCCGCGCCGTTCGCTGCAGCCGTGCAGGCGGCCACTGTGACGACCGTGCCTGCCTTGTCCGCGCCTGCCTGCGGCGTACAGGGTCCTGCGGCGGCGGCGGTGGCGGCGGCGGCTGGCCCCGTGATTAGCCCGGCCGTTGCGGCGGAGCTGCAGCAGACCACCGCTGCCGCCTCGCTTCGGCACCTGCAGCAGTTGCAGCAGCAGATTTCCGAGCTGCAGCAGCAGATTGCGCAGCAGGCGGCGGTGCATTTTCAACAGCAGCAGCAGCAGCAGTGCGCTTACGCGCAGGCGGAGATGCAGCAACAGCAGCAGCAGGTGATGGTTCCGCAGCAGGTGCAGTATGTGTACGTCCAGCAGCAGCAGCAGCAGCAAGCGCAGCCGCAGCAGCAGCAGCAGCAGCAGCACCTTCCACAGCAGCAGCAGATGCCCGGTGGGGGCTGGGGCCACTGCTTTGTGATGGACGAAGCGGTGGAGGCGGACGCGGCGGCAGAGGTGCTGGGCCTCGGGCTTTTTATGGACAGCTGAGGGCACCGCGCCCCGCCCCGACTTGCCGTATTAGCTAGCTTGTGCTAGGCGACAGCTCCCAGGCGCACTTCTCAGCCCAACCGGCGCCTATCTAGCACTGATGCCCTTGCGGGCGGTAGCTGATGCTGAGCAGTAGGAGCGCAGGTTTGCCAAGGTGGCAAGGGTGGACGGAAAACGGAACAAATGTTGGACAGATGTCGGCATGTGGCAGGCAGGCAGGCAGGTAGGCAGAAAGTAGCTGCGAACCCGGCACGCATCACGCCAGAGTAGCTGCCTGGCTGCTAGCATGCATCGCCGTGAGGCGTTGCACGGGGGTGTTTTGGCAATTGGTGTGATTCGTATACCGTACTCAAAGCGCACTTTTTACGCGCGTAGCTTTTTTCGCCGACCCACTCACTGGCCGCGGTTTGGGCGCGGCAAGAGTGCACGCCTGTGCATATGCAGGGTTGTGTGCGTGCGCGTCGTGTGTGTGTGTGGGGGGGGGGGGAGTTGTTTCCAAGCCCAAGCGAAAAGAGGGGGTGTGTGAGTGCGGCGCTGAGGTGGTAGGTTCGCTCGGCTCCGGCAGGCCACCTTGGTCTTCGGGCTGATGCCAATAACACCCCAAAGCGCGCACCTCTGGCTGCGTGGTGCATCTGTGTATCTAGGTTGGATAAATAGCGGATGCCTCGGCCTTCCCGTTGTGGGTTTTACTTTGAGGCGCCCGACAGGCACGCACTTGCAGGAGCCTGGCGCAGCTTGCTTTGCTACTGTTTTGGGTGTGCCATACCAACATTAAATGACTTATCACTTTGAGCTGCAACAGCGACCTTAGGGTCGCATAGCATGCCCTCCTGCGCGTTGGAAGGTGGCTCGGTGCCCTTTGGAGTCCGTTGTGCCTAATCAGATCGATGCCAGGACGCGGGGGGTGCGTGGTACGGCGTGGGCGCACGTCGGTGTGCCTGTTCGGTTTCCGTGTCTGTCACCCCGGTCCCTGTCTCTGCACGTCAAATCGTGCGAAGTCCATGCGTCCTTTTAACACTTTAGCGCAAGGTTGCTGCTTGTGCATGTGTATATGCATGTGGGTGGGTGGGTGTGCATTAGGCTCCTGAGGCCCTGGAGAGGGGTGCGTTGCGTTCCTGTTTCCGATGGAAGAGCCCTTGTACTGTTTGGAAAAGTACTGACTTGGCTGTGCTCACCAAATAGGTGGCACGGGTCGAGTGCGTGGGAATTGCGGGAATGGTCCTTAGAACTTGACGTCTTCAGAATGCTCGGTTGCTCGTACGCTAGCAGGTTGCGTTAGAGGCGGGAGATACGGGCGAATAGTCGGGGACGTCTTTTTTGTCATGACGTCTGGAGATCGCGCTGGACAGCAGCGCTTGGTAGTACAGTTCGAGTTTAGCGTTATCCGGTGTCGGCGAGCTTGCATGCACGTGTCGTAAAGGCGTGAAAAGGGAGTATAATCAACCCTGCAGCAGCTGTTACTTCTGACTATGCCACTTCCTTGGCCTGGGGTGTTGCATATCTCGTACCCGACGGCGCCAGAGCCCTTTATAATGGCGTCGAACCGCAACCTTGGGACAGTTAGCTGCAGACGAGTTTTTTAAAACGGTGCTGGTGATGGTGAAGTTGCGTGGCTGCGTGTCAATGCGTGACGTGCCGCAGTCGCGACTCGCGAGTAGTGTTGCGCGGCGAGTCCAGTTGCTTGCGCCATGGCGTGCGGGGGCAAAGACACAGCAGCGTGAGCCTGCTGAATGCCGAAAAGCCAATGAAGGGGGCATTGCACTCTGCGCGGCAGGATTCCTTGATTTGTGAACCTAGCTGGACCTGCATGGAACTCTGGCGCTGAGTTCATAGGGCGCACGTTGGGGGTAGCTGAGCTGCGGGGGTGCGGGGTGGGGGTTATAAATTCATTGTATTGATCGCGAGGTGCGCGACGTTGTGGGGCGGGGGTGTTGGAAAGGAAAGATGGTTGTTGTGTTGCTCATCTAGCCCCTCCATACGACTGACAGGTTTCGTAACATGACCCCTGTGTGTTTTGCAGCCGTGCGGCAGTGCGTGCGCGTTTGCTTAAAACTCCTCTGTATGCGTACGTAAATGATGGCCATACGCTCGGATGTACCAGCCTGGGGCCGGATGGGCACGTGCCGCACACGCGTGTCTCACAACGTACTCAAGGCCTTCCTAAGCGGCCGTAAAAGTGTTTCGGGCGCAGGGTATGATTGCGCCGGTTGCTGACCTCCGGTCTCTCCTGCCCTTGCACGACAAGGGAGCTGTGTTGCGTGTGTATGTGTGTGTGTGTGTGTGTGTGTGTGTGTGTGTGTGTGTGTGTGTGTGTGTGCGTGAAGGTGTTGCTTGTGGTCATTTGTTTGCTGAGAGCATGCCAGTGAGGGGGTCAGGTCTGTCAGGTGCAGATAGCTCCGGCAAATCGGCAATTTGCCCTGTCCACGCCATGCCCCAGTAAAAGGATGGACGCGGAGCGGCCAGGGGGGTTTCTATTGTGGATGCGGATAATATGCGGTAACTGCAAGTGCTTGATGGTTTCTCCGCGTGTGCAAGAGCCGCGATGTAAAAGATCCGAATCGAGCGTGCACTGCGCAGGCGTGCTAGGGCAGGGCCATGCGACACCGGCTCAGTCCGTGCGTCCGTGACTATCCTCGCGACCGCGCGAAAGTTAATTGTCCACGGACGCGCGAAGGCACTTCTCGCTCCGCCCGAATTCTCCCTACCCGCCTATTTACATGCAATAGACAATACCAAATAATAATACGTAGCAGTCGTGGTTTGTGCCGGTATGATACTTTTTGCCGACGCAGCCAGCCAGCCAGCCACGCACGCACGCACGCACGCACGCACGCACGGACTGGGGTGTTTTGGGGGGGGCTTCGCCTCCCCCCCTGGAACGCTTCGCTGGGGGGGCTCAGCCCAAAAATGTACAGTCCACTACTGACGTAGGTACAGTTGCAGCGCTGAGCTTATAGGGCGCACGTTGGGGGTAGCTGAGCTGCGGGGGTGCGGGGAAAAGGTTATAAATTTATTGTATTAATCGCGAGGTGCGCGACGACGTGGGGGGGGGGTGTTGGAAAGGAAAGAATGTTTGTTGTGTTGCTCATCTATCTAGCCCCTCCACACGACTGACAGGTTTCGTAACATGACCCCTGTGTGTTTTGCAGCCGTGCGGTAGTGCGTGCGCATTTGCTTAAAACTCCTCTGTGTGCGTACGTAAATGATGGCCATACGCTCGGACGTACCAGCCTGGGGTCGGATGGGCACGTGTCGCACACGCGGGTCTCACAAAGTACGCAAGGCCTACCTAAACGGCCGTAAAATTGTTTCGGGCGCAGGGTGTGGTTGCGCCGGTTGCTGACCTCCGGTCTCCTGCCCTTGCACGACAAGGGAGCTGTGTTGTGTTAGAAAAGCACAAGGGAAAGGGTCGACGCTGTGCGTGCGTCATGCGACAAGCTGCTGTGTTGTGTGTGTGAAAATGTTGCTTGTGGACATTTGTTTGCTGAGAGCATGGCAGTGAGGGGGTCAGGTCTGTCAGGTGCAGATATCATAGCTCCGGCATCCTGCCCTGTCCACGCCATGCCCCGGTAAAAGGATGGGCGCGGAGCGGCCAGCAGGGGGGTTTCTATTGTGGATGCGGATAATATGCGGTAACTGCAAGTGCTTGATGGTTT
Organism: Chlamydomonas schloesseri; assembly: GCA_016834595.1. Classification (NCBI taxonomy): domain Eukaryota; kingdom Viridiplantae; phylum Chlorophyta; class Chlorophyceae; order Chlamydomonadales; family Chlamydomonadaceae; genus Chlamydomonas; species Chlamydomonas schloesseri. Next base: position 612,029 of record JAEHOD010000035.1, read on the forward strand.
CTCCGCGTGTGCAAGAGCCGCGATGTAAAAAATCCAAATTGAGCGTGCGCTACGCAGGCGTGCTACATTAGGGCAGGGCCATGCGACACCGGCTCAGTCCAGGTATTGCCGATAGGCAGTAGTCGCAGCAACGCGCCCGCTGCCTGCGGCGCGGCCGGGGTGTGGTGGGTGCGAGCACGCTGGAGGCGGATGCACATGTGGATGCACATGGAGCCGGCGTGCCGCATTGTAACAGTTAAGACTGCAGTCATGGTTACGTTGTGCGCGCCAAATTGGGGACTGCAATATGTAGGCACCCGCGCGATTGCGGGGGCACAGCACTGCGCGCCAGGAAAAACGTACAGTCCAGCAACCCCAAGCCAGCTACTGACGTCAGTACAGTTGCAGCGCGTTTCTCCTGCCTATGCGCCCGATCACTTGCTTGTATTTGCGGATGGGGGGGCTTCGGACACTACTGGGACCTCGCATCTTTGCTCCATGCCTGTTCCATCAGCGAGGGCACAGCACTGCAACACTGGGCCCGAGCAACCCAACAGACCCCAAGGGCCCAGCCCGACCAGTCTGCGCGCGCGCTAGGGGAACTTCCTGCATTCCCGGGCCTTCCTTCATTCCAGGCCATGTTACGCTCGCTCCCGCCTCGCTCTCGCATTTCGCATTTGCATTCTAGCGCATGTCGGTAACAGCGCTAATGTGTGCGGCCAGGCGGCCCCACGCAGGCCGTACTGGCGGTACTGCCCATCAGGTGCAGCTCCCTTACCTGACCGTCTCCTGAGTCCTGACCTTTTAATTCATGACGTTGATGCAACCGGCGGGGCTCTGGGGCAGCGCTTCGGCTCGGACTGGCTGGACAGTCACCCAGACTCCGGCAGCGGCACGGCTTGCAGCAGCCCCGGTGTATGTGCTTGCACGCTTGAGTAGCACCCTCTTCCTAAGACCGCAACCCTAACACGCGCAAGCTACTGCAGGCTAGGCACGGCTCTTTCGGGCGCCGGCAAGGCTGCTTTCCGCCCGCTGTAAGCCCGGACGCAACGGACGGTGTCAAAACGTTTTCAGGAGGTCGGGCGTCCACCATGAGATGACCCCGTGACAGCTCCCATGAGCAGCGTTTACCGTAATGGTTACAACAGCACGCACCGCCTTCCATCGCCTTCCGCCGGCCTCCGGCCTTCGAAAGCCGCAAAGCCAGCAGACGGATCACGGGGGGCGGCCCCGCGCCTTTGCATCTGTATGGCGGAACATGGCAAGGGGCGAGATAGCGACGTCCTGTTGGCAAGAGCAATTCCCAACATTGCATCTGGCTCCATTGCCTGCCCGCCTGCCTCCTGGGTTCCCTGGCAAATTGTGCTATATGCTCAAAGACTCTGACTCTCGCCCCTGTCTGTCTGGAAAGCTGCGGGCTCCCACCAACCTCCACCTTCGCGGCACACCCAACCATCGGTCTCTTCCAACACACCACGCCCCTTCCCTCCGCCCCCAGACACAAGCTGCCGCCATGCTGCTAGTATTGACCCGCGTCACAATGCCGCCACCAGTTCTACCTCCCCCCCAAAACACGCACATCTCCGCCGCGCTGCCTGTAAGTGGCCCCACACGGCCACGCCCCTCAACGCTGAACGCTGCTGGCCCCAGCCGCTGCGTCCGCCACGACCACGACCCTTACCACGACGCGGCGCGGAGCAACCCACTGCACCGCGTCACGCGGTCATCCGCCCCACACCCGACACCACACGACACCACACCACACTACACCGCACCACATGCCCTGCGCTTGCTGCCGCGTGGCAGCGTGGCAGCAGTGCCACGCGAGCCACGTCATTTAGCGTTGCCTCCGGCTGAAAGCTACGGAGGAGGAAACGTATTCCAACGCGCCATCGCGCAAACCTGCATGCATGCACGGCACTTGCGCGCACGGCGCAGTGGCGCAACAAGTTTGCCTCAGGCAGGCACGGCACGGCACGAAACACCTCGTGCCCACCCACTACCATCAACAACCAACCAACAAACCAACCCATGCAACCACCTGGGTGTGTTTGCTGTGACTGGCAACGGCCGGCCCGAAGGGCGGGCAAAGCGGCCAACCTGACTATAACCCCGTAAGGCCGCACAAAACATAAAAGGATACTATGCTGGGGCGCTCGGACCTCTCTTATCGCCGCCCCCACCGAACTCATGTATTCTTCGCGGACTTCGTCCGCCCAAATCAGTTCAGTTCGCCGCCCATCTCAGCGCTGCCCGCCGGCCCCCGGGGCCCACTATTACGGTACCCACCCGCCGGTCCATCCCAACTCCATCCCCATCCAACTCCATCCCGACTCCTGCTACCAGCTCCTCCTCAGTGGCGGGCCAGCGCCCCCCGCCGCCCCCCCCCGCCCCTGCCCGGCATGGCTGCGGCACCAAACGGGCTGCGCAGCTGATCACACCAGGATGCAACAAGCAACCGTCCTGGCCTGGCCTCTTCGTGACGCCGCCGCGAGCAGCCATTGGCAGCCCCCCAGGCACAACGGCACGTTTTGTAGCTGCCGTGCCCGTGACCGTAACTCACGTGGCAGCGGCTAATGCCCTCTGTGCGCAATGCATTGGGTCATGTGGATGTCGTTGCAACATGTGAGCGTTGCTTCCCTGGTTCTAGTAGTAGCTGTAGTGTCACACTCGCTCTCGCCGCCACATAGTAACAACAGACTCTGCCACCGGACTACCGTGCCAGTCATAGTAAACCGTCATTCAGCAAGACCCCTTGTCGTCAACAGCGCACTGCATTGATGCGCCGGGCGCACTGCCGCGTTACGATGTGCCCGCCGTTACAGCAACTGCGTCAGTCGACATCGGCTCGGCGCCGCCGCCGCCGCCGCCGCCGCCGCAGTGCGCAGACGGCGCCGCCACGCCATCCTCAGCCGGTCCTGCCGGCGCCGCCGAGAGCCCCCGCCCCGGCGTCATCGCCTCAGCCGCCTCGGCCAGAGCACCCAACATCCCTGCGCCCGGGTCCGCCGCGGCCGCTGGCGCGGGCACCGCAGGCGCGGCCATCGTAGCCACAGGCACAGGCATAGGCACAGGCAAGGGTGCCGCCGCAGGCGCCGCCATTCCACCGCCACCGCCGCCACCGCCGCCATTAGATGCCGCCGCCGCCGCCGCCGCACCTGCCACGCCCGCCGCCGCCACCAGCTGCAGCAGCGCCGCCAGCTGCTGCTGCTGCTTCATGTGCAGGATGCTCTGCTTCATGCGGATCTGCTCCAGCAGGTGCTGGAAGGTGTGGAAGCTGTCGGGCAGCTGGCACAGCAGCTCGCTCACGCTGCTGCCGCCGCCCGCCTCGGCCGCCGCCGCCGCCGCCACGCCCGCCACCGCCGCCGCGCCGGCGCCCGACTCGCTGCGCCGCCGCGCCGCGCCGCTGCTGGTGACGAAGCCGGTGATGGTCCAGGCGCGCAGCAGCGCCCGCTCCGCCATGGCCAGCGACCAGGGCGTGCCCTTGTGCTCCAGCACGCGCGCCAGCAGCACGTAGGCGCGGCCGGTCTCGCGGTGCAGGCCGCCCATGCGTGACTCCATGTCCAGCACCTGCGCGGGCGGGCGGGCGGGCGGGCATTGTGTCGTGTGGCGTGTGTCGTGTCGTGTGCGTTTGTACATGTGTGCGTTTGTTTGCTTGCGCGTGTGGCGCTCTCTGTATTTTATGCCCCGCACCCACCGCCCCGCTGCCCACCCCCGTTCAGTTTAGTTTGGTTTAGGCTGGTAGCCACAACCCGCCCTGGTGCGCACCTGCGTGCGAATGCGGTTGATCGCCTCCGGGTCGGGCACGTCCCCCGGCCGCGCAGCCTCCACCGGCGGTAGCAGCTCCAGCGTCTGCTGCTGCTGCCGCGCCAGCAGCTGCTGCTGCGGGCTGCCCACGCCGCCGCCGCCGCTGACGGGCGAAGACGTGCCGCCGGGCGGCGTGCCCGCGAGCCCCATCGCCGCCACCACTGGCGACAGCGGCCCCCCCGCGACCTCCACCCGGCGTAGGTGCGGCGGCGGCGGCGCCACCACACCCGCGTCTCCGGGGCCGTCGCCGCCGGCGGCGTCGCCGCCGCTGGCGCCGTCTGATGTGCGCGGCGCGGCGGCGGCGGCGGCGGCGCCCGCGTCCTGCGAGTCGGGGCTGTTCATGCCCTCGTGCACCGCTGCCGCCGCCCCGGTCATCGTCGACGGCGCCGCGTGCACGTGCGCCTCGCCGCCGCCGCCGCCGCCGCCGCCGCCAGGGTCAGCCTTGACGTCCGCGGTGCCGCCGACAGGCGCAGCTGCCGCCACCGCAGCCGCCGCATCCGCCTCGCCGCTCTTGGACGCGGCGTCCTTCATGGCCACGTCCCCATCCGCATCCCCATCCCCAGCCACCGCCTCAATCTTAGGTATCGGCGAGGAGGAGCCCGGCTCTCGCCGGGCGCCGGCGCCGGCCGCGTGGCCCGGCAACACCCCCGGCGACGCCGGCCCGTGCGTTGAGCTGGCGGCGCCAAGCAGCGACGCCAGGCGTGGCGACATGAGGCCGCCCAGGGCCGCCGCCGGGCTGCCCTCAGCACCGGCGGCGGCGACCGACGGCGACGCGGCCCCTGCGGCCCCTGCGGTGCCTGCGGTTACGCCCGCCGCCGCCGCCGCCGCCCCCGCGCCGCCCAGCAGCGCCAGCAGGTCTAGCCCACTGCTGCTGAGGCCGCCGCCGCCGCCCATGGCGCCCATCAGGCCCATGGGCAGCTGGCCAAAGCCAAAGCCCAGCCCGAAGCCGCCGCCGCCGCCGCCGCCGCTTTCGCTGCCGCCAGCCACCCCGAGCGCGCCGTTGCTTGCGAGCACCGCACGGAGGTGCTCCACCACCTGCTCAGTCGTGGGCAGCGGCTGCTGCTGCTGCTGCTGCTGCTGCGGCTGCGGTGACTGTTGCAAAAGCGGCGGCGGCGGCGGAGGCGAGGGCGACGCAAGCGCGGGGGCCATGGCACCGGCGCCGCTGCCGCCCACGAAGCTGTTGGAGGCGCGGATGCCGCCTCCGCCGCTGACGCCGTCGCCGCTGCCGCCCATGGAGCCCGCGGAGCCCGCGCCCGCCCCGCGTGCCGGTGGCCCTTGGAACAGCTGCGGCGGCGCCGCGCCCGCCACCGCGCCCGCCAGCAGGCTCAGCAGCGCCGGCGGCAGGCCCGCGGGCCCCGTGCCCAAGCCGCCCGAGGACGTGGCAACCTCCGGCGACGGCGGCAGCGAAGGCGACGCCTTGGCTGGAGACGACTGCCACTGGAAGAGGCTGGGCGGCGGCGCCAGCGGCGGCCGCGACGCAGCCGTGAAGCTGCCGCCGTCGGTGTGGCCGTTGCCGTCGAGCTCCATGCCGTCCACGTGCGCGGCCCCGGGCCCTGGCCCCGCCGCCCGGCCCGCCGGCTCCCCCGCCGAGCCCCGGCTCCCGCGCGACGCCAGACAAACGCCGCCGCCGCCACTGCCGCCGCCGCCGCCGCCGCCGGCCCCGCCGCCGCCGGCAAGGACCGCGTTGCCCGCCCAACTGGTCCGCCGCCCGCTGGAGCGGCCGCCGCGCGGGCCGCGGAAGACGCCCGGGTGGTGCCCGTCGTCGTCCATCTCGCCGCCGCCGCCGCCGCCGCCGTCGCCACCTGTCCCCCGCGGCCCCACCTGCATGCCATCGCCTCCGCCGCTGCGCTCCGCCGAGCCCGCCGGCCCGCCGAACCGCATGCCGCCGCCGCCGCTGCGCTCCGCGCTGCCCTTGCTGCCAGTGGCGCCGTCGTCGCCCGAGGTGGCGGGGCCGGTGGTGGTGTCGCGGGAGCCGCCGGAGCCCTGCGCGCGCGGGCCGCCGCCGCCGCCGCCGCCGCGCAGCAGCCGCCCGCTGCTGCCGCCGGCCGCGTGGTAGTGGTGGTGCGGGTGCTTGGGGTGCTGCGCGTCTCCGCCGACTGCCGCCGCCGCCGCCGCCGCCGCCGCGTTCTGCGCCAGGTGCTGCTGCTGCAGCTCCCGCAGCTCTCGCAGCTCGCGCTCGCGCTGCCGCTGGCTGAACTCCAGCGCGTGCCCGAACGGGTGCTGCTGGCGCAGGTGCGAGGGCAGCTTGCGCACCGGGCTCCCATACACGCCCTGCCCGTGCCCGTGCCCGTGCCCGCTGGCGCCCGCGCCCTCCTCGCCGTCGCCCTCCTCGTCCTCCTCCCGGAGCCCCGCTGTCCCGAAGCCGCGCCCGATAGCCGCCGCCGCCGCCGCCTCCTCGTCCTCCTCTTCCTCTTCGTCGTCGTCGTCATCGCGCACCCGGCAACGCGTCATGATGGACGGCAGCGACGGCTGGCGGCTGAGCGTGGACGGCCGGTATGCCGCGCTCCCGCCGGCGCCGCCGCCGCCGCTGGTCTGCTGTACAACCGCCGGCCCTGCCGCCGCCGCTCCGCCGCCGCCGCCGCCGCCGCCGGGCGGCTGGTTGCGGAAGGACGGCTGGCGCCCCACGCCGTCGCTGCGGCGACGCGAGGACGGCGGCGGCGGCCGCGCGAAGAGCGGCAGGTCGCCATCCTCTCCTCCGGCCGCTGCCGCCGCCGCCGCCGCCGCCGCCGCCCCGTCGTGGCTGTCGCTGTCGTTGCCGGCCGAGGGCGTGCGGCCGCTGCGGTCGCAAGGGGAGCCCAGGCGAGGGCGCGCATGATGCAGGGATAGAGAGGAAGAAGAGAGTGGGCGTCAGTGTGGGTGGGTGGGTGCGGGGCAGGGGCAGGGGCGGGGGCGGGGGCGGGGGGGCAAGCGGGAGGGGGGCACGACATACGCACGGCCATGGCTCACATAATCCATCCCGGCTTCTGCAGAGAAAAACACGGGTGCAGGGAAACGCAGTGTGCAGACACAAATATATTTTACATTTACACCATGCACTTCCCGCAACTCATTCTCACCCCTCAATCTCGTCCGCCGCATCCAGCAGCAGGTGCAGGTTGCTGACGCTGTCGGAGGCGTTCAGGCCGCCGCCGCCCGCGCCCCCAAGCGCCCCGCAGCGGCCGCCAAAGCCGCCGCGCGCGCCGCCGCCGCTGCTGGTCGGCCCCACCGCCGCCAGCCCGTTCAATGACGTCCGGTGCCCGCCCGCGCCCGCACCGCCGGTGGGCGTCGGCAGCCCGTTGAACGACACCCGGTGGGAGCCGCCGCCGCCGCCGCCGCCGCCCATCCCGCCGACACCGACACCCAGGCCTGCTGCGCCAACCGCCAGCGGCGGCACCGCCAGGCCATTCAAGGAGGTCCGGTGGCTGCCGGGGCCACTAGCCACGCCGCCGCCGCCGCCGCCCACGCCGCCCACGAAGAAACCGGTGCCGCTGGCGCCGCGGGACACGGCGCCGTTGTAGCTGGTGCGCGCCTTCTTGGTGACCGTCGTGTGCTCCGCCGGCACGCCGCTGGCGGCTGCGGCGGCGGCGGCGGCGAAGGCGGCGGCGGCCTGCGGCGTGAGCAGGTCCTCCGGCTCGATGCCCTCTGTTGCCAACCAGCTCACCAGCCACGGCTCCGTCAGCCAGGCCTGGAGTGGAGGAGGAAGGGGGGCGTTTGGGGAGGGGAGGAGGCGAAAGAGGTGGGAGGAAAGCGTGAAGGAACGGCCGGGGGCGGCGCGGGCAAGGGGCAGCGAGAGCGGGAGAGGGGCAACGGGGCGAGGGTGACGCGGGGAGTGGTGACAGTGGGGTGCTCCTGCTGGGTGGCGTGACTGTGGGGCGGTTTCAGCGTTACGATTGCGGGTTGCAAGAAGGGGACAGTGTAAACACCGTCATAGCACAGGGGAACCACCAGCGTCATGCGCTGCGCTGCACTGCGCACGTTCGAAGGATCCCCGGTGAGTGAGGCGCGGGCCGCTCGTGCCTCGTCGCCGTTCGTAGCACCGTATACCCTGCCCGCGGTCGCTCCCGGCAGCGCGCGCGCACCTTCAGCCCAAAGAGGCCCTCCTTGGGCCTGCGACACGGGGAGCAAAAACGGGGTGTCGTCAGCATGCAAGGAGGACAGCCCACGCATCGCCGCCGACGTACGGAATACCGTACGCCAGGTGCGTGGCTGGCCGGCCTTCAGGAAGCTGCGCAAACCCCGACCTGCCCCACCCCACCCCACCCCACGCGCGTGACATTACCCCCTCCCGCCGAACCTCCACGCTTGCTCACTTGATGAACACGGTAGTCGCGGCTTTTTTCCGCACTTCGGTGTACAGGGCCGACGCCATCGTGTTTTCTGGAGTTTTGCCCATGCACTTCAGTAGGCGCCGCTCGATGGCGAGCTTCGTTATTTCACCTGCGGGTATGCAACCATCCAATCTGCGTCAGGCGGCTGGGAGCGTAAGCGAGAGGTTCTATGGCCGGTCGGCGGCACCTGAGATGTTGCCCTGGCCATGTGCGTCAGCCACACCCGTCCGTCGGCGCGGGGCTCCGGCCGACCGCCATCCCACCTGATGTCATAAGGCGCTCCTCCTGTTTCAATATTTCGTACGCGGCATTTTTAAAGACGCCCCCCGCGACTCGCTGCCCCCCGTCCCCAGCGTCGCCAGCGGGGTCTTCGTCGCCATAGTTGCTGCGTCTGTTAAAACAAGTGCAGTGGGGGATCCAAGTGATTAGGGGAAGAATCACTTGCTCGTGCTGCTGGCGCCCCTCAAGCGCGCCGATTCTCCACGAAGCGCAGGTCCACAAGCACCGAGAGAGCCGCAACGAGACGGCCAGTGAACCTAAAGCCACTCATAATGACGGCAGCCGGGTCCCGGTCCACGCCGAGGGCCCCCGGCGCAGTCACCGCGTGGAAGCATGTTCGCGTGGGCATGCAGGATGTCGCGCCCAGGAGCGTCGCGCACCAAATAACCGGGCACATATGGATGCCACATCAATCCCTTGTTCCCTTGCCCGTGCGCACGGCGCCTCGTCGAGCATCGCTGGCGCTCGGCTCACAGATGTGCACATGCAGCGCTGCAAAGAGCGTCTTACCGTGCCCCCCGGCCTCGGGCGCCGCCGCTTTTGCCACTCATCGCATCTGCACTATGGGAATCGAAAGCACGGCGACTGACTGTGCAAACAGGTGTTGGTCGATTTGTGTTTGCTTAAAGTTAAACACAAGCGGCGCAGTTGTCCAGTTGATACAGGCGATACACTTTGTGCTACTACAACCGGTTGACAGAATGTTTGCGCCAACAAAGGCAGGCCCCCGGGCTGGGGAATTATGGTAGTCGCCCATTCCGCTCCTCGCACGTCTTTGGGGGCTCGCCCCAAGGCCATACGTACTTTTCCAATACATAACGGTACACTAAAGAGCAAGTTGTTTATTACACACCGCATGTGCCGGCCTTTCGCATAACAATTTAGGACAAAGTCCCCGCAGAGCCGTCGCACGCCCGGTTAATAACAAACTTGACAAGGCGTGGTGGTCAATGTTTGGTATATAGGCCTGCCTTCCGTGCAGAGACACGACAGCGTGCGCAAGGCCCAGGACGCAGCGTGCAGCGTGTTCAGAGCGCTGACTACCGGCAGGCTCTGGCCGTGCCGAATGGCGTCCTACACGCCAGAAGACCCTTCCACGGAGGGGAGAACCGTGTACGCGGTACGGGGCGGGGCGGGAGGTATGCGGGGCTAGGCGCGACACGCCGCACAAGAATCGTGCCAGGACTGCGGCCATTCCAGCAGCCCTCATGCGCTCGCACGGCCGCCTCCACGCCCTTGCAGAAGCCCTTTCCAAAGTCCACGACAGAGGAGTTTGTGCGTGAGGTCTTTGGCGCGTTTGGCAGGTGGGCAGGGGGCCAGGGAGCCGCTTGGGCGGCGCGGCGCTGGCCAGCTCACGCTGCAGAACGGCCAGGGATGGATGGGGACAGCGTGGGGAGTCGCAGGCGCAGGTGCCGTGCAGACTGGAATCCGTGAACCTGACGGTGCTGACGGTCTCTGCATCCGTGTGCTGCCACACAGTATTGTGCGTGTGAAGCTCCGACGGGAAGGGGCGACCAACAGTTTCCGGGGCTCGGTGTATGTGGAGTATGCGGAGCCCAGCGCGGCCACGGCGGCAGTTGCAAACCCGCCGCAGCAGCGGCACTCGTCCTCGAGCTCCTCCGCCGCCTCCCCGGGGAGATACATCGTCATGCTGAGGTCGGAGTACGAACGCAAACGCACGTCAGTCGGGAAGGCGAGCGGCGACGGAGCGGGCGGCGGCGGCGGCGGCAGCGCCAGCGGCACGGCGTCGGGCAGCAAGCGGCAGCGGCGGGAGACGCCCGGGGCAGGGGCGGCTGCGTCCCAGGGCGGGGCAGGCGGGGCGAGCTCGAGCGGGCAGCGGGAGCAGCGGCAGCCGGCGTCGACGCCGTTGCCGCCGCCACCGCCGCCGCCGCCCTTGCCGCCGCACATGCAACACCAGGCGGGGTTGTCCACGCCAGGGGCGGCGGGAGCCGATGCGGCCGCGGCCACGGCGGCGGCGGTGGCGCATTGGCGGAAGCTGGCGGAGGAGCGTGAGGCCAGCATCCGGTCGCTGGAGGAAAGCATGTGCGTTGTCGCGTGCGGGTGGAAGGGGCTGGATGGGGTCGGGAGGCCGGGGGGCTGTGTGTGGGTGTGGGTGTGGGTGGGTGGGTGGGTCGGTGGGCGTGGCGTTGCGCTTTGAGCTCGTGCGTCTGCCCGCCAGAGGGTGGACTGGTCTGACCGCCTGGCCGGCGCTTCTCCCTCCCCTCAGCCGCAAGGACAAGGACGACAAGGAGCGGATGCAGCAGCGGCTGTCGGAGGTGAGCGAGGGCTGCGACCAGCGCCAACGCAGGCAAAGGAATGAATGGTGCACGTCCGCAACCCCCCCCACACACAGCACAGCACAGCACAGCACTTGCAGTTCCATTCCCACAGCCGAATGCCTGTCGCGCACTGAGAGCACAATGGCACATATGGGCACGGCCTTTCGCGGGTGGCAAAGACTGCCTGCTGCTGCAAATGCCGGTACCGGCAAGCCGCTGCGCAAGCCACCGCTCCACACGCCCCCTCCCTCCCTTGCGCCGTCCGCTCGTGCTCAACCTCCCGCATCCCTATCCCCCCACCCACTCTAGCCCTGCACCCCCGCGCCCGCCAGCCTTCCTGCATTGCTGCCCCGCCGCAGCGCAGCTCCTGCCGAGGTGCTGGGCCCCCGCGGTCATTCCCCATGTCTGGATCCGTACGAACTGCATTGTGGCATTATGCTTTCATGGGGTTCTGAACTTCCTTCTCGATGGGATTTTCATCATTCCTCCTGACTGCCTTTGCCTGCCTCTTGCCTCCGGCGCAGGCCCAGCAACGCGCCGCGGACGCGGTGTCGCGCGAGGTGGCTGCGAGCAAGCAGCTGCTGTCCAAGGAGGCTGAGGTGGGCGCGCTCAAAGGAGAGATCAGCATGCTGCGGACGCAGGTGCGTGCGTGCGCGCGCTTGCGTGTGATGGGTGAGGAGGGGCGGGAGTGAACTTGTGAACTGTGAAATCTGGATCGACGATTGCACAGCCAGAGCCCAGAACCGTTGGGGTGTGTGGGAGGACGCGGGGGGGTGGGGTAATTCATTCCAGAAACCAAAGCGACCATTGCAACCCAAAAACCCAGAACCCAGAACCATAGAGCGCGGAGGAGAGGGATATACTCGTGTTCTTGGCGATAATCTTCAGTCGGGGGGGGCAGGCTGGGGAGAGCCTGTGTGCGGTCGAGCTGGCATGTGGGCGGGTAGACAGGTGGTGGAATGGGTTGCGCGTGTGGGTGGGGCGGCAGTCGGCACCGGGGCAAGCGCCTGAACGCGTATGCGGGGGTCACGGCTTGGGAGCGCCAGCGCCGTGGCGGTGCCGGGCAACGGCAATCGTACAGCCAGACATGTAGTACCAGTAGTTGAGACACGACTGCTGCGCTGCGCCAGTCTCCCTTGCCGCGCTGGCCTCTGCGGCCCCTACGGCCCCTATGCTGGACGACGCAACCGGAGCATGTGCCTACCGCCCGACCGCCCACCACGCGCTGCGCTGCGCTGCATTCTCCCGCCCCTGCGCCGCTGCTCCCGCCCCTGCCTCTGGCGCCCATGTGTGTTTTTCACGCGGAGGCGTAATACGTCAATCTGAACAGCGCGCGCGGCCCCCTTCGGCCCGCTTTGGCCCGCTTTGGCCTCCTTCGGCCCCCTTCGGCCACTTCCGGCGTCCTTCGGCCTCCTTTGGCCCCCTTTTCCTGCCTTACCTCCATCACCACCACCGCCACCACCGCCACCTCCACCACAGGGTGCGGCGCAGCTGGAGCGCGCCGCTGTGGCGCACAAGGCGCGGGTGACGGAGCTGGAGGTGCAGCTGCAGCGGCTCAAGGACGCACTCCTGGAGAAGGAGCGAGGCGAGCGGGAGGCGCAGCGGCGGGAGCGGGCGGAGAAGGAAAAGGAAAAGGAAAAGGAAAAGGAGGGGAGCAACGGGAAGGCGGTGGCCGCCGGCGACGACCTGCTTGACGACCTGTAGACTGGAGGGCGACGGGAGATGGCGGTGCTTGTGACACAGGCGTTGCGGCGTTGCGGCGTTGCGGCCTGTCACTTTAAAGCGTTGGGGATTGGGATGGCATGCTTGTTGTGTGGCTGGCCATGTGCCGAGGCGTTGGTGTTGACGCTGTACAAGGGGCGGGATGTGCCCTACGGGTTTCATGCAGGCATGGGGGTGGGTGGGTGGGTGGGGGCACATTCGGGTATCGGGATGGACGCGAGGGCGGTGTCTTGGCAGCTACTGGCTGCATATGATATGGCTGTGGTGGCGCGCGAGGCGTGCGAGGCGATGCTATGACTGTGCTCGCATGCGCACAGAAAGGCACTGCTTTGCTGACAGCATGGAAGAGGACGACAATTGCGGCGGTACCGGCGGGGTACGAGGCCCGCATGCACATTACGGGGACCCGGCGCGCGATGAGACGCAACGCCAATGCTATTAGCATACGACACCGGACTTTATGTTCTGACATGCCGAGGAAAAGACAGAACCACTGAACCACAAGCGGGTCACAGCGCTTGGTGCACAGGCTCCTGATACGCGACTTGCGGCGCGACGCGCGGTGGCCTGTCTCTCTTGTGCTGCGTGTCTGAGACGGGGCACACGTCTCGCAGCTGTGCAAGACCTCTCCCCCCCCCCGTCAGATTGGGCTGACATTCACAACCTTTCGGCCCCCCCATCCCCCAACCCGTTACGCGCGTATGATTTGGCGCATGTCCTATGCTGATACTATGAGAGGGCAGCCTGCACCGTCGTGTGCGCGCCGTTCGGTTGATTAACAGGGATGCAGGGAGGGCACTGTAAGCCGCTCGCTGACCAGACGCTTCTGCCGGCGTACCTGCCTCACCTGTGTGCCTGCCCTGCTGCTCAACGCCCCCACAGCGCGCGTAAAACCATGGCACCGCACCATGCGGGCGTTCTATTACGCCGTAGAAACGCCCGTCCAGCAACCCACAAACCACACATATGGCGGCGCTCAAAACTCCCCTAACCTCTCATCCCACACAACGCTCTCATCCCACACCGCTCCGCCAATGCTCGAATGCGTGCGTGACAAACTACTCGCCCAGCACCAAGTGCTGGTTATATGGGGGGCTTCGGACACTGCCGGGAACTTGCCTTCTTGCCCCTTGCCAACTCCATGAGCCCAGCACCAAGTGCTGGTGCCGCGGCCGCGCAGCTCCAACCCACGGCGGCTTCCAACACTTGACGGCGACGACGCGCCCACGACCGGCCCTCCCGTGCCTGCCACTACCGGTGAACCCACTGGAGCAGAAAGCCCCGTAAAATGACAACAAGCTCAAAGCATTTGTTTCACTGCGTTAGGAATAGCACCATACAAAACCCTGCGCACGGGCCACAAGCCCGCCAACTTTGTCTGCCTGATGCAACCAGCCGCACCCGCTACACCTCATGCCTGGCCCTGGCCCAAAAGCCCCGGCCATACCCCCCATCCCTCATCACTATAAGCCTGCGTCGCCACCCCATCCCTCATCGCTATAAGCCTGCGTCGCCACCCCATCCCTCATCGCTATAAGCCTGAGTCGCCACCCCGCCTGCTGCTGCTGCTGCTGCTGCCGCCCCTCCTCCTCCTCCTCCTCCTCCTGCTGCTGCTGCCCACGCCCTCCTCCCCCTCACTCCTCCTGCTCCTGGTCCTGCTCAGTGCTGCGCCCACTGGATGCTCTTGAGGTCCACGCCCTCTTGCACCATCTCCCACAGCGGGCTCATCTCGCGCAGCTTGTTGACGTGCGACACGGTCATGTCGATGGCGCGGTCCACCTCCTGTCGGGGGGGCGGGCGGGCGGGCGGGCGGGTGGGCGTGTTTGAGAATAAAATGTGTGTTTGTACTTGTGTGTGTGGGGTGGGGTGGGGTTGGGGAGGGCAGGTGGGGGGAGCAGGTCGATGGTGGGGTGGTCAAAGACATGCAGCAAAGTATAGGGCAGTGGAGTGTGCGTGGCGAGCACGCCGCGGCGCCTCGGCCAGCCCAAGCCGGCAACATGCAGGATACGGTATCCTGGATGTTGCCGCACTGCCGTCCACGTCCCAGCCCCAGGTACCTGCGACAGCGGCCCCCACCCCCACCCCCACCCCGACCCCGACCCTGCTATTCCCTCTCCCACCTCCTCCTCTCCCCACCCCGCCCCCCCACCCCAAATGCATGGAACCCCACCCCAACCCCCAACCCCCAACCCCCAACCTCCACCCCCCAACCCCGTCCCGCCCCGAACCCCAGCCGCTCCCCGCCCCCCGCTCCCGCCCGCCCCCCGCTCCTCACCGCGTCGGTTGTGAAGCGGCCCATGCCGTAGCGGATGCTGGTGTGCGCCAGCTCCTCCTCCACGCCCAGCGCGCGCAGCACGTAGCTGGGCTCCAGCGAGGCGCTGGTGCAGGCGGAGCCGCTGCTGACGGCGATCTCCTTGAGCCCCATGATCAGAGACTCGCCCTCCACGTAGGCGAAGGACAGGTTGAGGTTGCCGGGGTAGCGGCGCGCCAGGTCGGCGGGGCCGTTCAGGTGCACGCCCTGTGTTGTTGGTGTTGGTTGGGTGTGTTTGGGTGTGTTTGGGTTGATTGGCTGTGCGTGTATGTGTTAGAGATTACAAGGGAGAGTACTATGAAAGACTTGTGCGTGTGTGTGTGTGTGTGTGTGTGTTTGGGTGTGTGCGTGTGCGCGCGCGTGTGTGCGTGTGCGTGCGGGGTGGGGTGTTGGAGGGGTGCGACAAGGTGGGTGTGGCGCGCGGTGAGGTGAGGTGTGCGGAGGGTAAGGGGGAAGCGGGCGGCGGCAGAGGCGGCGGCGGCCGGTGCGTTGGCAGCTGCTGGTGCGTTGGCAGCTGCTGGGCAGAGACGCGGCCGCAATCAGTCATGGCGCGATGCGGACGTGCGGGTGGAGCGCGCCGCTCCTCCTCCATCGCCCATGCTTTTCCACACACTTCCACCCGTTTCCCCCACCGGTCCCACCCACCCACCCTGCCATCCACCCATCCACCCTAACCGCACCCCAACCCCCTCACCCACACCCACCCACACACCTGCAGCCTGCTGGTGATGCCGGTGCGCAGCCGCTCCTCCAGCCGCCGCACGTGCGCCAGGTCGGACTCCATCTCGCGGGCCGCCACGGCGCACGCCGCGCCCAGCCCCACCACCAGGGGCGTGGGCACGGTGCCGGAGCGCAGGCCGCGCTCCTGGCCGCCGCCGCTCATGAGCGCCTCCAGCCGCACGCGCGGCCGCCTGTGTAATGGTTTTAGAAGGCGACACGAGGCATGTGGTGTTTTAGGATACGGGGGCAGCCGATTAGCGGTCTGGAGGCTCCATGCATGCTAAATTAATGACGGGGGGAGGGACAGCTGCTGCATCTGACAGCCCTGACACAGCCCCAAGTCGCACGCAGGTGTGTGACGCAAGGGCACGCAGGTGTGACGTGCGGGGGCACGAAGGAGACCACGCAGGTGTGTGTGTGTGTGTGTGTGTGTGTGTGTGTGTGTGTGTGTGTGTGCGTGTGTGTTAGAGATCACAAGGGAGTGTGTGTGTGTGTACTAAGCACGCACCTTCGCACGTACAGCGCGCCGATGCCCTTGGGCCCGTAGATCTTGTGGCCGCTGATGGACATGAGGTCGATCTTGCTCTTGTTCACGTCCACCGGGATCTTGCCCACCGCCTGCACGGGGGGATGGCGAGCACGGGCGACACACACGCGCACACACGCAGGCGCCGCGCACACCGAGTCAGCCACGGCATGCCACCCCATGCCACGCCCCCACCGCACGGGGGGTGCCATGACGATACAGCAGCGGGGGGTGCCGCTGTGACCCCCTGGGCAGCTCCGATACCCACAGCTGATCACGCCACACACCATCCATCGTGTCATCCCCCCTGGGTTCTGGGTTTCAATGGTCGAATTGGGAATTGGAATGAACTTCCCCTCCCTACAACCACACCCACACCCGCCCAGCCACACACACCCACACATACACCCACCCACCTACCCACCCACCCTTCCTATCCTTGTGATTACCTAACACACCCACACCCACACACACACCTGCGCGCCGTCGGTGTGAAAGTAGACGCCGCGCTTGCGGCACAGCTCGCCGATCTCGTCCATGGGCTGCACCACGCCGATCTCGTTGTTGACGGCCATGACGCTGACCAGCGCGGTGTCGGGCCGGATGGCGGCCTCCAGCTGGGCCAGGTCCAGCAGGCCGTCGGGGCGGACCTGGAGGGCGGGCGGTTTCGGTTGTGATTTCGGTTATGGTTGGTTTGGGGGTGGGGTTGGTTGTGTGGGGTTGGTTGGTTGGTGCGCCGTGGCGGTCTGCTTGCCACGGTCTTTGTTTCGCTCCTCCTTTTCCCTCGTGGCCTCTAGCGCTGTGCTTATCAAAGACCCCTTTGCCCTTGTAGCCCCTGCCGCCCCAGCTCCCAACCTGGCGCCTCCGCGTCCGCCTCCGCCTTCCCGACCCCTCCTGCCCCTTGTGCCCCCCCCCCGCACCCCCCCATACCGGCAGGTAGGTGACGTCCCAGCCGCGCTGCTGCAGCCAGCGGCAGCTGTCCAGCACGCACTTGTGCTCCGTCTGCGGCACATGGACATGCACACAGGCCAGGGCCAGGCGGCAAGTCGGCGACAGCAGCAGGGCGCCAGGCGTCGGGCAGGGGGGCAAAAGGCACAAAAGCACAAGTATCTAAGAATGTAACACTTTCCACATGGAGCCAGCCCCGAGGACCCTCGAGCGTAGGCCACGCTCTGCTAGCCCTGTTGTTGCATTGCCGCATTGGGTTCGTGCCCGATCTGCTCCATCACCATCTCCATACTTTACGCACAACCTTCAGGTGCCACGCGCCAGCACGCGCCACGCGCCAGCACTCGCTAGTACGCTCCCAGCCCCACCCAAGCCCGCCAAGCCCAAGCCCAAGCCGACCCGTGTCACTCCACCCCCCCCCCCCCAACCACACACACCCCACACACCTGCGTGGTGATCACGTGCTTCTTCTTGTCCTTGAAGTAGCCGGCCACGCCCTTGATGGCTGTGTTGTTGGACTCGGTGGCGCCCGAGGTGAAGATGATCTCCTTGGGGTCGGCTCCGATGAGACCGGCGATCTGTGGAGGTGGTGGTGGAGGAGGAGGAGGAGGAGGAAATGGAGGAGAAGCTGGCAGTGGTGGAGGTGCAGGTGCGGTGGCTAACATTGCTGTGGTTGTGGTGGTGTGCGCGGTCACGGCAATCGTGTGCAGGGACTGTCGGCGTAGGCAGGTGGCTTCGGGCCGGGCGATAGGAGCAGGAGCAGGCGCGCCAGGCCGGGCGGGCGCACGCGGGGAGGGCGCGGCGTGCGTGGGCTTGCGACACTGTAAGCCCAGGCCCAACCACCCCGCCGCTGCGGCTGCGGCTACAGCTGAGCAGCTGACCTTGGAGCAGCAATGCACCTCCCCCCCCACACGTGCAACGTGTTGCAACGTCTGTTCTACGTCTACCTCGTCATTAACTTAACATGCATGGCACCCCCCCCCACACACGCACTCACTTCCCCCATCTACCTGCTTGCGCGCGTCCTCCACCGCCTCCTCCGACTCCCAGCCGTAGAGATGCGTGCGCGAGTGCGGGTTGCCGAACTGCGGGGGGTTACACGCATCATGAGTTAAGAAGAGAAGCCGGAAGGGGGGAAGCGCGGGCGCGCGCAAGGTGGCGGGACGGTAATCAGGGCAGCCGCCACGGCGCTTGGGTGCTCACAACCGGCAGCCGGCAGCAGTTTGATGACAGCAGGGATGTGATGATGACAGCAGGTACGTATCGGGGCCCAGGGAGTTTCCGCCCGAGCAGCAGCGCCGGCTTCGCTACCGCTTTGCCAGGTCAAGGCACTCTCTCTGTCGAGCCAGACAGCGCCCTTCTTCACTGGTAGACCGTCCGGCATCCACCCGTCCCCGTCTGCTCGTTCCTTCACACCCAGCCCCTGGCCAAGGGCGCTGTGGCGTGCGAGGCAGCCAGCCAACACAAACGTCCCTTATGCTCCCCACTCTCTCCAGCAAAGACAGCAAGCCCCGCCGCCACTTTCTTTACCTCGAGGAAATTTGACGTCAAATAACCGAACCCCCGCTTCTTGCACGCCCGCTTGCCAATGCCCGCCCCTTTCGCCCTTCCCTTGGTCGTTTCGCTTCTGGTTTCTGGAATGAACTACCCCACCCCCGCCCCTTACCCCCATCCCGCCCCGCCCCACCCCGCGCCCCCACCTGCTCGGTCATGTACGGCAGCATGGCGTCGATGACACGGGGGTCCATGGGGGTCGTGGCCTGCATGTCTAGGTACAGCGGCACGCCACGCAGCGCGATGCCCTTCTTCTCAATCACCCCCGATCGGCCGCCCGATGTGGACGGGCCTACGCATTGTGTGCGGGGACAGGGGGTCCAGGTCTGATTAGTTAACGGCGGCACAGTGGGTCAATCATGGTCACAATGCGCGATGGGGAATGGTGGGGCATTGCAGGGGAGCGGGGGGCCGACATCACCAGCTTAAGGTGCCGCTGCCCTGCCACGTCTCCTACATGGTTCCCCGTGAAGCACGAACGGACTTTGCTTGACGCGCACGCCGCTGCGCCTGGCAATCAGCCCGCCCTGCACAGCGTTGCTCAAGCATGCGTCGCCCAGGGCAAATTTGCTGGCTCGTTCGTTCGTGCGCGCGGAATCGCCGACAGAGGGCCACGGAGCCTTCGCTGCCGGCAACGTGGTGTGCCGGCCCCCCGTCGCCCTCCGGGATATTCGTCGCCCGCGCGACGCTTCCGTCCGCAATTGCGTGTGTCAGCCCCACATCTCCACTCACCTGAGTCCGCATCCTCGGCGGGCTGGGGAACTGCTGATAGCCCTCGGATGACCTGGTTGCCCATCGTGGGCGCGGCCAGGCGAGACGCCTGCAGCAGCTGGCATGCCACTCGCTGCAGCATGGTGGCTAACACGCGTCAAAATTGGTAATTCAGACGATCCTTTGCCCGAGCGCGACGATGTTGGTGAGTTTGGAGCGCTGTGCTGTGTGCCTCAGCTTGAGACCGCAAGCGTATACATATATTTGTTTGTCAGCAAAATAGTTGGCTCACATTATGGGCTGGCAAGTGTTTACGTGTATGCGCTCAAACGCATGCATGGAACCGGTGCAGCCCAAGAAACGGACTGGACGTGCAGGGCGTCCGCCGCCCATTCTCCATCGCACCTGACAACATTTGAAAACTGCAAGCACGGCAGCCCACGCATTGCCAGCATCATTGTTTCTTCCTGGCTGGCTGACACCGTGCCGAGTTCCTACCCTACTGGTTTGATGGCATCAATTTCACCATAAAATCTTACAACAAAATGTTCAAGTGGCTTCGCGCTGCGTCCTCGGAGTCTCGCCCAAATGACCCCTTTTTGACCGAGCAAGACAAGTGTACCTGTACACCTTTTTGAATCTCTTGGTGAACAACGTCTGTATAACATGCTACTTATAGAGTGGACGGGGTCAGCGCCAGTCGCGCTTCGACTGTGAGCGTCTGGGCAAGCCGCAGACCTCGCGTCTGGAAAATGCAAACGCTACTTCGACGGCGGAGAAGTGGAGGCGAGGATGACACTGGTTCGGGGCCTGCCAGCCATTTGGCCAAAATTAGTTGGCTGGTGAGTACCCCGCTGGCCCTGCCTTCCAAAGTACACTTCAATGTAATTGAAACGAGGAGTTGAGGCATGTAACGGGCGATGACAGAGTCGGGACCAGTGGCCAGACGGAGTCTACCGCTGACAACGGGCAGCCGGAGAGCGGGCGGGCGGCACAGCCCGACGCGCCTCATGTTCCGCTATCCATGAGCAGCACAGCGGTTGTGGCGGGATCCTGCATATGGCAGCGCTGCACGGTGGTTGGGCAATATAGGTGCCGTCGCACGCACGTGTACGCAGCCGGGGAAGTTGACCGGCGTCGTGTGCGCGCAACCCAACCCCGCAAGCAGCCGCGTGCCTAACGCCCTGTCCGCTGTTACTGCCGCAGCAATGGTACCAGTTCAAGTTCGAGAAGTCCCGGCTGCGGCTGGTTATGGAGGTGCGCGCGTGCGTGCGTGCGATGCGTGCGTTGGCGCTCTGGCGGCACCGGACGGAGGGTCCGGCCAGGCTTTACCGCCGCCGACGCACGACAGGGTGCTGAGAGATGAGATAGGCCAGCGACATCGGGGTAGTGTTGGGGGTAAATTGGTAATCCATTCTCGTTGAGAGAGTTGGGGGGTTAAATCATCAACCATTAGCGTTGAGAGAACAACTGCGCTGCGAGGAGAGTCAGCAGCCGCGTATGCAAGCGACCTCGGGGTGGTGTTGGGGGTGCGACAATATATGCGTCGTTGAATGCCGATGACGTTATGCTCAGAAAGGGACACAGGCGGCGGCATAAGGTCTGCGGGAGGGGGGGGGGTAGTTTTTTGCCAGAAATCAAAGCGACCATTGCAATTTGGGGGGGCGGGGCGGGCGGCGCCGCGTAATCCGAGCGGCAGCTCCTGTGGCAGGACCCGCTGCGGGGCATGGCCCGTCGGCACGCAGTTACAAACCGCGTGTGCGTCAAGCACCGCTTCCCTCACGTCGCCACTAAGCGGCTGCTGCTGCTGCTGCTGCTGCTGCTGCTGCTGCCGCAGGTGGTCAATGCGATCATGTCGCTGCTGTCGGTGGGCGTGTACGTGTGGGTAAGTAGTGCACGGGGGGAGGGGGGCGTAAGCTCATTCCAGAAACCAAAGCGAAACGACCAAGAGGGGGGCTCACTTGAACGGATGGCCGGCGGCAGTCGGGCACTGCAGGGATTGCTGCTGCCACCGCGCGCTGGGCTCCGGGCGCGCACAGGGAGAGGTACTGTGCGTGTTCCGCTGGGAACGAACTCACAAGCTGAACGCCGGTGGCTTTTTGCTTTATGCTTTTAACCACACGTGTGTTTGCGCCCATGGACACCCGCACACGCGCACAGGACACCTACATCCCGGCGCCGTCGGTGTCGCAGTGGATCTACTTCATAAGCTCCATCACCTTCTCGGTGGAGTACCTCGCCCGCATGCTGGCGGCCAAGGTGTGTGTGTTAGAAAAGCACAAGGGAAAGGGAGAGGGAGAGGGAGGGGCAGAATGGGACACGCAGGGGCAGGAAGAGGAGAGAAGCAGCCCCCCAAGGGCCTGCGTCACCTGTGTCCCCACGGACTGCTTGCAAGCCCAATCCACAGCAGCTGCCGCTGCCCCCCCCCCCCCGACTTGCCTGCCGCACCGTCCCCACATACCCGCCGCATCGCCCGGTGCTTCGCCCTCCCGCCGTTTGGTTTCTTGGTTTAGCATGGGCGGGTATACACAACCCCCCGGCCCCGCCCCCACCGCCCACCCGCCCCCACCCGCCCCATCCCCAGAACCTGCTCAAGTACCTGCTGTGGGACTGGTCGGTCATCGACCTCATCACCATCGTGTTCGGCTTCCTCTACTTTGCGGAGGCGGACCTGGGCACGGGGCTGGGCTTCATCCGCGTGATGCGCATCTTCCAGGTGCGTGCGTGGGGGCCTGGCAGGGCCTGGCAGCCTGGCAGCCTGGCAGGGCAGGTCAAGGTAGGGCCTGGCAGCGCAGGGCGGGGCAGCGCAGCCTGGCAACCTGGCAGCCTGGTCAGGGCAGGGCAGCCTGGGGCTCGGGGCTCGGCGCCGCGCCCATCGACCCCCCTTTAGATTGGTTTAGTTTGGGCTGGTAACCACAACCCCCTCCCCCCCCGCACAATGGTGCACATGGGTGCAATGGTCGCTTTGGTTTCGGGAACGAACTACCCCGCCCCCGCGCCGCCTCCTCTTTGCTTTGATGTGCTGATCATGCGCCCGCTGCTCAAAGGCGGGACAGGAGTCTCGCGACTGTCTCTGTTGGTCGGCATGGGGGCGCCATGGGGGCGGCATGGGGGCGCCATGGGGGCGGCATGGGGGCGCCATGGGGGCGGCATGGGGGCGGCATGATTGCCCCCGCTGTGCCCGTGGCCGTGGTTGTGGTCGGGCGCGGCGGGCTGCCCTGGCATCGGCTGCAAGGTCACACACTCACACCGCATTTTGTGTGGGCGGGGGGCGGGGGTGGCCGGGGTGGCTGGGGGAGCGCAACCACCGCGGGGCTTTACGGCCCTGGCAGCCGGGTAGTTAGCAAGCCAGTCACGATGTGACGGACGTCGTGGCACAGCAGTTGGCGCCCTGCCCTGCACTCCTCCTGCTGCTGCTGCCCTACCCCCCTCCTGCTGCCCTGCCCTCACGGCCCTACCTTGCCCTGCCCTTTTGCCCTGCCCTGCCCTGCCCTCCTGCCCTGCCCTGCCCTCCTGCCCTGCTGCCCCCCTGCTGCTCTGCCTGCGGCGGGCGTGCAGGTGGTGCGGCTGCTCAAGGCGGCCACGGCGGGCGTGCTCAAGTACAGCCACCACTCGGCGCAGCCCATGCAGCTGGAGTTCGTGAAGCGCAGCACGGAGCTGGGGCTGACCATGGTGGGCGTGGTGTTCATCTCCGGCTGCGTCTTCTACGAACTGGAGCTGGTGGGTTTGGGAGGATGTGTGTGTGTGTGTGTTTGTGTGTGTGTGTGTGCGTGGCGTGTAACAACGGGTTTACAGCTATCTGGGTGGATCACGTAATCGTGTATCTGAGACGCTGTCCGATGCTAGCGGCAGAGCACTAGCATCCCAAAGAATCACGCAATGGTTTGGTAGTCTGTGTCTGCCAAGCCGCAACGTGCAAAGTAGACGGAAAAAACCACTGGATTGGCCCTAAGAGCCGCACCCCGTCTTGAACAACACTACTACTAGCCGGCACGTGGTCACTGTGCATTGTTTGTTCGCCTGGCAAAGGACATGCACTAACCTACTAGTCAGGCACGTGGCCATAGCAGCGTCAAAACAAGTACGCCGAAGGACAGGATGCCTTCACTTCTCACACAGGGCAGAGTACGCCGATGGGCAGCCACAAAGCGATAAAAGGTCTGAACATCCTAGCCGTCAAAGTCCTTGCCCTGCAACCACAACCGGCCCAAGCCTCAACCAAACAAGCAGGCGTGTGTTGGGTTTGGGTGGGGTTGGGGTGGGGTGGCAATGGGTGGCGGTGGGGGTGGCAGTGGGGGTGGGAGTGGCGGTGGGGGTGGGCGTGGGGGTGGGAGTGGGGTGGCGATGGGCGTGGGGTTTGGGTTTGGGTTTGGGTTGGGGTTAGGGTGGTGTGTGTGTGTGTGTGTTCGGAAAAATGAACCGAATCGCCCGTTAGCCGCCCAGCGTGAGGGTGGTGGTGAGTGTGTATGGGATGTGTGGTGTGGGATGGGGGAGGTAGCCATCCATGGGATGGTGGGGCGGGGCTGTGGGTGTGGGCTGCGTGGTAGCTCATGTCACTGCTTAGTCAACCCAATCGGGGGATGTGGGTGGTGGTGGTGGTGCTGGTGGCACGGGCACGGGGATACTGGGCGGGCGTGTTGGAGGTTTTGAAGTTAAATCACCCACCCGTCCCCTGCCCTTCCCGCCCTTCCCCTTCCCCCCTTCCATATCTGGAATAAACTAGGCACCCCCGATCCATCCACCCACCCACCCACCCACACACACACACCCGCACGCACAGTGTCGACCCTTTCCCTTGTGCTTTTCTAACACACCCGCACACCCACCCACCTGCACCCACCTGCACCCACAGAACTCCCAGCCCGTGCAGCTGCACACGGCCGTGTACTGGGCGTGCGTGACCATCGCCACCATCGGCTACGGCGACTACGCGCCCACCACCGCCGTGAGCCAGCTCCTCTTCCCCGTCATCATCCTCATCATCATCCTGGTGCTGCCGCAGAAGATCTCCAAACTGACCGAGGTCATGCAGGTGGGGGGGGGGGTGGGCGGGCGCGCCAGCAGCAGCGGCAGCAGCAGCAGTAGCAGCAGCAGCAGCAGCAGCAGTAGCAGCAGGATTAATAGCGGTAGCGGCAGCGGTAGCAGCGCGGCAGCAGTGCGTGCGTGGGTGCCTGCGTCAGCCAGCAGTGGCCGAGGGCTGAGCGGTGGCAGCAGCAGGGGCCAAGGCCAGCTGAGGCAGGAGGCTGGATGGCGGGTTTCAGGCACACTCAAATGGGCGGGCCGCTGGCAGCGGGCGAGGCACCGGGCGGAATGAAGCGCAAACACTGGGGGCTGGTTGACGCCAACCCCTTCGGCAGTGCCTCTGTCCCCGCCTTGCTGCACCCCCTTTGCCCTGCCGGCACGTGTATGCCATCATCGCCATGCAACCAACACGCATGTTTGTGTATTTGCGTGTTTCGCGCCCCCCATCCCCGCCTCTCCAGTAATCGGCTTTGTCGCCTTTGCCTGTGCTTCGCTTGCTAGTTTGATTTTTAATTTAGGACGGGCTGGTTCAGAATGGGGGGGTACTTACAAAAGATATCGTGCATGCCGTGAGCGCAACCAACACGCGTGTGTGCGTGTTCACGTGTTTCGCAGCCCCCCCCCCGCGGCCAGGCCACGCTGTCCTCCTCGCTCTTTTGCAGGGCATGGTTTAATCGGGCTGGTATCTACAACCCCGCCCCACCCCCATCCCTCCACAGAGCTTCACGCGCTACATGCGCGCGTCCTTCTCCTCGCGCGGCTTCGGGCAGCACGTGGTGCTGACGGGGCACGTGACGTACGTGTCCGCCCAGACCTTCATCTCCGAGTTCTTTCACCCCGACCGCGGATACCAGGTGCGTGCGCGCGTGCGCGCGTGTGTGTTAGAAAGCACGAGAAAGGGAGCAAACGCAGACCGTCTATGAAAATGCTTGAGCGTGTGTTGGAGTTCACAAGGGAATGAATAGCAGACAGAGGGCAGTGCGTGCGGTGCAACTACGGGTACGTTCGCGAATTACCTTGCATACTTTACTGCTGTCACTGTGTGTGTGTGTGTGTGTGTGTGTGTGTGTGTGTTAGAGTTCACAAGGGAGAGAACAGATGTGTGTGTGTGTTTGTAGGGGTGGTGTGTGTGTACGGGGCGTGTACCTACGGTTTACATGGTTGCCGCCTTGAGTCTCGTGATCGAGTACTCAGGACAACCTGAGACAGCGAGGCACACCAGGCTTCGTCGCTGCCGCCACCACGCGTGTGTGTCGGGTGATGTGATGCGCCGTGTGGTGCAGACGGACGCTGGTGCAGACAGGCGCTGGTGTGTGTGTGGGGGGGGTAGTTCATTCCAGAAACCAAACGCGAAACGACGTGTGGGGGGTCTGGACTGAACTACCCGAACCAACCCAACCAACCACCTAACCACCCAACCACCCACCCACCACCAACCACACAGGACCTGGACATCATCATGCTGCGCCCCTGTGACCCCGAGCCGCAGCTGGTCATCACCATGAACACCGTGCAGTGGGAGCGGCGCATCAAGTACCTGCACGGCTCGCCCTTCCGGGCCGAGGTGGGTCGGGCCGAGGGGCGGGGCTCTGCCGTGTTTGTTTTTCTGGGGGTTGCATGGTAAACCAAAACCATTCTGGGGCCGTGGGGTGTTAGCTGTAATCACCAGCCCATTGGGCGCTCTGCCGGTGTGCTTGTGTGCTTTCTTGTGTTAGAGATCACAAAGGAAAAATGCTTGTGTGCTTGTGCTTGTGTGTCTTAGAAAAGCACAAGGGAAAGGGTCGACACTGTGCGTGCGTCATGCGACAAGCAAACAGTGCGCCGCGTTCGGATTACCTCAGGTTACCTATGTACCATGTCGTGTGTGTGTGCGTGTGCGCAGGACCTCGCCCGCGCTGATACCGGCTACGCGCTCGCGGTAAGGCGCACGGCCAAGGAGGGGGGAGGGTAGCCATCCATGCGGACGGTGTGGGTCAATACGAAGATGGGTGTGTTTGTGTGTGTGTTTGTGTTTATGTTCAAGCTCACAAGGGAAAGACTAGCAAACAGAAAACATTGCGTACGGTGTGTTTGTGTGTGTTTGTGTGTGTGTGTGTGTGTGTGTGTGTGTTTGTGTGTGTGGGGGGGGAGGAACCTCAACGTGTGGGGTTACCAGTAGTGGGGCGCCACCTTGGTCCTGCGCACCGTGGCTCAACGCCACCCTTGTCTCTCACACCCCCACCTCCCACACGGCCGTCCCGTCGCCCCTTGCGTCCCCCTTCACCACCACCACCACCACCACCACTCCCGCTGCACCGCACAGGTGTTTGTGATGGCCAACAAGTTCGCGGCCGACCCCGCCGCCGAGGACCGCCGCACGCTGCTGACGGTGCTGGCCATCGGCCAGTACCTGCGCCAGTTCTGCGGGCAGGGGCAGGGCAAGGTGGTGGCGCCGCGGGTGGTGTCGTGGGGCAACACCAGCTGGAAGGGCCGGCACAACATGGTGGGTGGTGGGTGGCGCTGTGTGTGTGTTTTAGAGATCACAAGGGAGAGAACAGCAGACACAGGACAATGCGTGCGGTGCGATTACATTGTGTGTGTGTGTGTGACACTGTGTGTGTGTGTGTGTGTGTGACACTGTGTGTGTGTATGTGTGTGTGTGCGTGTGTGTGCGTGACTGTGTGTGTGTGCGCGCGCGCGTAGGAACGCTCCGCTGGACCATGCACTGCCAGCAATGCCCCAATGTGTGCCCCGTCGTGCTGTACAACCACCAGAGGCTACCGGCCACCGACCTCACAGGCCCGCCCGCCCGCCTGCCTGCCCCGTTCCCTGCTGCCCGCACCCTGCTGCAACCCTACCTGCCCGCCCTCTCTGCCCACCCTGCCGCCTCTTACCCACCCAAATAAGCACGCCTGGAACCCTCCCCCCTCCCCCGACCCCCCGCTCTTCCACTTACCTCTGCCTCTGCCCCCCCTTCCCGCCTCCTCCGCCGCAGTCCTCCTACGTCAACCACCCGCACATCGTGGTGCAGTTCCTTCTCAACAGCACGCTGGACAACGCCATTGCACTGCTGCAGACCGGCGCCAGCCACCCGCCGGAGCTGGGGCTGCTGCCACTGGAGGTGTCGCCCTTCCCTGTGTGAGTGAAGCGGTGTGGCGCGGTGCAAGGGGTGGTGCGGTGCAGTGCGGTGCGGAGCTGGTAATGCCAATGCCCACCTCACCCGCACGGCCACACCTCACCCATCACCCCACCCATGACACACATCACACCCCACCCATCAGGCCATCACTCACACACACACAGTCACACACACGCACACACACACACACACACACACACACACACACATGTCCATCACCCATGCATGCACGTGCAGCTGCGTGGGCCACCTGCGCGCCTCGCTGCTGGGCGCCTCCATGCACACACCCGGCCTCATCACGCTCATCTCCAACCTCTGCATCAGCTGCTCCATGGAGCGCAAGCGGCTGTTCGGCGTGGAGGACCTGTCGCTGGTGGGTGCGGGGGGCTGTGTGGGGCTGTGTGGGGCTGGAGGTGGAGGTGGGGGTGTGGGGGTGAGGCCGTGGGGTGAGGGTGTGGGTGTGGGTGTGGGTGTGGGTGGGGGTTCCGGTGTGTGTGGATGGGGATGGGGGGCGAGTAGCCATCCATGGGATGGTATGGGTCAAGAGTGCCGATGCCCCATGGAACAGCGGGTACGCGCAGCGCGGGGAGGGACTGCGGCGGCAGAGCATGTGGAGGGGTGTGGGTGTGGCTTGCCACGTTGTGCGCTTGGGTGTTGTCGCCTGCCAGTTGATCTGCCCGACCGCGGAGTTTTGAGCGCTCTGGCCCACCCACCCCACTCCTGTTCACAACCCCACCTACTCCAACCCCCGTGCCAAACCCCCCAACCCCCATCCCCTCTTAACTCATAATGCGCACCCTGGCTTGGTCGGACTGTCCCTTTATGTAATGTCGCATTCATAATGCGTATCGTCGCCCCCTCCTTCGCAGCTGAGCGACTGCGGCTGGCTGTCTGAGTACCTGCACGGCGCCGGCATCGAGATCTACGACGTGACCTTCCCCGAGGTGCGCGCGCGTGTGTGTATGTGCGTGTGTGTGGGGGGGGTGGGGTAGTTCATTCCAGAAACCAAATCGACCATGGGGGGGGAGGGTTGGTTGAGGGGAGGGGAGAGGAGCGGGGCGGGGCGGCCCCCCCCCCCGGCGGGACAACGCGCTGGAGTGCGGCCGCCCGGACGCCCGCCCATTCGGTAACGACTACGCTTGCTGGTCTACCGTACCTGCTCTACCACTTCGCCAGATATTCTTGCAACCCCCCTCACACGCATCGGCACACCACAACTATGCCCCACACCACCCATCCATGGATGGGCCACCCCAATCCCACGTCTCAATCGACTTGGAAGTTGGAATGGACTTACCCGCCCATCCCCCGCTGCCCGCTCTGCGCACCGCCGCACGCGCTGCAGGCTTACCACGGCATGACCTCCAAGCAGGCTGCTCTCAAACTGTGGCAGGAGGAGCAGGTCATTCTCATAGGCCTGCGCTTTCCCAACCACGAGGACCCCAAGCAGCGGTGGGTTTCCACGGGATCGCGCGCCCGTACTCGCGGCGGACGCGTTTGCGCCGCGCCGAAAAAGACGTGCCGGTGGGCTCTTACAATGCGCCTGCGTGTGTGTGGAGGTCCACGGTCATGACAAGCCACGTCCACGTATGGCTGGAGCCATCACAAGCCCACACGTAATGTGCACGCAGCTCTGTTCCAGCTTCTGATTGTGCGAATGTGTGTGCGTGTGTGCGAATGTGCAAATATGCGAATGCGCGAATGCACAGGTTTGATGTGAAGTTGGCGCCCCTGAGCGACCCCTACCAAGTGCCGCCCGCCATCAGCCCCGGCGGCGACGCCTACGGCGGCGGCGGTGGCGGCTGGTTCAGCCCCGACGGCGCCTTCGCCTCGCCCTACCAGTTCCCCGCCCCCACCCCCACCAACTTCGGGGCTGGCGGGCCCGGCTTCGCGGGAGCCGCAGCCGCCGCAGCAGCCGGCGGCGTGCCGCCCACCTCGGGGCCGGGGCCGCACGTTGGCGGCTTTGGTCTGGCGGGCGGCGCGGCGGGCGGCGGGCCGGGCCTGGGCGTGCCGCACACCAACTCGGCGGCGTCGTACCTCAGCCGCTCCCACACGCTGGACAGCCGGCGGCTGATTGACGGCGCCACCATAGGCTACATCCTCAACGACGACGCGCTGGTCCTGGGCAGCGCAACGTTCGGCTTCAAGAGCGTGAGTTTGTTTGTTTGTTGTTGTTGTTGTTGTTGCTGCCGCTGCCGTGCTTGTCTTGTTGTTGTTGCTGCCGTTGGTGTGCGGTGGGGAATAACGCCTGGCAGCAGCGGCGGCGGCGGCGGCAGCGGTTCGCGGGGGTGTGTGAAGCGCTGGGGCGCGCGCCGGCGTGGGCTGCTGCAAGATGGGCGCGGCCGGTGCAAAACGGGGATGTGGCGTGTGGCGCCGTTATGCCGTGCGCGCCTGCCTCCCCTGGGCAGTAGCAGCGACTTCGCCCCTGCAACGCAACGAACCGCAACGCAACGCAACGCAGGCGTTGGACCCACACGACGACCCCGGGGTCATGCGGCCCGGGGCCTACCAGCAGGCCGGGACCATCCTGCGGGCCGCGACCATGTCCAGGCAAGCATGGGCAGGCCCCGCGGGTCATGCCCCCGAGGGCGTGCATGTGCCGACTGTGTAGCGACTTGCACAGCGCGCAATGGCCGCATTTGTATTTGGGGGCGTGTGCCGTGTGACGGCGTTGCGTTGCGCATACTTGGCTCGGGGGCCGCCGTGCCTAGGGACTAGAGGGGTTACTGGTCAAACAGTCCCGGTGAGAAACAAACTGCGGCTTGGGTTATAGCTATTGAATCACTAACCAGCCCATGCTGGGCAGGGTCAGGAGCAGCAATGTTGTATATATATAGGTATGTATGTGTGTGTGTATATGTTAGACACAAGGGGGAGTGGTGTGATGTGCTTCGCAGGGGCGCTTCCACGCCCGGCGGCCGCACGAAGCGCCCCGGCGGTATGGGCGGACACGGCGGCGGCAGCATGGTCCGCGGCGGCGTTGGCGACCCGGGCTCGCACTCGCACTCCGTCCCCGCGACGCCGGCGGCGGTCAGCGGCGCGCTGCCGGAGGTGGCGCTGAACGGGCCTGTTGCATCCGGACCCCACCCGGGGGCTGCTGCGGCCGGGGGCGGCAGCGGCCGGTACATCCCCGGCCTCGTGACGCAACTGCTTAACTCGCTGTCGCGCTCGGCGGCCTCGAGCTTCGCGCGCTCCGGCTCGCTGGAGCACAAAGTGGAGGTGCGTGCGTGCGTGCGTGCGGGCGGGCTTGCCTGATCAGGCCACGCCTGTGGGGAGTGTGTGTGCGTGTGTAGGGGAGGGTTGGCTGGTAATTGATGCGTGGCTGGGGCGCCACAGAGAGGGATATACTCGTGTTCTTGGCGATAATCTTCCGTCTTGTGTATCTGGTCGTCGTTGGGGGTTGACTGATGCGTGGCTGGGGGGCTGGGCCGTGGCGCCCCAGGGGGGTTCGGGGCTAGCAGGGCTCTCAGCGCATGTTGCGCGTAGCGCGGTACCGTAACCTGTTGTGTCACGCTGTGCGCCATTTCGTCGTCATGCCGGTGTCGGTATGGCATGCGCAGCTTCAAGGCGCAGACGGGCGGAAGGCGGCGCAGGCGGGTCAGGGGAGAGGCGGCGGCGGCGGCGGCGGCGGCGGCAGCGGCGGCGGCGGCGCCCCTGGCGGGCCGCCGGAGGTCGTTGTGACGCACCCGCACGGGCATGCAGCCGCGCATCATCCCTCGCACTCGCACTCGCCGCCTCCGCCACCCGGCGCCGCGGTAGTGGTTGTGGGCGAAAGCGCGCGCAGCGAGTCGCCGGAGCGGGTGCACGGCGGCGGCGGCCGCCTTGTCGCCGCCGCCGCCGCCCCGCCGCCACCGCCGCCACCAGTGCTGCTGCCGGCCGCTCAGTCGCCGGCGGTGCTGCACACCACGTCTCCGGGCCACGCCGCCGCCGCGTCGTCGTCGTCGTCGGCGGCGGCGGGTGACGTGGCCGTGACTGGTGTTGCCGAGGTGGCTGCAGCGGCGTCGCGGCCCGGGCCCGGGCCCGGGCAGGGCACGTCGCTGGGCCGCCAGGACTCAGTCTCGGTGCAGAACCCGCTGTACTCGCCACGGGCGACGCGCGAGGGCGGCGGCCCCGCCGAGGCCTGCGGGCAGACGGGGCCGGGGCCTGCGCTGGCGTCGCCGCCACGGCACGCGCATGAGCTGGGGCCAGCGGAGGCGGCGGAGGCGGAGGCGGGCCTCAGCCCCCCTGACGGCAACACGGCGTCGGACTGGGAGCCCATGGGCGGCGGCGGCGGTGGCGGCGGCGGCGGCGGCGGTTATGCCCTCACAGCCGAAGCCGCCCACCATCGCCTGTACGACAGCCCAGGGGAGGGCAGCGGGCGAGCCGGCGGCGGCGGCGGCGGCGGTGTGTCCAGCGTCAGCCGTGTCGTCAGCAGTGGCGTCACGACCTCAGGCGGCCAACCGTCCGAGTCCGTCAGCGTCCCGTCCGGCAGCCTGCCGCCCTACAACCCCACGGCGGGGCGGCAGCGGGAGGGCGCGGAGCCGCCCATGCCCCCCGCCACCGCGCGCGCCTCTCCCGCGGACATTGCGCGGCTGCAGGTCGTGCGCGCGGCCGCCGCGGCCGTCGCCTCGACCGCCTCCGGCTCAGCAGCGTCAGCAGTCCTACCATCGCAGGGCATGGCGAGGGCGGCGGGCAGCGCGCATGACTCCTCGTCCAGTAGCGGCGGCGGCAGCGGCGGCGGCGACTCTATGCTGCCGGTGCCGCCGACGCACGTGCGCCGGCCCGCACCCGAGCAGGGCGGCCACCACGGAGTCACCCGCAGCGCAGCCGTGCAATCCGCCGCCGACGCAGCAGCACCAGCAGCAGCAGCAGCAGCGCCAGAGCCAGCCGCAGAGGAGACCAGCAGCGCGCTCTTGCCAAGCGCCCTTGTCCCGCGGCCCCAACAAGCCTACACGCGCGACTCCGCAGTCCCGGACGCGGAGGCAGAGGACGTCTTCAACGAGGCCGATGGCCTGCTGCCGTGGGGGCACGCTCGCAGCGACCGCGTGCGGCGCGCGCCGTCGTACGCGCGAAGCGACCCCGGCAGCTCGTCCACGCGAAGCCTGGGTGGCACGGGCGCAGGGGACGGGGCGGAGTCGGTGGGCGCTCCCGAATCGACGGCGGTAAACGTGGCCGGCGGCGTGTCGTTCCACAGACAGGCGGCGCGGCGGCGGACGGGCGCCGAGGTGGGTTTGCGGGGTGTACTGCGGGCTTCGGAACCCGGGGGAGTTGCAACAAATTGCCTCTCTGCGCTCGCCCCTCTCGCAAAAAAAACGATAGGTTGGCAGCATTTTAACGGAATATTGTTTTTGCATTGCGCCCGCACGCAGCTGTGGGGCATCGCGCGCGAGTCCTATTCCGGATCCCATACGTCGGCTGTGTCGCGCCCCGCGAGCGGCGTTGGCACGCTGACCCTCGGCGGCGCGGGCTCCAGGCCGCCCCAGCATTCCTCGCCCGGCCCCGAGCCGCGGCCCGCACACAGCGACGGCACGCCACCCGCCCCACGGCGGCTGTCGGGGCTCACGCTGGCTCTGGAGGAGGAGGCTGCGGGCGAGGCGCTGGCGTTGGTGTCCCCGTCAGCGGCGGCAGCGGCGGCGGCGCCACATGGCAGCCCCAGGACGCCGCAGACGGGCGCCGCGGGCAGGCGCGGCGGCGCCGCCGGGGCGCTGGGGCTGCCCGTATCTGCAGGGCCGGAGGCGGGCGGCAGCCGTACGCCGCTGTCGATGCCAACGGCCTCCGCAGGGGCCGGCGGTAGCACGTCCGCGTTAGCTCAGTGGTCGGCGCCGCCGGCGCCGGCACGGGCGGACACGCACACGTCTCCCGCGCACTCGCTGAGCAGGAAGTGAGTCGAGCAGGGCGGTGGTGGTGGACTGATGCGCTCCCAACTGGGGTCGTCCGGTTGGTTGGTTGGCTGGCTAGCTGGCTTGCTGGCTGGTCTTTTGAGTTTCTTGGGGCTTGGCCCTGCCGGCAACAGAAATGCGGCTGAAGCTCCATAGACGCTGTGTACGGCTGTAGGACAAGGTGTAGGTCATTCATCTAGGACTGAAACGCCCAGCACCCTGCTCCACGCAATATTTTCGCGCGCGCCCCGCCACAACAGATTTTCGCTGCTCGGCACCCGCGACAGGGATCCCTTGGAAACCAGCGGCGGCCGCCCAAGCGGCCGCGCCAGCCTCACCAACGGCATCTTCAGCAAGGGCTCGCTGTCGCGTGCCTCGGCCGCCCTTGCGGACCTGTTCCACCACCACCACCACCACCACCACCACACCAAGCCGCACAGCAGCGGCAGCGGCACGGCGCAGGCGGCGGGCGGCAGGGAGCCGGGCGCAGCTGCTGCTGCCGCGGAGCGCGCGGGCAGCGCGGAGCATGAACCCAGCAGCACCCGGGAGGCCACTGGGAGAGGAAGTGGGGGAGGGCCCGCGGCAGCAGCTGGTCCGGCCGACCGCGCCAACCCGGGCGGCAGCGGCGGAGGGGCGGCTGGCGAGGAGCGTCGCGAACGGCAGGGCAGCGGCGGCGGTGCTGGCGGCGGTGCTGGTGCCGGCGGCGGCGAGCGGGCCGAGGTTGGGGCGGGGCCGAGCTCGGCGGCAAGGGAGGGCGGCGGGGCGCGCTTCATGGCTGTCATTAACCACTTGCGCGCCAACGCGCCGGCTAGCGACTCGGTCACTCGGACGGCGCGGCAGCAGGGCATCAAGGTGAGCCCGCGGTGGGCGTGGCGGCCCACACCCCGGGGGGCGCGTGGTTGGCCGGCTGCTTGCATGCACGCCCGGCTGCTTGTTGGTTGCGGCGGCGAGGAACCAAGCGCTACTACTGTAGCCCGTGGGGCCTTCGCTGGGCCACGTAGCTCAGCTGCATGCATGCAAGCGCGCGCGCGTGCGTGCATGCTGCTCGCCCGGGATCCCATGTTCGGCAACAGGCAGGGCTCTCCTCTCCACCGGGACCAGCTGAGCGCATGGCATGTGCTGCTCTGACGTGCCGATGCCGTGATTGGTTTAGTTTGGGCTGGTAACCACGCACACACCCTTTAAGTTATAATGGGTGTAACCCCACGGTTGGGTTGCAATGGTCGCTTTGGTTTCTGGAATGAACTATACCCCTCATCCTCGCTCTAATGCATTGGGTTTGGTTCAGTTTGGGCTAGTAACCACACACCCCCGTCTGTCTACATCTCCCCCGTCATCAATTAAACGTGCATGGCGCCCGCCCACACACATATACACATACACACACGCCGAACTCAGGTGTCTACCAACGCGCGCGACATGAACGCGCTGGCCGCGGTCAGCAGCCGCACCTACAAGAAGGTGGCCACCAAGGGCCGCACGCTGGTGGCGCGGCAGCAGTCGCGGATGACCTTCAGCTGGGCCGCCGCCTCCACCGCGGGGGTGGCACAGCAGCCGTCGCAGCAGCCGCCGCCGCCGCAGCAGCTGCAGCTGCAGCAGGTGGCTGGGTCGGCGGCGCTAGTGGAGCTTGCCACGGGTGCAGGCTCGGGTGCAGCCGCGGGTGCACTCGGCCCCGTGCAGATGGGAGGCGGGTCCGGTGGCGGCGCGCCGCCCCCGCCGGCGGCGGCGGCGGCTGCTATGCAGGGGCAGCCGCCCGTGCTGCCTGAGGTCAAGTCCTTGCACGGTGCGTCCAGCGTGGTGTCCGCGCGCTTGTGGTCACACTGCCCCCTCCCCTTCGCGCGCCAAGGCGAGCCAAGGCCTGTTGGCCCCCCACCCCCGGCTACGCCTTCTCTTCTTAACTCATAATGCGTGGAGCCCACCCCAACCCCCGCCCCGTCACGCACGGGCACGTGCACGCGGCACCCACCGTAACGGTACTCACGCGCGCTTCTTGGCCCCTCCCCCTCCCCGGGTTTCTTGATACAATCATGGGCTGGAATTTACACAACACCCCTCCGCCCCCTTTTGCGCGCGGCCCTCCCATCCACACTCCGTGCAGCAGCTCCCCTGGCGACGACGCCGCACGTGCGCACGGTCACAACCCTGGCGGACGGGCCGCCGCTCGACAGCCCAGTCGTCATCAGCGGCAGCAGCTGCTTCAGCCAACTGCCGCAGATCATCGCCGCCATCCGCTCCGCGCCGCCTGTCGGTGGGTGTTGAACACTAAAAATGGGCGGGGGTTGTAAACTAAAATTCCAGCCCCAACCAAAGAGGGGGGAGCGCTAGCCACCCATGCGGGCTGGGGAGCGGAGGGGCGATGGGTTCTCTCCGACGGAGTCGCCCGTGCTGTTGTTGGGTAAGCAGCAGCTGCACGGTGGGGGGTTGGTCCTGGCGGCGCTGTGCCCGTCACAGAACCAATCACCCCCGGTTTAACTGGGCCGGTATTTACACCCCCCCATGGTATGCCAACGTGTGTTGCAACGTCTGGTTCTACGGCTACCTCGTCATTAATTGAACATGTATGGCACCCCCCCCCCCCGCCTTTACTGGATGTAATGCGATTGCAGGCGAGGCGAGGCGCTTTCGCACCTGTTCCATAGTCATCATCGATGACAGCAAGACCAACCCCAGCAACCCATTCAAGGTCTGAAACACACGGGCCGCTGTTTAACCCTCCGTGCCCCCAGGCTGCCGTGCCTACTGCATACTCTGCTGCCCCGCCGCGCCGCCCATGCCGCGCCTGCCCTGGCTGCGCAGCACTCGTACCCCCGTCCTCAACGCTGCGCTCTGCGCGCGTCGACGTGGCTTGTCCTTGCTAGCTTCCCGCTCCCTTTTCCTTCCGGCGCCCTCGAAAAAACCCACCATGAACAGGTTTACGGAGTAAGTTACGGCAACCGCGCCCCCGCACCCCCCGCCCCCAACCCCAACCCCCACCCCACGCTAGGCGCTACTGGGCGAGAGCCTCCTGGGCGCCATCGCGCGGGTGCCGGGCGCGCTGCCGCACCGCATCCACGTGCTGCGATGCAACCCGCTGCACGTGTCCGACCTGGAGAAGCTCAACCTGCAGCCCGGCGGCTTCGTGAGTACCTGCGCGCACCGTACCGTACTGCGTGCCGGCGCTAACAAGCAACGCGGTGTTTACAGGGCGCTTCACCGCGCCTCTCTTGTCCTTGTTCTGGGTTCTGGGGGTTTGGGTTGCAATGGTCGCTTTGGTTTCTGTGAAATAAACTACCCCACCCACCCACCCACCCACACCCAGTGTCCGCAACGATGTGTGTGCCCCTCTATCGTATGTGCTTGAAACACAACGGCGTGTGTGTGCCTCTCTCCCGTGCGCCCTTGCTTGCCGCCCCTCTTGTTCGCCGTGCCCGCCGCCGCCGCCGCCGCCGCCCGCAGGTGCACGCGCTGGTGGTCCCCAACACGGACCTGTACAGCGAGAAGGCGGTGGTGGGCTCCGAGCCGGCGCTGGCGGACGGGCAGGTGCTGCTGGTGGCGGATGCGCTGCGCTGCTACTGCGAGCAGAGCGACTGCCGGCTGGGTGAGTGAGCGTGAGAGAGCGATAATTATAGGCTGTGCGCGCCGTTGCGTGTGTCGCATGCATGGCTGCATTACTTCATTACCATATGTTTGCTATACAAAACCTCCCGCAGGCGTTGTGTCGGAGATCTTGGCACTGCTCAACTGCTCCTACGCGCTGCCGCTGTGTCTCAGCGAGGGGCCGTACCGGGGCGGCGCCCACGCGTCCCCCGACCTCATGCACGTGAGTGGTGGCGCTGTCACGATAGCGCGCTCGTGCGCGTGGATGGACGCACGTGCAATAGCATTAGCATTAGCGACTCGCTCCGCAATCCTCCTCTGCTGCAAGGCATCACCCGCGTGCCGCGGGCGCTGCATTCGTAAAGCACCTGCCGTTAACCTTTGCATGCTTTGCCGGCTGCGCCCCCCTACCTGCAGTCGCCCACGCCGCACCACGCCTCGTTCGCGGCGCGTAGCTTCCGGGCCCTGTTCGCGCGGCACGCGAGCGGGCGCCACCGGGGCATGCAGGAGCAACTGCAGTAAGTGGCAGGGCCCTCGCACAGCTGCAGCATTGCTGGCTCAATGTGCCTACAGCTCCCTCCCCCTGTGGGCACCTCACCGGCCACTAAAAGCCGCATTGCTTTGCGTGCCTGCCCGTCGTCGGTGCTTTCCTGCCTGCTCACACAGGCTGGTCCGGCTGCAGCAGTCCAGACAGTGAGTGCAGTGGGCGGAGGGGCGGGCCAGGCAGCAGGCCGGCTCCGCCGTTTGGCGGCACAGCATGGCGCCTGCTTTCTTGCTAACTGCTCAACACTGGCGCGAGCACATGCGCTTTCCTAGACTTTGTTTTGCCAGTGGCACGCCCGGATGATCATCAGAAACAATGATGGTGTCATGGTGACGACAATTATGCTGATGCTAATGCTTCTGCAGGGAGGCGTTCATGCAGCACCTGCTCAACGGCATGCCGCACCTGAGCCCTGCGCTGGCCACCGGCCACATCCTGATGCAGAGCTTCATGGACGCGCTGTTCTGCCAGGTGGGTACCCGGCCCGGCCCGGCCCGCACGTAACTGCTGTGTGCTGTGGCTCGGTGACAGACATCGGTGGCTTGCTCCCTCGCGGTAGCTGGCTGGCTGTCTGGCCAAATTAGTAATGTGCCAGAGAGCGCTGCAATGTGTGTGCGGCACGACTGGGAGCGGCACATAACAAACTCATGCATCTGCATGTGGTGTTGATCCTGCCGCGCCTGTACTACAGACTATCTTCAACCCCATGATGCTGCAAATCCTGCTGAAAATGCTCTACTGCTGGGACGAGCCCGAGGAGTGGCAGCCGACGGGGGAAGCGCTGCAACAGCAGCAGCACCCGTCAGCCCACGGCGGCGGCGGCGCGGGCTTGGCCGGTGCGCCCCACGCGTACCCCGGCTTCGGCGCGCCGCACGGGTACGCCGGCGCGTACCCGTTCGGCCCCTACGGCCCCTCCGCGGCCATGGCTTTCTCACCATACCTCAGCCCGCTCGTGCAGCAGCAGCAGCAGTACCAGGCATGGGCGGCGCAGCACCCCCAGCATCCCGCAGCCGCCGCCGCCGCCGGTGGCGCCATGCCGCACTACATGGCCGCGGCGGCGGCGACGCCGCAGCAGCTGCGGCAGCCGTCGGTTTTCGCGCAGCAGGCCTACCAGCAGGGCTCCTTCATGTCAGGCTCGGTGCTCACCTCCGCCCAGACCAGCCTGCAACCGCCCGCCTCGCCACAGCCATTGCAGGCGCACATGTCGCCCTACCCGCCGCCGCGGCCGCCGCCGCCTCAGCAGCAGCAGCAGCAGCAGCAGCAGCAGCCCGCCGCTGTGGCGCAGCCCTCGCCGCAGGGCTTTCCGCCGCCGGGCCATCTGCCGCAGGTCCCCCACTGGTACCATGTCCCCTCCCACCTGTCCGGGGGCATGGCCAGCGCTGCCTCTTCCCAATACGGCGCGGGCGCCGGCCTGCTGCTGCCCGGCGCGGCCTCCACCGCTCTGCAGGGGCTGAGCGGCGTGGCTGCGCTGCAGCCGGCGCCGCCCTCACGGCGGGCCAGCGGCGCGGGGTCGCCGGCGCTGGGGCCGGGCGGGCAAGGCCCGGCCTCCGGCGGCCTGCACCGCACGGAGAGCCACCTGGCCTCGGCCGTGCTGCACGCGACGGCGATGGGCATGGGCATGGCCAGCATGGGCAGCATGGGCAGCATGGAGCAGGAGCGCTCATCGTCGCCCTCGCTGCGGCCGGCGCAGCAGCAGCAGCGGCCGTCGGCTGGCAGCTCACCCACGCGCCGCCGCGGCGCGCGGCGCGGCGGCAGCTTCGGGTCGCTGGTGGTCACCACCAACTGCAGCGCCAGCGGCGGCGCAGCGACCGAGCAGGCACTGCAGCTGCCAGGAGGCGCGCAAGGACGCCCGCACGGCTTGCCCTCTGCCAGCGGCGCCGTCGACGGCGTGGCGGCTTCCGGCGTCGCGCCTGCTGCCGCTGTGCCCGTAGGCGAGGGCACGGAGCTGGATGAAGAGGAAGTCTACGACGCAGCCGCAGCCACGGTGGGCTATCATCGCTACGCGGGTGGCGATAATGCAGTTATGCCAGCCGGCCCGGTGGTTGAGGGCAAGTCGCGTCGGGGCTCGAGCTTTCTTAACCAGGACAGAACCTCCAGCGGCAGCGCACGCGATGCGGCCACGCCACGCGCCGACCCCCTGGCGGCGGCGGCGCTGCTGGCGGCGGCGGCGAACGCGTCCACCGGCGCCTTAACGCCGCCGGTGCCGCCGCCTGCGGGCGCCTTTGCGCAGCCCCCGCGCATGGCCACGGCATCAGCGCTGGCGGCGTCGGACGGCCGCCTGGCGCGGCCGCCGCTGGCGCCGGGGAGTTCGGGCCTGCTCATGCCGCCACCGCCGGGATCACGCCTGTCGGGCCAGGGGCCGTGGCAGCCGCACGCTGCTGGCTCTGGGTCACAACTCGTGCTCCCAACACAGCAGCCTGGCCAGCAGCAGCAGCAGCAGCAGCAGCAGCACGGCGGGTCCCTGCTGCCGCCGCCGGCCCTTCAGGTGCCGCACGCAGTGTCGCTCGAGCGGACCGCCGCCATGTCAGCCGCCTCGACCTCCGCGCTGTCCCTGGGCGGCGAGAGCTCGCTGCTGTCGCCCATGGGCGCCCGCTTCCAGTCGCTGCAGCTGCAGCAGCAGCCGTCGCAGCAGCCGTCGCAGCAGCAGCAGCAGCTGCATCTACACAGCCGCGTCGGCGCCGGGGCCATGGGCTTCGGGCCATCCGGCCGCTCGCTGCAGGTCACCATCCCTGAGGACAGCACCTCCACGGGCTCCCTTACCACACCCGCCGCCGCCGTCGCCGGTGGCGGCAGGGGGCCGCCCATGCCGCCGCTAACCCGCTCGGCTCCGGGCACGGCCGAGCCCGGCGCCTCCGCCGCGCCGCCTCCGCCGCCCGCGCTGCTGTCGCCCATGTCGGCCGCCGCCGGCGCCTCCACCACCGTGCGCATCTTCTGCTTCAACTACGCCGCGCTGCTGGACGGAATGGCGGGCCTGGTGACGCGGCTGCAGAAGGCGCAGTGCAAGGCCAGCCTGCACCTGCTGGCGGCAGAGGCCTCGGCCGCGCGCCAGGGCAGCCGCAGCCCTAGCCGCGTCGGCGGCGGCGGCGGCGGCGGCGG
Source organism: Chlamydomonas schloesseri (assembly GCA_016834595.1). Lineage (NCBI taxonomy): Eukaryota > Viridiplantae > Chlorophyta > Chlorophyceae > Chlamydomonadales > Chlamydomonadaceae > Chlamydomonas > Chlamydomonas schloesseri. The sequence continues at coordinate 652,383 of JAEHOD010000035.1, forward strand.
CGGGCGTGGGGCTGAGGGCGCCACTACTGACGGCGGCGGCGCCGGCGGCGGATGGGACAAGTTCGACCAGACGGCGGCGGAGGTGCTGCCCACCGCAGACTCCGTCACCGCGGAGGGCCTGGCGGCGGCGGGCATTGACCCGCAGGACCTGGGGCAGTACGGCACCGGCCGCCAGCCGGTGCCGGCCGTCACGTTCGGGGTGCTGTTTGAGGTCCTGGTCGGTTCCTACGACATGCTGCCGCTAGCGCTGTACCGGCGGGACAACGGCTCCGACCACCGCATAGACACCCACTCGCGCCGCGCCTCCAGCGGCCACCCGCTGCGCACCACCGACCACGGCGGCGCCGCCGGGGGGCCGCACCACCACAGCGCTGGCGCAGGCGGCGGAGGCGCCGGAGGCGCAGGTGACCGCTCCTACCTGGGCGCGGCGCTGGAAGCGGTGCTGCGGGCGGGCGGCGCCGGCGGAGACGGAGACGGAGGCGGGGGAGGGGCAGGAGGCGCAGGCGGCGCGGGCCGAGGCGCTGGGGAGCGGCCGGGGCTGTCGCGCAGCGGCACAATGGATGGGCAGTCGGTGCACGGCGGCAAGCGGCCGGGCTCGGGCATGCCGTACGTGTACACCAAGCCTGCGGGCGCCAGCACGTGGCTGCGATCCACGGACGACGTGTACGTGCTGACGTCGGCGGCGGTGGTGCTGCGCGTGATGGGGGGAGAGCTGGCGCTGTGAGTGGCTGCTTGCCGGCTGTGGGCGGTGTGGGGTTGGGGGTGGGGTTGCGGCGGGTGGGGGGTGGAAGGGACGGCAGCTGGCGATGGGGCGGCGTAGTGGGCGCCACCCATGTGTGCACAGGGGCCCCGGATGGGAAACAGGAAGTGACTGGATGCGTGTGCGTGTGTGTGTGTGTGTGTGTGTGTGTGTGTGTGTACGTCACAAAGCACTTTCCCTGCCGCCTGTTTACGTGCAACAGGCAATAGCAAATACTACTACCCAGCAGTCGCGGTTTTTGCCAGTATGAAGCAAGGTCTCGAAAAACTGACTGCCGTACGGATGAGGAAGATTGCGTGAGAGTAACTCGTGAGTGTTGTGACTGAGACGTAGATCCTGCGCATTCATGGAATTCCATTGTTTGACGTGCGAAAGGGGGCGTCTAGTCCCATCTACTTTGTTGTGTGCAACAAAGCGCGCCTGTTGACTGGCTCGGCGATCAGGCGCTCGGACGTGTAATGCACAATTGTCTTTTGCATGTAAGGGGTACGGTTGTGCTCGAACTAGTAGCTGAGGGTGATTGCTGGCGGGTGCTGGACAATGTTCACTTGCAAATGGGTACGGTAAATCGCTTCCAGAGGGGCAGTTGGGCGTGTGTCGGCCGCGTGGCCGCACCCGCATGGCGTGTGCCCTCATTACGGTATGCAGGCGCTGAACGGCCCTATTGCTGGCGGGAACATGGAAGACGGTTTCGTGAGTTGGCAAAAGAGTTTGTGTGAGTGGGCGCTCGTATAAGCTTAAGAATAGGGTGGCAGGCCCCATCCAGCATGCACGCTTTACCAATCCTGCAACACAGATTGTGTCGTGGTTGCCACAACCAAGGCTGCGCGTGTAAGTCCTTCATTTAGTCGAACGACCACGTGGCTTCGAATTCACTGGAGCAGGGACACTGCCGGCTGGGGTGGAGGCGTAGAGTGGATACCTGGGGTGGGGAGAGGGACCAGCCTAGCACAGAAGGTGGGACTGCAAGCAAGGCTGGGCAGTGTAACCCACATCGCAACATTACACGTCACGGTTGCACGTGTGTAGCAACTGCATGACAATTAAAATTACATTGTGAGTATTACAGGCGGTCCCTCCTCGGGTTCGTGGGTCTCTCTGTAACCTGATGTAACCGCATGTCGCCAACGTCTATTGACTCTATTCGCACCCCAACTTTCCAAGAGGCCCGAAGCACACGCATCAACTCTTCTGTCCCCCTGTCTTGATTGTCTCATCTGGCCCCCCCAACGCGCGTCATACCCCCCATTGACGTTAGTTTGAGTATTACAGTTGAATGGAGTGTTACAGGTGGTCCCTTCTCGGGCTCGCGTGTCACTCCCCTGACCATCACACCACTGTCCAGACCATCCTAATTTGAGTACTGTGATCACCCCTGATTGTGATGATATTGAAGATTGACATGGTGACCCGTCGATTCAAGGCTGCCTCCGTAGAGGACCCTCGATCGATCGAGGCGGATTTAGCTCAGTTGGGAGAGCGCTAGACTGAAGTGGCGCAGCCGCTTGCTATCTAGAGGTCGCTAATTCGATCCTGGCAATTCGCACGATGCCCTGACATCGTCCCGATCCGGCCCACGACTGTGGGACAAGAACTATCCGGGCATCCGGGTTGTTTTGCCTTTCACGTGGCCGCCGCGTTGGTATTGTGTATCACCGGCACCATGAGCTCCACAATACATTGACTCGGTGTTCCCACGTCATGGGCACACAGCCAATGTCGCTGGATCCTTTCAACAGGAGGCAAGGGGGTGCGTGCAGGGGCGGGTGTGTGCAAGGGGGTGCGTGCAAGGGGGGGGGGGTTCATTCTGGGAAGCTCTCCTGGAGACTTATGAGTCGTTGCCATGGAGTGCAAGTGCTGAAGTCCCCAGAGCGGGGTATCCCTCAGGGGTTGCATCTTCGGGGAAGCGAGAAATTTTTGTGCGTTTAGGGGTTGCACTCGTGGGTTGCACTCTCACCGCGTGTGGCTCAATACGGGCCCTAAATCTCGCCAACCACCCCTTACCTAACGCTAAAATCTGGGTGTTTTTCGGCCCCTAGGTGCCGTGGCCGAGAATGCGGTTCGAGTGCCAGTGCCAGTATCTTCCTTCTACCGGTAGAAATTTGCCCCTTTTCGGCCGAAAACGTAGAAGCTTTCAGGGGTTGGTGGGGCGCACGTCTACGGGAGGTAGACGTTTTGGCACGTTTTGGTGCGGAAAAGAGGGGGGAGGGTAGAATTTTGGGGGGTTTGGGGGGCTTGCCCCCCAAGAAAATGTTTAAATAGATCAGAAGGGGTAGATAGATCAGAAGGGGGCATCTACACGGTACAGGTGACCTGCTGTAATTTTATACAGTAGGTAATTTTATACAGCCGTCCGTTCTCCCTGGTCTCTTCAAGTTACGGGCTGTCCTCCTGGACTTGAGATGCTAGTACCATACCCTACGAGCCTGTCGGGTTATTTTTGGGGTTGGGCATATGTCCACTTCCCAGGGTAACTTTCGACACGCGTGCCATGTCAGCCCACTCGAGGTCAGCCCGTTGTCACCATAGTGCCCGCACAATGCCTTCATATTACTAAACAAATATATAGATGTAAATGTACGTGCGGTTTGAGGACTTCACGCACTCATGCAAAACTCGCTGTCAAGATGCTTGGCGAAATTTCAACATGTCTGCGCTTCTGAACCTCGAGAGTATAGGATTGATGTCGATTGCTGTTATAACATATATGTACTTGATGTGTCATGCTAACCGGGCCTGTCGACATAGCACGTTCCGCGGTGTGCGCCCAGCTCGCTGATGTGCTGCATCCGCAGCGAAAACGGTCAAGACGCACACCCGATTCGTCGATTGGGCACATCGGACCGCCCCCAGGTCTCATGTAGCCACTGGGTAGTTGGGGAAGTTGCGTGGCCGGGCGGGCAGCACACGGGCACGCCCCACTGGTGTTTTGCAGGGGTGTATAAAATTACAGCAGTTTCCCCAAACCCCCCTATTCTGCACCCCTTGCGTAACATTGCCCCGTGCATGTGCATAAGTGCTCAGATGCGCCGCAGCCCTGGGCGCCTTTTGCTATGCATATAAGACATCCCATAGCCGGGAACGCGCGCGGAAAGGACATTCCTAGCAGTTGCTGCTACATCAAGAGCCGAAACTGTATAAAATTACAGCAGGTCACCTGTAGTAGACACCGGGGGCCCAGGGGCATCTACAAGATACGGGCACTGGCGGTTCCACCCCTTCTCACCAGCGGCGGCGGTTAACCCCCGGAAGATGCAAGCCCTGGTATCCCTGACTACCCCATCCCGGCATGATGGCATCCCCACACAAGCAGTGCAACTCAGCATTTGATGGAGTTACGCCTGGAGGGGGAGTGATGAGCTTGGTAGCAAAGAATCTCAATAGTGGTGATGTTGTTCTGGCCCTTGGCGGGTGGGTGGGGTGGGCGCCCCGGCATAACGCCTGCTCCTGGTGCTGCTCCTAGTGTTGCCTTACGACTTTTAATCCCCGCCTCCGTCCCCTTAAATGGGCATGGGGTTGGGCGGTGGGTACGGGTGGTGGGGTGCTGCTTGGTATTTCGCACGGGTGCACAGGCCGAGCCAGCACGTCACCCCTGGGAGCAAGTCGTGACGTGCTACCTTCAAAGGCATCACCCGCACCTCAGCCTGGCGTCCGTCACCACCCTCAGCGCGGACGCAGACAGCCGACCAGGGCCAGCCCATGGCCTGCCCACAGACATGGCACGTTTCATCACAGCACTAGGCTACTTGCCACCACTGGAAGACGTGGAGGAGCAGCCGATGGCAGCAGGAGACTGGTGCTGGGCGGCACCGCTCTGGGCCAACGCGTTGCTGCCCAATAACCAACGGGCAGCGGAAGCAGAAGAGAATAGCGCGGATCCCGACTTCAGCCCGGAGGGAGCCGAGCCCCCAGCACCACCGAGACCAGGTATGGAACAGCGCCACGTGCGTCTCAGCACGTGCCACGCCCTCAAGACAGTGGGGGACGCTGTGAGATTGGGGGCCCTGGTGGCAGCAGGGACACCGCCAGCCGACACGGAGGAATGGCGGCAGTGGGTCAGTCAGCATCTCTCCCCCACAGCGCCGGAAGGCTTCAGAAGGAGCCCGACGCTGCAGGCTATCCAGCTGCTACTTGCAGACATCAGCCCAGAATGGCGAGCAGCGGCGGAGCAAGTGGAGCAGCAACTCAGCGCTGGAGGTCAGCCGCCGGCGCAGACGATGGAGGCAGTGCGGGCTCAGATAGTAGGCAGGCTAGGCTGGCGCAGGGGCTTGCTGATGCCCATAAGGCTCCAGCGCTTAACAGTCAGCCAGGCCACGGCGATGCTACTGCGACCAATCGAACAGCGGCGGACCCAGCTACACGCGGACTTCGCCAGGGAAGCCAGAGGCGAGGCAGCAGCCACCACGACAAACGCAGCGGTGACAACTGCGACCACGCCTACAGGCACGAACCCTGTGCGCCCCATGCTGAGCAGGATGTGGCACATACGGTGGGAACGGGAACACGTGGAGGTCCTGTGGCGGCTGGCAGTGGATGGAGTACCGTTGGCTGGAAACAGCCACGTCAGTGGAGCCCAGCAGCAGGAAGCGTGTGGATGCGGCGCCCACGGAGGAACGCACGGCGCACCCTGCTCGCCGCGAGCACATCACTTCTGGGAGTGTCCCGTGGCGCAGGCAGTGCTGGAGCAGATTAACGCGGCGATGGCGAACACCATCACTCGGCAGCAGCTATGGCTAGCAGAACCGCCTCACGGAGTGCAGCAAGCAGTGTGGGACGTGGTGGTACTAGCCGCCCTCTCGGCCATGGAACGCGCCCGGACGAGGTTGAGGGCAGTTACCAACGCAGGGCCCCCAGAGGGTATGGAGACTGAGCCGGTAGAAATCGCTAAAGCGGAAGCGGTGACAGGGTTTTGGAGGCGGCTGCAGGACTTCGCAAGATTAGGGGTGCCCAGGAAGGGGTGGAGGGAGGTAGGCACAGCGCACCCCCTGCTAGCCGTGCAGGGCGGGCGCATTAAGGTTCAGCAACCTGCTTAGTCAAGTCTTGTCAGCTCGCAACTGCTGCTTATAAGCGGTGCTAGATAGAGTGTAGATGAGACGCGGTTTGTGTGTGTACGTGTGTGTGTGGGTGGTACCGTTGACGGTGACGTATGTTCACGACCCTTGTGGTGGCGGGTAGGCGCTCGGTTGCGTGCTTGTCCCCTCTGCGGTAGGTGACTTGATTGAGTTGGTGGTTTGGGCTGTAGCTTTGGCGGCTAGGTGCGGCGGCTTTGAGCGTTCTCGCCGGCCCTGTCCCTCTTGCTACGTGTGGCCTGCTGATGAGTAGCAGAAGGGTGACACGTGTGTTCCCAGGCGTTGGTAGCCCCCAGGGGAGCGCGCGCGTGGGTTGCTCGTCTTCGGGTTGTCTCTTGTCGGGGGTTTCGTTTGAGGTATTAGGTGCGCGAGCTGTCTCCACACCGCCTGGTCCTGTGGGCTCAGGAGAGCACAGGGAGGCGTTTCTCGTTTCGCGGCTAGGCTTGCTGTGCGCGGGTAGGGCAGGTCAGCCGTGGGCTTGGGTTTCTAGCGCTGTTTTTGTGAGCGCTCTCGCCAGTCCAGAGACTGGTAGGCTGCAGAGGCCGTGTGTCGGGCCCGGGTCGGAGGCAGGCCCACAGCTGTAACATTAAATGGGTGCCCTAGACGCTTGTGCCTTGGCTGGTGTGTGTACTTTGCGTCATCCTACTAGGTCTGTTGCTGTGTGGGGTTCACCCCTGTCGTGTCTAGACTGTGGCCACGATGCAAACGGTGGGGATCTGGCGGGCCATTGCTTGGCTGGGACTCGCTGTGCGCGAAGTCACGCGGACTCCGACTGCAGGAGGGTTTGCTGCAGCTTCAGATGACCCTTGTGTGCTTACACGCTCGGGCTGTCCCCTCCATAACACCGCAATCGTAAAGAGGCTGCATGCAGTAACCAACTGCGCCAAGTAGCGCTGACACTCCTCGCTCCGGCTCACCCAGCCCAGCCACACCACAGAGACTCCACGTCATGCAATGTGCAGGGCGGCACGTGCGCTGAAGCTGCAGCCGGGGGCTCAGGGACTCAGGGTGCCAGGGCCACGGGGCGCCTGTGTGCTGCCAGCAGCTGATCAGCAGTAGCTTGTCCGTCAAACCTCATGACACAAGCAACAAACGACGCATCGACACAGGGCTCAGAAACTGTAGGAGGCATTGCCAGTAAAAGGATATGATCACTATCCGCGGCTAGTGGCATTGAACTACCACCAGTAAGCTACCGTATCCGTGTGATCGCTCCAGAACTGGCTGATGACTCCGTGTTCAGCAAGCACTCGTACCAGTGTACCCTTCCTCACAGGTCACTTACCTGCGTGCTGCCCACGCAAGCCCGCCGCCTAGTGCATGGCGCCCTGCCCCTCACACTACTCATGCTGCCCGTTTCTGCCCTGCCTTTGCCTAACAAGGTTCTGCTACAGCCCCACCGTGTGTACCAATTGCGCCATAACTTCAAGTCCGTCCCCATAACCCAATGCCAAAATATGACAGCCGGTGTGGGGCTATAGCCATCGTGCGTGCAGGCAACTACAAGTTTCTGCCTGCCCTAACTCTAGGTTTCTGTCATGCACCAGCGACTGGTGCACCAGCGACTCTCACATTATCGCTGCCAGCCCTGGCTAAGCACCTTCCCATGCACGACAAAGCCCACAACACCCAAAGCAGAATGCATTTGCCCCTTGTGCTTGACCCAGCGGCCCACGTCCGGGCAAGCCGGTACGGCAGCTATTGCATCAAGCACAACCGCCATGAATCCCAGTCTGCCCTCGTCGTATGCACCCATGGTTGGTACTACATCTGCATCCGGTACTTCATCTGCAAAGCTGCTTGATGCGCATTTGCATTGCATAGCGCATTCTGTTCATTGCGCAGCGCACACATTATCAATTTGCTCATGAAAGTACTGGCCGCCTCAAGTCTGAGATCGCGCCATCACCGTGTTGGACAGGCGTGGCAGCCATTGAAATAGATGCCGTAACACCGGGGTGCGGGGATGTGCAAACTCTCTGTGTCCGCAGCTCGCAGACATGAGCCGGATGGCAGCCTTGACGTCATTGCAATGCATCCCCCCAGCCCCCACTCGCCTCATCATCAGTTTGCTCCTTCCGTTGAGCCCCGGCACAATTCACTGCGGGCAAAAGTGCGTGCGCGTCTATTCTGCACATTGCAAAACCCCATGCGCTCTGCTCGCGTGCGTTCGTTTCCACTCCGCCTGTTGCGTTCGTTTCGTTGTTGGCCAGCCAGCGTCGCCTATCTACGCACGCTCCACGCTGCTGGGGCTGCAGCGGTGTCCCTGCATCATTCACGCAAAATAAAGTTGTTGCTCCCGTGCGTATATGTACGCATCAGCGACACCCTGTCCTCCCGCCGCGTCGCACGGCGCGGCGACAGCAGTGCCGATGCCGAAGGGCCGTACGCCCCGCCCCCCGCCCCCGCCCCCGCAGTCGAGGGCGTGGCCGGCAGCGCGGCGCCGCCGCCCACAGCGGGCGAGGCTGCGCCCTGAGAGGCCGCGCTTGCGCCGCCGACGGACGCAACTGCGGAGGCCAGCGGGGGCGCCAGGCTTGACAGCGTACCCAGCAGCTGCGCGCGCTGGTAGCGGCTGCGCTGGCGGCGCTCCGCGCCCGGAGCCTTGGTGCACCAGATGAACTGCAGCGGCAAGGAAGCAAGGAAGCAAGGGCAGTAGTAGTGACATGTGCGCGCGTGAGCTGTGAGTTGTGAGCCATCTGACGTAGCACTGGAAGCCCAATCACCCCATTGATCACCCCGCCTGATGATGGGGCGTCGGCGGGCTTGACATTAATCAGACCTTGACCAGCCCATCCATCGGGCGAGACACCATGAGCAAGCAATGAACATTAGGACCAGCATCACAACATCACAACAGAAGCCGCAGCAGCAGTGGTGTGGTGATGAGTTGCAGGCGTGCTCACCGTCTCGATAAAACCCTTGCCCTTGACGTCCACGCCGCCGGTGGGCGCCCAGCCCTCCTCGTCCTCCTCCGGCGGCAGCAGCCCGCGCGTGACGGCGGAGGCGTGGATCACGCCCGGCCGCCCGGTGCTCTCCATGCGGCTGGCGGTGTTGACGGTGTCGCCGAAAAGGCAGAAGCGAGGCATCTTGTGCCCCACGACGCCGCTGGTGGCGGGGCCTGAGTGTATGCCCACCCGCATCTTGACCGGCTCTCCGGTGGTGGGCAGCATCACGTTGGCGGCCTCATCCAGCATAGCGCGCGCGAAGGCAACGACACGCATGGCGTGCAGCGGGTCGACGTCGCCCTGCCCTCGCACCGCGCGGCCGTAGCCGTCCTCATCGCGTGCCACCAGCCCGCCCGCCACCATGTAGCAGTCGCCAATGGTTTCCACCTGTTGCAGGCAGGCAGGGGTGCAGGAACGGGTGACGGGCGGAGAGCAACCGGCGGAGGTGTGAAGCGTGCGCCAGCTCAAAGAGGAGACGGAGCGACCAGGACCACCGCAGTCACAATAATACCAAAGCCTTTGCCTCGGTTGCTTTGTAGCTGCATCACACCTTGTACACCCCATACACGTCGGTCAGGCTGTCGAAGCGCGTGTATAGGTCGTTCTGGAAAGGGCAGGGGACAATGGTGGGTTGGGGTCATAAGGGGCGGTTAGTTGGGCGGTGAGGTGCCTTGACGCGCTGCTGGCGCGGCCTCACAGCTGCACAGCCTAAATCATGCATGCCCACAGGCATTCGAGCAACGCCGCTAGCTGCCGTCACTCTCTCCCAAGCTGCGAAATACTGAGCATGAGCATGAGCATTTTACATGCGGATTGCGGGCTACTCACCAGGAAGGTCATGACGGTGGCGGCGGGGACCTCCTTGGACATGTCCGTGAAGCCCTTGATGTCTGTGGTTCATATTAAAAACAGAGAACGGCATACAAGTGCAGCAGCAGTGCCCGACATGAAGGAGTTACGAGATACAAGTGCAGGGGTAAAAACAAGCGCATTGAAGAGGTTACATGCACGGGGTGCGCGCGACCAAGCAAGGGCGTGTTGCAGCAGCAGGGCGGCTGCAGTAACCGCAATGACGCGCATGCGCGGCGAGAGGAGGGAGTCACAGATAAGCTGGTCACGCTGGCCTGCTCGCGTTGACCACGTTGACCACACACGCACTGCCTCACCGGCGAAGAGCACTGTGATACACTCGTGTGATGTAGCCAACGCCGCGGGGTCCTGTGTCGTGGGTGCCAGGTAAATGATGAGCAAAGGAAGCACCACAAGCCTTGCACACGCCGATGTCGCACACGTGATCATCTTTCACAACCCGCCTTGCGTAACGCCCGCCACAACGTGCACGGGCATGGAATTTCGCCTACGTGTGCACCGCCGCCGTCATCCGCAACGCACGCACAAACGCACGCACGCACGCACACACGCACGCAAGCTCGCTTACAGCATCGAACCGTACCCTGGTACCCCTGGTACTTTCCTCTATCATTGGTACCATAACACAAACCCTTGCGCCGTCCAAACCGCTGCATGCGGCGTGCCCAGCCCAACCCTCGTCGCACCTGGATGTTCTTCAGCAGCACCATGCCCTTGCGCTCCAGCTCCGCCTCGTCGCGGCGGAGCTGCGTCATGTGGCGCACCACGTGTGAGGGGAAGATGTCGGCGAGAAGCCGGTGCTCCGCCTCCAGCACGCGCGCAAGGCGCTCCTCCGCATGCACCTTGCTGGTCACGTCCGTCATAATCACCTGTCAGCACACGCATAGACAGTACACCACAGTTGATCAGCGCCGCGTGTGTGCATGTGTTGAGCACCTTGCCAACCAAGCGCGGCAGGGGGGACTCCTGGCAGCCGCGCTGGCAGCTTAAGGGCTTGGAGGTGGCAGTACAGCACCACGTACGGCAGGGCCGTGTGCCCCAAGTAACCCTGCCCTCCCAATGCCGTCGCACGTGCATACACGTCAGCCACGGGCGGAGCAGGCTTGCAACAATTTGCTGGGCCGACCCCCATGACCCAAGGTGCCCCCACCATGATCAGCGTTCCGTGGTGGTCATGCTGCTGCTGCTGCTGCTGCTGCGCAGCGGCAGAACCCACACCGATGCCGGTGCTGCTGGTGCTGCTAGGGTCGGGCACGGGAATGGCGTGCACCTCAAACCAGCGGCTGCAGCTGCCGCCCTCACCAAAGCTCGCGCCCAGCGTGCTGCCGGGGACGGGGTTGCTCGGGCACATGGACGCGGGTGGCAGGGGGCCGGTGGGCGCCGTGGCGAGAGCCACCAGTGCAGTGCCCGAGTGCCCACCCGACAGGCCGCGACTCATGGCGCTGCTGGGGTGGGGCTGCATACCGCCGCCGCCGCCCCTCACGCCGCCGCTCGCTGCGCTGGCCATGCCTGTGTGGCTCACGCTGCCGCCACCCGGCCCGATGGACGCGCCGGTGCAGTAGGGGCCGGCGACGCTGTGCAGAGACGGGAGCCGGTTCAAGTGCTGCCGCTGCGGGTGGTGCGCGGCGGCCCACTGCTGCGGCGACAGCGGCATGGGCTGCACGACCATGAGGGCCGGCGGCCGTAGCAATGACGGCGGCAGCGGCTGCGAGCTGGGCGTGCGGGAAACGCCCACAGGGCCGCCAGTCGCGTGCGCCGCTGCTCCGGCGGCGGCGCCCGCGGCTGCGCGCTCTCGCGCCGCGGCCGCGGCCACGTCCACTGGCAGCAATGGCAGGTACCCGCCGGCCGCTGCGGCCTCGCTGACGGCCCGACCCACGGGCCCTGGGCCCAGCCGCCCAGGGCCGCCGCTGCCGTCCGCGCTCTGTCCCAGCGCAAGCCTTTGTTGCTGCTGCTGCCGCTGCTGCTGCTGCCAGGCGGCGGCGGCGGCTGTTGCGGACTGCGGCAGCGGCACTGGCGCCGCGGCGGGCGGCGACACGGGGTGCTGCTGCTGTTGCAGCGTCATCTGTAGGCTGCTGCGGTTGAAGGAAGCGGCTGACGTGGCCGCGCGGCCGTTGCCGACGCCGCTGCTGACGCCCACACCTGCGCCCGTGCTGCCCACAGCCGCTGCACCGGCCCCCAGCAGCATCGGACTTCCTGCCCTGCTTGCAGCCGAAAGGCCGCCGCTGTTGCTGCCGTAAGCGGCCAGCAGCCCACGCAGCCGCCGGTCCTCTGCGTGGCTGGCATGGATGTAGGTGGTGAGCTTCTGCCGGCTGTGGGCTGCTGCTGGGTGCGCGGCCGCTGCAGCTGCGGGCGACGGGACGATCGGCGCTGAGACGGAAGCAGCCAGCAGTGCTGGTGCTGCTGCTGCTGCTGCGGCGGCGGCCGTGATAACAGTGGGCTGCTGCCGGGCCCGCAGCACCGGCGCTGCTGTGGGGCCTGCTGCCTCATCATCATCAGCGGCGGCGGCGGCGGCAAGGGCCTCGGCCCCGTGTCCGCGCGGCCCCGGCGCAGCACCCTCACCCTGGCCCCCGGCAACGGCACCGGTCCCAACAGGCGCCTCCTCAGACCGGGCCATGGGCAGCAGCAGTAGCGGGGCGGCACTGCAGGTCTGCGGCGCCCCGGCGGCAGCGCTGCCTGTGAAAGGCAGTAGCTCGGCTTGAGCCTTGGAACCATCACTGGGCATGGCGGGCCGCTGCAGCGGCATGCTGCTGAGGCCGCCCTTTGCAGCCAGGCCGACACTAAAGCCGGGTAGCGGATTGGAGCGACTGGCCAGCAGCACAGGCGGGCAGGTGGCAGAGCCGCCGCTGCTGCTGCCGCCGCTGCTGCTGTCATGGGTCGGTGTCGCCGCTGCGACCTGGACGGTGCTACCATCGTGCACCGCCTGAGCGCCACGAGCGCGCAGCGGCGGCGGCCCCCATGCGTTGTTCGATGGCCTTACGACAGGCGCTTGGCGCGGTATGCGCAGCTGTGCCAGCGCAGCCAGCGGCACGTCCAGGTCCTCGTGTTGAGGCTGCTCCTGCTGGTGCTGATGCTGGTGCTGGTGCTGGTGAGGCTGCAGCAGCGCCGGTAGGTGGGCCGAGTTATGCACCAGTGATGGGGCCTCCGAGACCGGCGCCTGCACCAGGTCCGCCGCTGTGAAAACAGGGCGCTGGTCCTCCTCAGACAGCCCGCCCTCCAGCAGCTGCCCGGACCGGCCCACACAGACAGCGCTGCCGCCCATGAGCCCCTGGCGGTGGGGCAGCAGCAGCAGCCCCAGCACCGCCTGATCGCCATGGCCGGGAGGCGCTGTAGCTGGACTTGAGGTGGTGGCTGCAGCTGCAGCAGTGGCTGTAGCGGTTGTGGCTGTAGCAGGTGGCTGGGAGGCCGTGACGTTGGGGCCTTCCGTGCCTTGGCTACGGCCGCCATGTACAGCACCGATGCCCTGGGGATGGCCAGTGATGCCCTCCTGCCGCAGGCGCTCCTGCCCTGCCTCCTGAGGACGCGTCTGGGGCGCCGCCGCGTCCATCGATGATGGGGCCGAGGAGGGGTGTGATGTGCGGGACGGGGCTGGCATGGGCAGGCAGCAGGCCTCCGAGGACAGCGTGCGCTGCAGGCTCTGCTGCTGGACGCCTTGTGAAGGCGCGCTGCCGTACGGCTGCAGCTGCTGCGCCACCGGCTGCTGTAGCTGCTGCTGCTGCCCCAGCTGCGTGCAGCTGCCCGCGGCCTGCTGCAGGGTGTTCGCGGCGACTGTGGTTGCGGGGCTGGCGTTGGCGGTGATGGCGGTGGGGAAGGCGTTGTTCACGAGCAAGTCAATCGAGAAGGCGACGTCGGTTGTGGTGGCGAGGTAGGAGAGGGTTTCGGGGTTGCCACTGTCTGGTCCGTTCGCCTCCCCTTGCTCCATGCCGTACGCATGCTGGTGGCGGCGGCTGATGCTGCCGCCGTTGGTGTTCGAGGAGCCGAGGCTGAGCGGGTGGCCGCGCGCCATCATCGCAAACTGCTGCTGCGTTGGCGTGAAGCGATTGCGCGGTGGCGCGCGGCCGGCGCTGGCGGTGGTGCTGGTGGCGCCGGCGGTGGTGGGGGTGCCAACGGTGCTGTTGGCTGAGAGCAGGTCCTGTGGCAGCACGAACACGTGCTGTGGTTGCTGCTGCTGGTGGTCAACCTGCTGCTGGTGCGGGTGCTGCTGCTGCTGCTCCAAGTGCGGCCGGCCATTGCCCAGAGCGCTGGGTGATGAATTGGTGCGGCTGTGGTTGTCAGCTGTGAGATCGTATGGCATGGGTGACTCAATCACTGCTGGCAGCATGCTGCGCCCCACGGCGGACAGCGGCCCGGCGTCGTCGCCTCCCACCCCCATCATTGCAGCTCCCATCCCGCCAACCGGCGGCAGTGCGCCCCAAGCCATGGAGTTGACCACCCGGACCGCCTCGGCCAGGGTGCCACCGGCGGGTGGCGGCGCGCTCTCGGCACTGCTGCGGCTGGCCGCCTGCCCGCCACCTGTGACCTTGACGCCGCTGTCCTCACTGCTGACACGCACCCCGAGCCCCATGCTGCCAGTGGTGCTGCCGCTGGCATCGGCACTCTGTGCCAAAGATGGCGGCGGCATGCCTGACGCCGAAGCCTCCGCAGCAGCAGCAGCAGAGGGAGCGGCGCCCGCCAGCGTCCCTGCCACAACGGCGCCGCCAGAGCCGGAGCCCGGCGGTGACGCCCCTTGGACCAGGCTGCCGTACCCGCCGCCGCCGCCGCCGCGCCCACTGTAGCCGTGCCCCGCGGCGGCGACCGCCGTAGACGCGGGGGATGCGAACGCGGAGCCGCTGCCACGTGAGGAGCGCGGGCCCGAGCGCAGCGAGGCCCGGGCGCGGCTGCTGTGGCTGGCGCTGTGGCTGTTCTGGTGCGTGAACTGTCGCTGCAGCAGCGCGGGGTCATGTGTGATGTCGTTGGTGAAGAGCGCCGTGTTGATCTCGCTTCCAGGGTCCACTGAGCTCCGGTCCATCATCATCATCATCAGATTCACGGAGGGCACCATGTCGCTGAACATGGAGGACCCACGGTCGATGCTGCTGTTGCGGCCAGAGTGCTGCTGTTGCTGCTGCTGCAGCGAGGGCGGTGCGGTCGACGGCATCTGTGGCAGCGGCGACAGCTGCCGAGCAGCGGCGGGCACAGACTGGTTCTGGCTCTGATTCTGCTGCTGCTGCTGCTGCTGCTGCTGCTGCTGGTGGTTCTGGTGCTGCGCCGGTACCGCCACGGCTGACGAGAGGGCAGTGGCGGGGCTCAAACTAGAACTGGAGATGGACGCAGACTGAATGACGGGCAGCGGCGGGGGTGGTGGGAAGGCTGGAAGCGGCGGATAGCAATGAGCGAAATCGGGCGGCGCCCTGGCGGCATCTGCGCCGCCGCCGCCGCCGCCACCGCCGCCAGCAGCAGCCGGCGCATACCACTGCTGAAAGCTGCTGTTGCCTGTTGGCACTCCGGTTGGCAGATGGGCGTCCGTCGCAGCGGCGCATCCGGTGCCGCTGTGCCGCCCGCATGGCTGCAGCTGCTGGCCGAGTAGTGGCGGCGGCGTGTCCTGCACAGGCAGCGACGGCGCCGGTGGCGCCGCCGCAGGTGCGGCAACGCCGCCTGCCGTCGCCGCCGTCACCGCCGCCACGTCATCCACTGCGAGAGCTGCCGCAGCTTCCCCGTCCTTGGCTGTGCCCTGCCAAGGCGGCTGCTGCTGCTGTTGATCCGCCAGTGACGGGTCCTTTGCGGGCTGGCTACCACTGGGCGGCTGAACCTGGGCAGCTGTCCGGTCCACTGCTGCCGCCTGCTGCTGCCCATCCGCGGCCTCTTCTAAAGAGGTCCTCCCGCGCTGCCCTGCAACTGCAGCCGCGGCCGCTGCCTGGAAGCGGCTCGGCCCCGCGCCCACAGCCTTGCGCGCAATACTGCTCTGCCGGCGTTGCAGCAGGCCGCCGGTCCCTATGCGCGCTGCAGGTTCGCTGGCAGGCGTGGTGCCTGCCGCTGCCACCGCCACGGCAGCCGCCGACGGCACAACAGCAACAGCAGCAGCGGCCGCATCGAGGCCCATGGCAGGCACTTGGTCGCCGGGCACAGGCGCTGCTACGTCCCTCCAGACGTCGCCGGTATTGTCGGCTGACCCTGAGGACGCATGCTCCTGCGGCTGCGGCGGTGACAGCGGCTGCGGCTGCTGCAGCTGCTGCTGCTGCTGCAGCTGCGCCGGCAGCCGCACGCCACAGGCCGGGGACACGGGAGGGCTCTTCTGGTCACCACCCGCCGCTGCTGCCTCGTCAGCGGCGGGTGGCAGATGACACGCAACCGCCAAGCTCGCCGCCTGCTGCTGCTGCTGCTGCTGCGGCGGCGGCGGCGGCGGCGGCGTGTCTCCACCTGCACCCGCCCCAGCCCCTATGACTGGGTACTCGGCCAGCATGGTGGCCGCTAGGTGTGTGAAGGCGGACGGCATCGAAGACCGCCCATCCGCAGCCGCTGCCAGGCCGCCAGCAGCTGCCCCGGCGCCACCTACGCCTACGCCTGCGCCACCTTGCAACGACGCGGCGACCGTGCTGGTCGCCCAGTCCGAAACGGAGACTTTCGTCGTCCCCAGCATAGACGCATAGCCGGTCACATTGACTGCCTCTCCTCCTGCCGTGTCATCACCGTACGCTGCCACCGCTGCCGCCGCCGCCGCAGCGGCGCGTGGCCCTTCAGTGGCGCTAAGGCCGCTCCCGGCCACAACCAAGCCCTCACCAAACAGCGCCTGCGACACGCGCCGCAGGGCTGCCCCGCTACCGGAGTTCTGCAGGTGTCGCGGCGTGCCGCCCTCGGCTGCCGTGCTACCGCCGCCGTGACCGCCGCCGGGCCCGCCCATGCCAGAGGTAGTGGCGCGGTTCGGGCCGCCCACTTCGGCCCTCTGGGTTGGCTCCGTCGCAGCGCGCTGGCGAGGTGACAGCACGGTCGCCCCCACCACAGACACGCCGCCTGCCATGATCCGAGTCAGCGCGCCGTCACTGTGGCTGGTGCCGCTGCGTGCGAAGGTGCGTCCTGCGTAGCTGGCATCCACACTGGTGCGGCTCCCTCGCCCCGGCAGCACAGGCGCCCCCAACCGGTAGGCGCCGGAAACGCCGAGGTCATAGGTCGAGGTGCCGGCGCCCAGGACTGCCCGCCCGAAGGGCTCTTGCAGCGTCCCCACCTGTGATTGGTTCTGCTGGTGCTGGCCCCGCGGTGTGTGCGGCTGCTGTTGCGGCGGCAGCATGTCACACTGCTGCCAGAAGCTGCCGTGCGGCATCTGCACCAGCCCCCGCCACTCGGCGCCCGCCGCTACGGCCTCCAGCAGCTCCTGCAGTCGCCCGGCGTCCAGCACAAACAGCTGCTGCAGCCAGTTGCGCTGCTGCTGCTGCTGCTGCTGCTGCTGCTGCTGGCCCCCGCCGCCACCTTCACCATTCACCCTGCCGCCGCCACCACCCCCAGCCCGGCGGCCGGCGGCCGTGTGCTCCACGTCCCCGTGCTCGTGCCCGTCGGCGTCTGTGTCGCCACCGCCGGCACCGCCGCCCTTGCCGCCGCCCTGCCCCGTATCCTCGCCCTCCTCTTCTTGCTGGTCCATTCCAGCAAGATAGCCGAGATACTGAATGCTGCTGCGGTTCTGGTGTAGCACGCGCCTGCAGTTCCGCACCCAGTGGATACAGTGGTCTCACCCAGTGGTTACGGTGGTCTCACCCGCCCTTGGATTGAGATGCCTAGCGCGCTCAAGCTGCGGCATGCCGTCGCTGTTCAGCCACGCGTTCCCCAGCGTCCCACTTCCTCATTGGTGCTGTACTGCTCTCTGCTGTACCCGGGCGCACCCCAGCAATTCAATAATACGATTATCGGCGGCACCGTGGCACTCACCCGCTCAAATCAAACATGGTTACGATGCTCGGGATGTTTGAGAGGACCATGTAGTCGCGCTGCAGCCGCAGGGCCAGGTCCTTGCCCTCGTACGGCACCTGTTGTGAGGAGCGGGTTTAGGGTTTTAAGGGGGTTTTGAGGGGGAGTTTTAGGATTCAGCAGGGGGTCACAGGCCGTCACCTTTCAGGCAGCGGTCAGCCCCGCCCCCCTGCTAAGGAAGCACCCCTGGGAAGTGGCTCACCCCCAGCTCCAGAATCAACGCCGGCACCACCGGGCCACTGCGTATGCTGCTGCTGGCAGCCGCGGCGCCCACTGCGGCGCCGGCGTCCATCGCGGCAGCGTACTCGGTCGCCGCCTCTGCTGAGCCGTCTCGGGCGTGTTTGCTCGCGGGCGCGGGCAAGCCGTTACCGTCGCCGAGTGAGGTGTCCAATGCGGCGAGCCGGCACATGAGCGGCGTGAGCTGCGGCCGATAGCAACAACAAAGCGCCCAGGGAGCATGAAAAGAGGTGCATCACGCGTCCGTCTGCGACTGCGCTACGCAGATCTTATGGTAATAGGATTGCGCTGCCCCATTATATTGCGGGAAAGGAAATGCAGGCAAGTACCGTAGCATGTAGATCGCAAAGATCATGCCAGCAGACAGCTCCTCCCTCTCATGGCCTCACCCTCAGGCTTTGGAAATGCTGTTCCTGAGTGGCCGCGATTCGACCGCCTCCTCCTGCTGCACCACCACCACCGCCCGCAGCCTCGCTGCCTGCCGCCGCTGCCCCTGGGGCTGCCGCCGCCGCCGCCCCATCGGTGGCGCACGCCACGCCACCGCCGCCCCATGTGGGAGCCAGGTGGCTGACGGCGCTGCAGCGGCCGCCCAGCAGCAGCCGTTTCACCACGTCCCGAAGAAGCGCCTGCAGGCTGGGGTCGCGCACGCACTGCGCCGCCAGCAGCCCAAGCACGTCCTGCAGCGCATGCGGTTGCGCGCAACCCATGCATGCGGGCTTACTTCCGAGGAACGTTGGCGGTTCACGAAGTCCACAAGTGGCACAGCGCGGCGCTTTGGAATGTTGTAGTTCCTCCGGACCCCCAACAAAACGTATAACAACATGCCCCCACCACCATCATAACAGGAAAGCTGACGCGACGTTGACACAACATGCCATGCGCCCTTCCTCCTCCTCCTCCTCCTCCTCCTCCTCCTCCTCCTCCTCAGAAGGTGCAGGCGGTTGCCGCTCCCACCTGATCGTGGTGCAGCCGCATCCCAGCCTCCGCGCACTGGTTAATGGCGAGACACGTCAGCGCCGCCGCGCTGTCAATGTGGAGCGGTAGCGCCAGGCACGGCTGCCCGCACGGCCCGTCCAGCACCAGCCGGGGGCGCTCCGTGATGCGCTCACGGCCGGTGCTGGTCAGCAAGCTCGTGGCCGTGTCAAACACGCCAGTGTCGGGCATGGCGTCCTGTCGTGAGATGCAAAGGACCACCGCAGGGTTCGACAGCCCGTGCAGCAGCGCCGCGAGCTCCGAGCTGTCCACCAGAGCAAGCCCGCGCGCATCTGCAAACGATTAAGCACGTCGTTTTTGGGTGAGGTTGTCAATATGGGGGCGGATTGGAGTGGGCGCCCCGCGTCGGCTGAGGGGAAGCTTGGAAGGGAGGTCCGAGGTCACAGGCCAGTCACAGGCAGCAGCTCGCAGGCTGCAGCTCGCAAGCCCGCACGCACGTTGGGTTCCGCGCCGGACAGCGTCACGCTGAAGTACTCCAATTGATACATTAAGCCGAAGCGAGCTAGCTCGTAAGCTGAATCGAGGGAGGCTCGATTTGAGTTCTCAGCTCGGGTTGAGAACTTTTCGCAAGGGACCCCAGTAGTCGCCCAAGCTACCCACTTACGTTTTGGCTTGCCTTTCAACGCATTGGTGGCGAGGCCAGCTGCCAACCGCGCCGGGACTGCGCTGCGGGGAATGCCATTGGCCGAGGTGCTTTGCAAGTGCTCCAACCCTGCAGCTGCAATTAATGTGGAAACCGGGCGAAAGTTATATTCGAGAAGTAACAGGTTGTCCGGCGACTCTGCTTATTTGACGCGTTTTACCTGCGGCTGCTGTGCTTCCTCTTGCGGCTTCTTCTGCGCCTTTGAAGCATAGAGCACCCATGTCTACGGGCCTCTAGCTCATTCAGCTTAACTGAATTTAACTGTTTGCCAAGCCATTTCCAGCGTTCAGCGCGCCAGAGCAAAGGCGCCAACAATATGCATAATAATGCCCGCACATAAAATACATATGATCGCAAACATGAACCACGCTATTGGGGGACGGCCACTACTCGAACTTAAAGTGCCGTACGAACTGGCGATGTCGTGCGTGGAATGGTACTGCGGGGGGTCGAGTGCATGCGTGTGCGGGCCTGTCGGTGGGCGCGCAGTCCAAACAGAATTCAGATGCGCACTGCTCGCAATCACCGGGAGGAGTGGTTGAAGGGCAGAGATTCCTGTTGCTGCCAGCAGGCCACCAGCGCAAGCGTTGGATGATAGGCGCAGGCGGAGGGCGGAGCATGCCCTTGACTCCCTGAGACCCTCCTTTAAGGGCGTGCATAAGCGACATTGTCTGCTCCTCGCATGCCCACTCGGCCACTCCTAACTGTGCGGCACGCGCGCATCACCTGATCTTGTATGGAAGTAGGAAACAAGGCATTGTGGTGGTAGCTCTGAAGCACGACTGCGCGAGGCGGCGTGGGACGTATTTGCGGGGATGGGGATGGGGATGGGGATGGGGCCGGGGTTGGCTAAAGTTCCTGATTGTAAGGGCGGCGGGCGGCTTCAAGTTGAAGGAATCCACTTTACAGTGCCTGAGTGCCAAACTCAATATATGCCTGCGTGCCAGCTGCGAACGTTTATTGTAGGATGGCCGGCTGGCCTCCAACCAAGCCCTCTGGGGGCGAACCCGTGCTCCGTTGCTCGGACTAGCAGCAACGCCCGTTTATTACGTCCCACCAAAAAGACAACCGTCAACCATCAGCCCACCAGCACGCACATACACTCGAGACCGCGCACGCTGGCTGGCTGGCACGCATTCCGCCATCCCGGTGACGCGTCTGTTTCCGCTTGCCAGTGCGAGACACCACCGCATGCGCCGCCTGCTCCTTGTCGGAAACCACCGCCGATTCGCCCCAAGGCACTAGCGGACGCCTTGGCTGCATTTGTTTCGCAACATGCATACATGCCCATATTCCAGGGCGGGCCCAACACAATCCCAAGTGTCTCGTCAGGGCGTGGGCACAAACCCGATAAGATCATAAGATCTTCCGACGCGCAAGCCCAGTCCAAGCCGGCCTTACAAGTCATGTGTACGGGGTTGTCAGCAACAATGCCTCGGTCCAAAGTATTCGGATGGAAGTCTATTATGTCGATGCAGAACATACTATGATGGATGTCGTGCGTTTACATGTTTGCGCACTCTTTGTACCTCGAGCCCCTTACAGCTTGGAATCCCAAAACAAAATGCCCAGATGAAGAAAACCTCATGCCGTTTCTGCAGCTAGGGGGCTGACGCGCCGAAAGCAACCCAGCCTAGCGCCGCGATGTCGCGAGCGTGGGCAGGTACTTGCTCCCGGCGGACCCGCCGCTGCCGCCGTGACCGCCGCCGGCAGCATAGCAGCCCAGCTCCTGCTGCTGCTGCTGCTGCTGCTGCTGCAGGGCATAGCTGTCAGCGCCAGCGTGCGAATACGATGCAGCCGAGCCGGCGGGGACGGAGCCGGGGTTCGAGGCATACATGGCCGAGGCCCGTCGGCTCGTGCGACTGCTGCCGCCGCCGCCGCCGCCCACCGCCTCCGCTGCCCAGCCACCGCCACCGCCGCCGCCGCCACCCTGCACCATGCCAGCCGCTGCAGCCGCAGCCGCAGCCGCCGCCGCCGCGCCCCGAGCTGCCATGCCGCCTGCTGCCGCGCTCTGAGACACGTTGCGCTGCAGCGGCGGCGGCACGCCCCCGCCTCCGCCTCCGCCTGCCGAGTTCGGTGGGCTGCCGATGCTGCTTTGCAGGTAGCCCTGGGCGCCGCCGCCGCCCGCGGGCCCACCCGAGGCCGGCCCTGTGCTGGACACCAGGGATGCGCGGCTGACGGACGTGGCGCCGCCGCCGCCGCCGCCGGCGGTACGTTGCGTCGGCGCCGCCGCCGCCGCCGCCGCCGCCGCCGCCGAGCGCGGCGAGTGGAGCGTCGGTTGCAGCGCCGCCCCCTCCGAGCGCAGGTGCTGCAGCGCCGCCGGCAGCGCCGCCTGCTGCACCGTCCCCGTCCCCGTCCCCAACCCCAACCCCACCTGGTACTGCTGCTGCTGCTGCTCGTGCAGGTGCTGCTGGGGTTGGTAGTGCGTGCGCGACGCGGGCAGCGGCGCGCCGTCGTCGCCGCCGCCGGCACCTGCACCGCCGCCGGCCGCGTTGGCGGACGCGCGCAGGGCGGAGAAGTCGAGCGCGGGCACGCTCGGCGGCGGCGGCGGCGCTGACGTAAGCACCGTCGAGCCCAGGCCGGCCACGTGTACCTCGGCGGCGGGCGGCGGCGGCGGCGGCACGTGCATGCGGCCAGACACCGGCCGCAGGTTCTGGCTGCCGCTGGCGCGGAGCGCGGCGGCGGCGGCGGCGGCGGCGGCGGCGGCGCCTCCGCTGCTGATGCTTCCGTGCGCTTCCACCGCGCCGCCGCTGGCCGAGCGGTCTGCTGAGGCAGCGAGGTCGCCCGCAACAGTTGCGGGTTTGCCTGCGCGGCGCGAGCCGCCGCCAGTGCCGCCGCCGCCGCCAAGGGCACCGCTGCCGCCCCCGCCGGCATGGTGCCCCATGGCGCTGTCTGTGAGCTGGGCGCGTGACACGCCCTGCGCCGCCGCCCCAGCCGATGCGGCCTCGTGCGGCTTTCCTGCTGTTGCTGCTGCCGCCGCCGCCGCCGCGGCCTGCGCCGCCGCCTTCTCCCGCTGCAGCGCCGCCGCCACCGCGGCCGCGCTGTTGGGTGGCAGGTGCGCCACGCCGCCCTTCTCCGCGCCTGCGCCTCCTGCAGCCGCCACCACCACCGCGCCGCCGCTACTGCCGCCCGGCTGCTGCTGCTGCTGCTGCTGCGCGGGGTTAGGGTTGTTGTTCCTGCTGGTAGGCGAGGGGTTGGCGTCCATGATCCACACGTGCTGCAGCGCCTGCTCGGGCGTGATGCGCACGGCGGGGTCCCAGCGCAGGCACTTCTCCAGAAGGTCCAGGAAGGCGGGGTCGTTGCACTTGAGCAGGCCCTGCGTTTCCCAGTGGGTGGTTGGGTGATGGTGGTTTTGTTTGCGGGCGTTTAGGCCCTGGTGCGTCGCCCCCCCATTATTGCGCTTGAAAACACACTGGGTGCTTGTGATCAAGTATGACTACAATGAGGTGATTCACAGGCCACTGGAACGCGCACAACGCCCACGGCCCACGACCCCCCAGCCCCAATCTCGCGGCAAGAAAGCACAGCGCAAAGCCCATACGCCTATGTCCACGCCCGTCCACGCCCGTACACACGCGCGTGCATGCAAATACCGGTACGCAGGCACGCGCGTAAGGACGCATCACGCCGCGCACGCAGAAGCGCGCGCGCGGTCCCCGTTTGCAATGGTCGCTCTGGTTTAGTTTGGGCTGGTAACCACAACCTCTCCCACACCCACACACGCCTGCAGCCTCGCGCGCGACCGCTCAAGCAACTGCATACACGGTCTGCGTATTCCTTTCCCTCGTGTTTCCTAACACACACACACACACACACGCACACATGCACGCCTACCTGCAGCGTCTTGGTGCCTGGCATGCGCGTGCGGCCCTGGCTGTTGGGCTGCAGGCGCGGGTTGCCGGCGCTGTCGAAGAACAGCTTGCGGCGGCTGGCTGCGTCCAACAGCGAGGTGGGCGGCAGCCCCACCACCTCCATCATGCAGGCCAGCTGCTCCACCTCGTCCTCGCCTGGGGGCGGCGGCGGCGGCGGTGGTGGTGGTGGTGGGATGGGGGGTTGTGGTTATCAGCCCAAACTAAACCAAACCCACCCTTTCTGATCCAGACAGGGAACCAAACTAGCGAGCAAGAAGAGAAGATGCCATAGACAGGCCGGGGGGCGGAGGCGGGGCGGCCCATGCATGGCAATAGTTAAGGAGGAGGAGAAGAAGCAGACGGCGGCGCATATGTAGCAGTCGTAAACGTAATCGCAATTACATCGTAGTCATAATCATAACCGCTCGCTCGCTGGCTCTCACCCGGGAACAGCGGGTATCCGGTGTAGAGCTCGGCCAGGATGCAGCCCAGGCTCCACATGTCTATCTCCACGCCGTACGCGCAGCCCAGGATGACCTCTGGCGAGCGGTAGAAGCGGCTCTGAGAGGGGGGGCAGGGGCGGGGGCGCCATCCATTGATGGTGTTTAATGGGGGGTAGCCATCCATAGGATGGTGTTTATCAAATGGTTGTGAAGTGCCGATGTCCAGGGGGGGACACGCATTAAGATTAAAGGAGATGAAGACGGGGGGGCGCCGCCGGCAGCGGCAGCAGCAGCAGCCAGCAGGAAAGGAAGGGGAGAGAGGGGAGGGGAGTTCCAGGCGCATGACTAGTTAGCAGACGACGAAGGCGTCGACACCGGGTGCCGCTGTGGTGCTTGTGTGGGGGCTGTGAATACCCAAGCCCAGGTTATGGGCTCCTCACCGAACCAAACAAGACCCTGCCCCCCCAGTTTGGGCTGGTAACCACAACCCCCCCCCACCCTCCCGCTCCCCCCACCCACCCACACCCACCCACCTGGATGTAGGTGTACACGCGTTCGTCGATGTAGCAGGAGGACCCAAAGTCGATGACCTTGATGGCGGAGCGGTTGGGCTGCCGCAGCAGGATGTTCTCGGGCTTGAGGTCGCAGTGGATCAGGCGCAGCGACTGAGGGGCAGGGGCGGGGGGTTGTTCATTACAGAAGCGAAAGCGACCATTGCTGCTCTGCCATTTATTGCTACCTAGTCTATGCGTTGTGGGTTGATCGACAGGGTTCATGGCGGGAGGAGGTCGGGCAGGGAGGTGCAGTGACGTGCGGGTCAATGGCCCGACCAGCCCAAGCTGCAGCCAAGGGTTCGTTCACTCGTATGCGCCAATGACGACTAAACGCCACAGCCAGCGCCTCACGCACAAGCCACTTTGGCCCTCCCTCCCTCTTTTGCATACGCATGGGTATTGGGCTGGTGTTTTACAATCCCCCCCCGGGCCGGGCTTTGGGTTCTATCGGTTGGTTTGGTTTGGGTTCTGGAATGAAGTACCCCAGCCCCCCACACCACCCCACCCACCCCACCCTGCACCCGTGCTAGCCCCCCTCCCAACAACCTACGGTCGTTGTACAGTAGCTCGGCTCATACGCGGCTGCCGGTTCCCCGCGCAGTGTTGCCTTTTCATCATTTTTACCACTTACCTCGGCCCCGTGCACCTGGCTACGCCTTCTCCTGTTAACTCTTATGCGTGTAACCCCCGGCCCCCGCCCCCCCCCACCCCCCAGGCCCCCAGCTCAAGACTGCCACAAGGTTAAGGCCACACCTACTCGCTCGCAGGGCTGGGTTAGCTCGGGTTTGAGTTTTGGGCTTTCTTCTTCGGGTCTGGAACAACCCCCCCCCCCCACACACACACACGCACCTTCATGTAGCGCAGGCTGATGAGGATCTGGTGTGCGAAGCGGCGAATGAGGCCCAGGCTGAGTCCCATGAAGTTGTTCTGCTTTATGAAGTCGTACAGGTTCACCGACAGCAGCTCAAAGTTGATGCACAGGTGGCCGCGGAAGTAAAAGTGCTCCTGCGGAAAGCGGAAAGCGAGCAGGGGTGGGGGTTGTAAATACCGGCCCATTCTAAAGCACCAAGAAACCAAGCCAGCGAGCGAAGCACAGGCAAAGGCGGCAAATGCAAGGCATTGGGGGTGGGGGGAGACCAGACGCGCGCGCCACGCCAGTCCTCTCCCAACATGCCTCGCACCCGCACCCAGCGCTCCTCGCAACCCCTCATACCCTCTCTCCCCTCCCCTCCCCTCCCCTCCCCTCCCCTCCCCTCCCCTCTCCTGCCCTGCCCTGCCCTGCCCTGCCCTGCCCTGCCCTGCCCTGCCCTCCCCTCCCCTCCCCTCCCCTCCCCTCCCCATGCACGCACCCACCCACCCCTATGTGCACGCAGTTCTGGCGGTCCTCCGGGTCGGCGTCGCGCACGTGCTGCAGCACCCGCAGCTCGACCAGCGCCTGCTGGTGGAAGCGCTTCTTGTTGCGGATCACCTGTGTGTGTGTGTGTGTATGTGTGTGTGTGTTAGAATGAACCGAATCACCCGTAAGCCGCCCTGAGTTACTGTGTGTCGTGGGTGCGTGGTGTGGGCGTGTGGGTGTGCTCCACCGCCCTGCCCGCCACGCCCCCTCAGCCCAGGCCACCACAATACAAACCAAACCATGACAAACACACACACCACGACCCACCACCATCACACACACCATCTCACCACACCACGCCCCCCCCCCCACATACACCACGACCTCCCCCCCACACACACCACGCCCCCCCCCCACACCACATTCAACCCAACAACCACCCGCCGCACCTTGATGGCACGCAGCGTGTTGGTTTTGAAGTCGTGCACCTTGAGCACCTGCCCGAAGCTGCCGCGCCCCATGACCGACAGCACCTCGAAGCGGTACGCCAGGTGGTCGTGCAGTACGACGACATAGTCGCCGCGCTCGTCGTCGTAGCCAAAATTGGCACGGCCGCCGCCGCCGCCGCCGCCGCCGGCGTGCGGGCTGCCGCTCACCTTTTGAGCGGAGGAGCGCCCCACGAAGTAAACCTGCGCAACGTGTGTGTGTGTGTGTGTGTGAGTGAGTGAGTGAGTGAGTGAGTGAGTGAGTGAGTGAGTGAGTGAGTGAGTGAGTGAGTGAGTGAGTGAGTGAGTGAGTGAGTGAGAGGTGTGTGTGTGTGAGGGAGGGAGGGCGTGTGCAGGTAGGGGCGTGGTAAGGTGCGTAGGTAAGGGGCGTGTGACACCCGCGGCCCCTAAACCTGCATGCGGCCAGCCGCCAGGCAGCCAGGCCGCCCGGCGCTGACCAGACTCACCGGCCAGCTCCCCAGCTGTGGGAGAAGCCCCCCTCCCCAGGCCTCTCAAGGCCTCTCAAGGCCTCTCCAGTTGACCGCCGCGCGGCGCCCGCCGCCGCCCACGCTCCCCCTCCCCCTTTGTCCCCACCCAACCCGCCTGCATGTGTTGAGGTTATATCGGCCACAAGTCCCTGCGGTACCCGTGTCCTACCCGTCCTAACCCACCCGTGCCCATGCCACCCAGTGCCCCCCCCCCGGGCATCGGGCATCGGCCCCGCGCAACTTTAATAAACACCATCCCGTGGATGACTAAACCTCCCGGTTGGTCCGGGTTCATTTGGTCGTTTCTGTTTGATTTCGGGCATGAACTAACCCCAACCACACCCACCCACCCACCCACCCACACACACACACACACACACATACGCACATGTCTGCTGTTCTCTCCCTTGTGATCTCTAACACGCACACACCTGCGAGTACTCCAGAACCTCGCTGTGCTCGTAGGGCGTCATGTACTCCGCGTAGCGGCTGAGCGCCTGCGCCGGCGTGATGTAGCCCGACTCCCACGTCACAGCCGCCGCCGCCGCCGGCGGCGTGGTGGTGGTCGTCGCGGTGGCTGTGGCGGCGGCGGCGGTCGTTGCGGTTGTGTTGGCTGCGGTGTGTGTGGTGGCTGCAGCAGCACCATGCGACGCGCCCGATGATGTGGTGGCGGCGGTGGCGGTGGCGGTGCTGCCGGCGGCGGCGTAGTGAGCCGCCGCCGCGGCCGCGGCGGCGGAGCCGACGGGCGGCCGCGCGCCATACCCGCCACCGCCGCCGCCGCCGCCAGTCGCCTGTGCTGCGGCGGAACTGGCCACCACCCCAGCCGCTGCCGCCGCCTCGGTGCCGCCGGACTCCCGGCGCTGCTGGTGCTGGTGCTGGTGCTGCTGGACGTGGCGCGACGCCGTCGCGGCACCGCCCGCCAGCGGCGCCCCGACCGCCGCCGCCGCAGCCCCCACCGCAGACTGCTGGCTATAGGAGCCGCGCAAGGAGCTCTGCGCGGCCCCCGCCGCCGCCGCCGCCCCCGCTGCACCTGCCCCCGAGCCGGCGGCTCCCAACCCCGACCCCGACCCCGAGCCAGGCATGTACATCTGCGACGCCGAGGAGGCCGCGGAGCCGTAGTGCCCCCGCGGCGTGCCCAGCGCCGCCGCGTACTGCTGCTGTGCCTGCAGGCTGACGGCCGCGGCCGCCGCGGCGGCGGCGGCAATGGTGGCGGCGCTGCTGCCGCCACCGACGCCCTGCCCCGCGCCGCCCGACCCCGCTGCCCCGTGACCCCCCGACCGCCCATGCGAGCTACTCAGCACCGCCCGCTGCGAGCTCAGCTGCGCCGCCAGCAGCGCCTGCGACGCCGCCGCCCCGGAGCCGCTGCCGCCTCCGCCTCCACCTCCGCCGCCGCCGCCACCGCCTGCCGAGGTGCTCTGGTACGACAGGGAGGAGCGCATGGCATAGGAGGCGGAGGAGGACGAACCAACGTCTGCCGCGCCGTAGTGATGCTGTTGCTGTTGCTGCTGCTGCCGGCCAGGCGTGCCTAGATGGCCGCCGCGTGCGGTGCTGCTGCCGGCCCCGGCGCCGGCCCCGCGCGTGGCCTGGCTACTGCTCATCGACTGACGCAGGTAGGACGAGCCGACGGCGCCGTGGCCGGCCGTGGCGCCGCCGCCGACGCCGTGGTTGTAGCTTTCCCGGTACGTGCCGCGCGCGGTGCTGCCACCGCCGCCGCCGCCGCTGGCGCTGTCGATGCCGCCGCTGGCGCCACCGCCGCCGCCGCAGGCGCCACCGCCACCGCCGCCGCCGCAGGCGCCGCCGCCGCCGCCGCCGCCGGCGGCGCTGTCGGTGCCGCCGCCGGCCGTGCGGTGGATGCGGGAGGAGTTGGGCTGCGCGCCCCCCAGCGAGTCATCGTGCGACTGCTTTACCTGTGAGGGTGCAGCAAAGAGCAGTGGATGGGCTGATAAGAGGAATGGGTTTGGTTGTGGAGCTAGGAGGGTCCGCGGGAGCGCCGCTGCTGCAGCAGTGCCGGAACGCCCATGCAGAGCCCCACACGGCTGGACCACCCGCAACACACACGCTCCACCCAGACTGGCGTGGGAACTGGATGCGGGCTCTCCCATGCATGGGCGTGTGCCCAGGATGCAACCGTGTACGGCCCTGAACGTTTGAAATGAATCCCGCAGCCTCGGCTTCACGACCCACCGGCGCCAGCGTACTACCCCCACCTGCACCCGCACCCGCACCGAACGTGTCGTCCCAGGCTCGCAGGACCCTAGTGGGCCCTTGGCCCTTCCTCTACCAGCAGTGGCCTAGGGCCCCACATATCCCTCCTATTCGCGAACCTTAGCAAGGTTGAGGGTCGGCAGCACGGGCTTCCCCGCGACCGCAGGCATGCCCACTGCTGGTTGCGGCCCAGGCGGGCCCTAACGCTGCAAGTTCATAAGAACGCGGCTTCTTCTGGCCAGCGCAAGGTGCCGGCCGGCGAGAAGCCTCGAACGGGCGTCGCTCGCTGCCCAAATGCCAAGTTCCTCTCGCCTTGGCCTTCACGCTAAAGCACGCGGCGACCAAAATTGATGTAAAACTACTGCTTTTGGCTCAAATGCGCGTGGCTAGCTTGAGCGTTCGCTTGCTGCGTCTCCAAACAAGGTGCCCGACTGGAGACTTTGATAATTCTTATTTCTTGAAGCAACCATAAAGCTGCTAAAGGTATTTGGCCAGGTGGGCACGCTTGTGCTAGTGGGTCCAAACTAGGTGACGAAATGCGCGCACGCCGCAGCCAAGTGCGTGGCTAGTGGGCTTGCAAATAAGAACAGTTAGTTGGTTGTGTAAGTATAATTACAGGGAGGGTGCAATCAGGTTGTGGCTAGACTCTCAGGGGTGACACTTCGATTTTGTCGACCACGCACAGTCGACGCCGCACGCCCAAATTCATTCGATGATATTGTAATTATCAACAGGGAATGCCAGAATCAATCCTAGCCGCGGCTCGTTTGGCCCGGCCCTTCCGCTTCCGACCGTGTCGTGTGAAATGCGTCACCCCTGCCACGCGCGGTCCCCGGTGGCCTCAGTCGCACAACACGCATTTGGACACTGGCTCATTCCAGCCAGCTCCATGCCTTCTGGCTGACTTAGGCTGTCCTTAAATGAAAAATATCGGCCAGCGGCTTGCATCCGTGCCACACGCCATGTACATATAACTCTGCGACCCCTGCCTCCGAGTGCAGCGCGCACTTAATTGCGTCCCCAGTCTTGTCCCTGCCAAACGTGGCTGCCTGCGTTCCCCTCTCCACCTCAACTCAGTCCTGGACATAGTCGGTCCCGCTCAGCAGCGCCAGCTCCGCCCGCACAAACTCCCGGCCCTGTGCATGCGTGCGCAACACAGGGGTGTACGTCAACAGCGGCGCAGCAGCGGGATGGCGAGTTGGCTAGCGTGCGCACTCCCTGGGCCCAGGTACGCCTCTTGTCAGCTGCACGCGAACGACCTAAGCAGTCATGGCCATGTTGGGTTTCCCAAGTCCTTTACAAGCCAGCCAGCCGCTCAGCGGTCCCGACGGGACGCTCGCCCTGTCGGCCTTGCACTCACCAGGTAGTTGGCGTGCTCCAGCCTGGAAATCCACGGCAGCGCACCCTGCACCTGCCCCGGCGCCGGCGCCGACCCAGCCGCCTGCTCCTGCTCCTGCTGCTGCTGCTGCCCGCTCTGCCCCAGCTCCTGCTCCTGCTCCTGCTCCAGGATGCGCACCGACAGCTCCTTTGCCGTGCGCCCGCGGAACACCCGCCGCGGCAGCCGCACCGCGTTGCTCTTCCTGCAGCCGATGACCTGCGGAGCGGGAGGAGGGGCACCGGGGCCGGCGCGGGCCGGGACGTCAGCGCACCAGCTCGCTGTGGCCAGCAGGTGCTCTGCTGCCAGTGGTTCGCGCCTTGCCTGTGCCAACACCTGCGAGCTCGCAGCCGCTTCCCGCCGCTGTCCACACCCAGCTCACGCGCGCTGCGGGTACCGCATAAAGCCCTTGCTTGGTCGGACTGTCCCTTTATGTATTGTCGCATTCATAAAGCGGCACGGCGCACTCGGCGCCATGGGGCCCAGTGCCCAGGCCCTGGCCCCAAGCCCACAACCCGTTTTAGGACCCAGCCACCCACCTCGCCCGTCTCGTCGTCCACTGCAAGGCCCTTGTCGTTGATGTTGTTGGAGTAGTGCTCGGCCACGATTTCGCGCGCCTCACGGTCGAGCTTGATGATGTAGTACCTGCGGTCACCACACGGATGCCCTGCATTGTCGGACCTGCGCCCGGAATGCCAATGTGTATCGACGGCTGTAGATTTAGCCCGCTACCAAGTCATCAACCAGAAGGCGCGGCGGCTTACTACGGTATCGCAGCAGCCGTGCCCAACAGGCAACAGTCCATCCACCGCGTACAACGGCTCACACATTAGCCTGTGACGTGTGAAAAAGCCTCCCAAGCGCCTGTATCTGCATGCGTGCTCACCCAGCTGGGTCCAGTTGCAGAGGCCGCCAGGAGAGCTTGTCGTCCAGGGCCCGCAGCTCCGCGTCGCGGGGGTCCGTGTTTGTAGGCGCGGGGGCCGCCACAGCACGGGCGGCCACCGTCCCGCATCGCCGTCGGCCGCTCCGTAAACACGCCAGCGGGCATACAGGCTGCGGCGTCACTACTGGTGCAGTCATGTGCCCCTGCGCCCGCGAAGCCACACAAGCGAGCGAGCCGCGCTGCATTTTATGGGTCGACGGACTGCTCAACTTCGCAACTTAAGGACACAGGTACAATGGTATTGTGAATTGGCAGGTCTTAGGCAATGGGATTTTAGGGACAACACAACAATTGACCCAATGGTGAGGGCAGTCGGCAGCATGCAGCAACACCTGTCAGAGTCGGAGTCCGTGTGGAATAAGGAAATTTTCGTGGCTTTGCAATATTTGTGTTACTTAAGTTTCGCCTTCAACAAAAGACACGGCGAGCTGTCTCTCCTGAACCAGTGTTTCCACAAGGCCAGCTGTTTCGGGCCATCGGTTGACCTAGCAATTTTCACCATAGGACACTTACATAGGTAAGGGAGCGAACTCGCTCCCTTACCGGCTCACGAGCCTAGAATGATTAGCCAGTTCTATATTCTGTCGCCTAGAGGCGACGTGGTCATTCGTAAAGACTACTTGGGAGATGTACCACGCACTAGCTCAGAAACATTCTTCAGGAACGCCAAATTCTGGAAAGAGGGCGATGGCGAGGCCCCTCCAGTCTTCAACGTTGACGGGGTGACCTATATGCACATCAAGGAGGGAGGCGTGCAGCTAGTGGCCACCACACGTGCAAATCTGTCGCCCTCTTTTGTGCTGGAGTTCCTGAGGCGCATCTGCACGATCGTGAAGGACTACTGTGGGTTCCTTAGCGAGGACGCCATCCGCAAGAACGTGGTGCTCATCTATGAGCTGCTGGACGAGGTGGTGGACTACGGCTTCCCTCAGAACACCGCCACGGAGGCGTTGAAGCAGTTTGTCGTGAACGAGCCGACGGTGGTAACCCCCGCCTTCTACCAGGCGAAGCCGCTCTTCAGCCTCAACAAGGGGCCCACGGGCGTCTTCAAGAGCGTGCTGGAGACGAACCGCACGGACGGGAAGCGGCGGGACGAAATCTTCGTGGACGTGGTGGAGCGGATAACCTGGTGCGTGTGTGTTTCATGCCGGCACATGGGGACACCTTCAATCAGGGAGGGTTGCAGCAAGGCAGCGACACGGGAGACACGCCATGCGCGGCACGCCGGGCGCGATGCGTAGGATTGGTGTTGCAGCAGAAGCAGGGTACGCTAGCCACCTCAACAGTCCCCTCTGGGCCGGGGCCCAGCGCATCCGGCCCTCCTCACCTAATGACAGCGGGTGGTTAGTACCGGTGGCTGGTGCTGCGCTGGCAGTTGCCAGGGGCGCCAGCTGTCAAAGGGCAGGGGGGGCGGAAGGCACCTTCCTGCCGTACGTCCAGCCCCACCACGCCGCAGCTGCAGTAGGAAGTACGGCAAACGGCTTGCCTGCTAGGCCGCCCCCTCTCCACGCCGGCGCTCGCAGCCCTCCCGCCCCCCTGCCTTGGCGTCTGTCCACTTCCGCGCCTGCCTCCACCTCCCAACCCCGCCTCCCATCCCCTCCCCCCGATCCCCTCCCCCTCTCCCTCTCCCTCTCCTTCCTTCTCAAACCCGCTCAGCACCTTCAACGCCAGCGGCTTCATCGCGAGCGCGCAGGTCGACGGCGCGGTGCAGATCAAATCCTACCTGGCCGGAAACCCGCCCATCAAGATAAAGCTGAACGACGACCTGCTGATCGGGAAGCGGGACGCGCCGTACGGCCATCTGGACGCGGCGGCGGGCGGCGGCGGGCGCGGCTTCGGCCACGAGGGGGGGCACATGGTGGTGCTGGACGACTGCAACTTCCACGAGGTGTGTGTGCGTGTGTGGGAGGGGGGGCAGGGAGGGAGGGAGGGAGGGATAGTGGATGCGAGAGGTAAGGGGAAAGGGTTGCAAGGAAGGGTTGGGTGGCGGAGTACCAGCGCAGGTTATAGGTACCGAAGGCCAGCACACGAAGTCATTACCAAATGGGCGGCCGTCCGGCTGACAGCCCCAGAAACGGTCCAATCATCACCATCACCACCCTGTCCCATTATCCCATTATGACATCATCCCATTATGACATCATCCCATTACGACATCATCCCATTATCAATGACATCAAACATTCACACGGGGCATCAGGTGGCCAACCTGGACCAGTTCGACGTGGACCGCACCATCAGCCTGGTGCCGCCCGACGGCGAGTTTGCGCTCATGAACTACAGGTATGTGATCGTGGGTGGGTGTGGGTGTTCGGGGGGTGGGGGGTGGGGCGGGTGCGTGGGCTGGGCATGGGCTGGGTGGGGGGCGGGTGGGGGCTGGGTATGGGGCGGGTGTGGGTGGCCTGGTGCCGTGTGGGCGGTGCGTTTGCAGCACTAGAAGGCAGCGGCAGTAGCGTCAAGGGCAGGGGTCGCCCGCAGCAGTGGGCAGCAAGGGAGGGGGTGGCTGACGGCGGCGGCTGCGGCGGTGGAGGAAGCGCCCGGGAATGGCGGTGTGGGATATGCGGTGCATGGGGGGACTAACGGGGAATTAGGGGCGCAGGGAGGGGCGGGCGTGGGCAACGCGGCCGTCGTTGCCACAATCCACAACGGCTACAAAGATGGGGGGTTGGGGGGCAGCCAAACCCAAGCTGGGTCATGCAACGCGGTGGGCATGTTCGGGGGGGGGGGGCTGGCACGGCTCTTGGTGTGTGGGCGGGGGCCACAGGCCGCCGGCCTGACGTACCGCGAGTGGAGGGCACCTTGGAAACACCTGGGGAATAGACGTGGTGTGCACACTGGGGTCCCGGTCCGCACACTGGGAAGGAGGAAGCCGCCCCACCCCTGTGGAGGTGCCAGGCGTTTGCGAGGGCTTTCGGAGTCGGCACATGCCGCGCAGCCATCCACGGTACCACTTGCTAGGCCTGTACATGCACCGGCAAAACCCCGCCGCAAAACCGCCAGCCGCGGCGAGTACAGCGAACAAAACCCCAGGCCGACAGTATCCGACCTCAGAAACTCCAGCTTTCGCAAGCTTTCGCAAGCGGCTGCGTTTTGTGGACGAAATTCACAAAGCCGTTTGGACTGGGGGGTACGAGCGCCCAAAGCCCATTATCCCTAAACCCAGTCTCCATTAAACCGGCCGTTCGTACCGTGCTAGGCGGCCTCTGTTCGTATACGCCCACCACGCCGCCCTGCACTCCTGCCCCCTGGCCCTGCCGCCAGCGCCTGCCCCTGCCCCTGCCCCTGCCCCTGCCCCTGCCCCTGCCCCTGCCCCCCTAAACCTCCTGCTAAACCCCCTCCTAACACCCCCTTCTCCTCCTCCCTCGCCCTCCAGGACCACGCACGGCTTCAAGCCGCCCTTCCGCCTGCATGCCGCCGTGGAGCCCGACCCCAACTCCGAGTTCAAGGCGCTGCTCACACTCAAGCTGTGGTGCGAGGTGGGTTTGTGGCGCCTGGGCAGCACAGTGGGGCGGGGCGGGGCGGCGAGGGGGCGGGGTGAGCAGTTAAGTCCGCGCCAGGCCGCCGCCTCGTCGGCCCGGGAGCAGCAGGGTGGGGCTGGGCCCTAGGCTGGGGCGAGGCGAGGCGTGGCGCGGTGGACGAAACGTAGTAGTCGAGGGTGACTGCCGGGGGCAACTTGTGGGTGCAGCAGGTGGTTTCGGCCAAGTTGCAAGGCCGATCAGAGGGGGGCGGGGCGGGGCGGGGCGGGCCGCCCGCGCACAGGGCAGGCGTTGGTCGGCCGACGGCGTGTGTCCGTGTCCGCGGCAGTACAGTATGCAGCTGCTGTGAAGGGCTGCAAGTGTCAGGTTGTTCAGCAGGGCGCCTAGGAACAGCAGATCCGGCCGGCACAGACACACGCCGGTCCTTGCAACCCGCAACCCAGCGCCTCACTCACTCACTCACTCACTCACTCACCTCACCTCCGCCGCAACCGCGACCACCACAACGCCCCGCCATCGCCACCACCACCACCACCACACCCCGCCACCGCCACCACCATTACCACCACCTCACCCCGCCACCGCCACCGCCACGCCCCCCCCCGCCGGCACCAGATCCCCGCGGACAAGGCGGCCAGCGGCATGGAGGTGGAGATCCCCACGCCGCGCTACGTGCAGCGCGTGCACTGCGACCTCGACACCACCGGTGGAACAGGAGGAGCAGGCGGCGGAGGCGGAGCCGCCGGCGGCCTCACCGGCCGCGCTGGCCGCGCCGCGGCTGCCGCCGCCGCCGCGGGCGCGGCGCTGCAGGCGTGGGACTACAACGAGAAGACGCACCTGCTGCGCTGGAAGTTCAAGAAGTGCCCGGGCGGCAGCGAGTGGACGCTGCGGGCGCGGCTGACGCTGGAGCGGCCCTACAGCCCCGGCCTGCGCGGCGAGGTGGGGCCCGTCAACCTGCGCTTCACCATCCCCATGTACTCCGCCTCGCGCATCGCGCTCAAGTACCTGCAGATCCTTAAGAAGGCGGCCGACAAGAACTACAACCCCTACCGCTGGGTGCGGTACGTCACCTCCTCCAACTCGTACACCTTCCGCACGTGAGCGGGAGCGTGAGGTGGGAGGGGGAGGGGGGGCCAGCGGGGAGGCGCGGAGGAGCCAGAGGCAGAGGCAGAGGCGTTACGGCTAGGCGCTGGTGTTGACCGCCAGGGTCACGAGGAGGAGGCGGGTGGTGGTGGTGGTGGTGGTGGTGATGAAGGTCGGGCAAAGGCCCAGTGGTTGCATGGCGAATCGGTCGGTGCATGCCTCAGGCCGACGTCCAGAGCTAACTGGGAATGTCGTCCGCTGCATGACGTAGCGGCGGCCACTTGACAACGTTGGCATGGCAGGGGCGGTTGCTGGGGGGGTAGTTATTTCCAGAAACGGGGGGGAGTCGTGGCCATCCCGCAGCAGCAACAACAATCGGTGTACGGTGTACGGAAGCGGAGGCTGCTGTTTGGTGTTGGGGGTGGCGATGCAGGTCAAAGCATGCTCATGAAGTTGGCAAGGGGCAAGAAAGCATGCATGGGAACGGCGGGGGGCCACACAGCACACACACACAAACACACTGACGGGCTGACTGACTGCCTGTACGGACCTTGTGCGTGCCAGGGGTGCGTGCCGCCCCGGGTGTGACATGCGGGCGGCTGGACGCCACGGACCGGCCCCCTGTGCACGGAGCTATGGCCCAAATGCTCTTGTAAAATGCCTTGTGCCAGGGTGCTGAGGTGCTTGCTATTACCGTATGAAGTTATGATGCGGGGGCAGCCATTGCGCCCGGACGTGGCGGCGTGATGGTGGCGGTGGTGCTGGGTTTGGGTTAGGCCCCCCTCCCTCCCTCCCTTTGGGGCAATCCGCCCAGCCCCCCGCATTGACGTTCTGTGCACGTCGCGAGCCGAGAGTCTGTGAAGTCCCATGCACGCTTGAACTCTGCGAAGCGCCGAATAAGGCCAAGCAAACCAGCATTCCTCCTTTCATAGCAATGCAGCCACAGTGCTTCCACTCAGCTCAGTTCCACACAATGACAACTACGGTACGGTAGGGCTAGCACCGCCCGGGAGTGCCAAGTATCTGAGCACCTCCCAGTGTTGCGCACGCATATCAGGACTTGATACAAGGGTGAAATGGATAGGTAGGATTACAGAGAAGTCGGGCCCATGCCGTGAGTCCCGTCCACGAGTACCATACATCCCTTGAGGCCTTGAATGGTCCGGTGTTTGGGGTACCAACCCATCCTACAGTAGCAATTCTTGATCTGCGACCACCTGTTGCGCTGATATCGCTACAGTATGGCCGTGTGCAACTTGTTCGGAACGCTCCGAACACGATGATGCGACAATGCGACAATGCAACAATGCGACAATGTGACAATGTGACAATGCACGGTATCACTCGGGCACGACTGAGCAATGCCGAGGGAACCCATACATGATTTGACCGCAACCGGGGGATGATGTTGGATTGTTGGCTTGGGGTGCAGGTGGGGGTGGGCCAGGGGTGCGGTTTGTGGGCGCTCGGCGGACGCACACGTACGGCAGACCCGCCCGCAGATCAATTGTTGGTGCGTGCCAACAGCTATCCCCTAATTGCTGTGCATTTCCCGTGATAATTTGCATTGTCGCATTGTTGCATTGTTGCATTGTCGCATTGTCACATTGTCGCATGTGCACAAAAAAGTTGTTCCGAACAAGTTGCAAAGTGCTATACCCCCCCCCTCCCCTCCGGCCTTGCGTGCATATCAGCATGTGACATGTGTATTGTGTTGCTCCAGCACCAACACACCATATGATACTAGTTAAGCAACGGAACACCGTGTGCCGCAACACGGCAACACCTCGATCGTGTCGGCTACCTCTGATAGCGTATTCGTGGTCCTGGATGAGTGTGTGGTAATAATCCCACACACACACACACGCCCCGCAGTGCCCGGTGCCCCCCTGCACACCAGACCATCATCTACAGCCCCCCCCCCCACTCCAGCCGAGCCATGAACGCACCGCCTGTGCGCCACCTTGCCCGCTTGCCGGTCTCTGGGTGAAAATGACTAAGCCCCTGTGATTATGTTAGTTCCTCTGCTTACGCTCCACGACCCCGCCGCACTATTCAAGTTCCTCCTCAGCAGCCACGCTAACAAACACCCGGCGTTTCTCGCTCGTGTTGGACTGCGTTTCTTAAACAATAATTGGCAAGCCCCTGTGCCACATATGCAGTGATTCCCTTCACTCAATGCATTGGGGTTGCGATACTTTAACTAAGCGGCCTCTGGAAGGCGTAATTAGTTATTAGTCATGCTTACTACTTCTTGCGCCGCCTGCCAACCGAACCAACCAGCACCCTCGCTCCACCTTTCCGTGCCAGGGTAATGCTGTTATTGTCACAGTGCCCGCCATTTGGATCAGCACCAGGCTTGCTTGATTCCATGCACGGTCAGAACACAGTAGTGGGTAGCCTTCGATTGGCACTCATGTAAAGCCAGCACCAGGCTGGCACGGACGCAGACCTACGCGCCCCTTAATTTTGTGCCGGCCATGCCAGCCGGCAGATGTGGTTATGCATCTCGAAGCGCGCGGCCTTGATGTCCTCTGGCGGTCGTCAATCGCCACCTGGCGCACACCCACTTGCCCACAACTGCTCGATCGGCACTATGACAGATCCGAACCAATAATATGCGCGTGCAGACATCCGACATGCTTTTGCGCTTTGCGTCGCACTCCTCCATGTGCCATGCTGTGGAGCATGGTGTACATGTCAATAAACCTCATCCTTCCGCACCCCTCCATTATCGGCAACTTCCTCTCTGCGTGTAGAGTTTACTTGCCGCAATAACAAAATACCGCACCATACGTGTGCACGTGCACCTCCAAGCATGCACTGCCTGCACGTAACTTCTTGGATTCCGGCGGCGCGCCATGCGGGTGCAACCCAGAGCCACTGAAAGACGCTCACCTCCACGCACAGCCGCAGCCGCAACTAACCTCACGTGCACGCATCCATTGCACACCAGACGACTAGTCTCTAGCCAATTGCAGGATCTGCCGCCAGGGACGCCGCACTGCCCTTCCACCCCGACCGTGCCCCCGGCCCCACAAACCACCCCACTAAAAATTCTAGGAATGCCGTTCCGCCTCCAAACTTGGCCCTCATCTGCCTTACCCAGCGGTGGGACTGGCTGTCCGTGCTGGTCCCGTAGCTGCCCACACACACACAGTCAATACTCAGCGGTACTCAACAAGTGAACGCATCAATGTGATTTGCGAGCCTTTCCGTACCAGAGAAACACACAATTTATTTATTCATTCCCTTGCCCTGACCGGCAACAGTTTCGTAAACCCAGTCAGGGTGCATGTCTGGATATATGTGCAGCCGGACTAATTGATCCATGTGTCGATCCCTACTTGAAATGCACGGAACTTATGCGATCGTTCGTAGCGTGGCTCTACCAGCCAGCGAGCGGATCCGAACGCCACATCCCAATGCCCCTTACAGCAGGGACTCAGTCAGCCACTGCCCTGTCATACTAGTCATACACATGGCCCCTGCGGCCTGTTTCGGGCCTGCGACGCACTCCTCTCATGCAGCCCATGCAGCAAGCGCCACTGGGCCACGGCCTATCATGTTGGGTATTCGATAGGCCACCCGCCTGGAGCAACACACCTACAGTGTCTCTTTTTGTATTTTTTGGCAGTACAGCTTCTCATTAAAAGTGCACATGCACACCATCCAGCGTTGAACATGCGACGCTGCATGCGCTGACATGCACTTGGGAGACTTGCCCTCTGCATGCCTGGCTCATGCCGCACTGAAACACACTACTCCACAGCATGAAACACCGTCGTGCTTCAAGGACATGCACACACACGCACACACACGCACAGTGTCGACCCTTTCCCTTGTGCTTTTCTAACACGCACTCACGAAGATCCAATGCGCACGCTCCTCCGTGTTGACCCCCATCCGTTATGTATCTCGCACCTGCACCCGAGCAAGAGCCCCAGCCGTAGCCACGCCCAGCCGTGCACGGGCGTCGACTGACATTTGTGAAAGAACCCATGCACCATGTTCTTTGATTTGCCGAATGAAGGTTCCCTTTCATTTCCTCTATTTCCAAACCCGGTCAAACGCCAACGTACGTTTTTGAAACAGTCTCCCGCCCGTCCACGTGCAATGACATGCACGGGATTTGGCGTTTCGGTAGTCCCGCGCCCTCAGCCAGCCATTCGACCGATATGTAATTATGCGAATCTCTTTCAGGCAGCAACATACACTTGCGACGAGAAGCCCGCGCATGCCACCGTTGCTGTGGTGTCCAGTTCAATTCAGAATGCAGTAGCCAGTCCGGCGGCGTGCGACCCGTGGCGGCCGCGCCGACTCAGTACGTAACCAACTTTTCACCCACGCACAGTGTGACACGCGGCAGGCCCAGAGCATGTGTTTTGTGCATGGGTAAGCAGTGCGCATCCACCGCGTGTATCCCACATCCTGTCACCCCACGGCGGCCACCGCCAAAATGACTTCGCTAAGCGCCGCCAGCACCGGCGTAGACCTGCATTAGAACGTCGTCTCCATCGCTGCCGCCGCCAGAACTGTCCCCGCCGCCGGCGCCGGAAGGCGCCAAGCCTCCTCCATACAACTCATCCACCCATCTGGCATGGTCCGCTGTTGGTCCGCCGGACACCTGGTCGCGCCCGGCGTGCATCCACGCGTCGATGCCTGATGACGCACCGAAGCGCCCATCGTCCATGTCGCCCTCACCACCACCGCCATCCGCCGCCACCGCATCTGCAGGCAGCAGTGCCTGCGACAGCAGCGGCGGCGGCGGCGTGGCGCCGCCGCGGGTGCTGTCGTTCCGGCCGCTGCCGCAGCCAACGACGCCCTCCGGGCCACCCATGATGACCTCCTTGGCAACGCCAGGCAGCTGCAGATCGTCCCACGCCTCCACCAGACCACCGTCGCTGCGGGGCGCGGGCAACGAGGAAGCCTGAGCCTGATCCCGGCGGGGGTGATGGGCAGGAGGTGGCGGCTGTGGCTGGTGCGGCTGCGGCTGCGGCTGCGGCTGCGGCTGCGGCGGCGCCTGGTGCAGGCGGCTGCCCCCGGTGATTAGGTGCGGCTGGCCCGGCTGGGGTGAGGGCTCGGTGGGGCCTCCTGTGAGGTACAGAGCCAGGGATGGTAAGGCGCCGCCGCCTCCGGCGCTGCTGCCAAGCACACCGACCGGCGCCTGCTCAAAGGAGGCTGACGCGGGGGCGGAGGCAGCGCCCATTTGCTTCGGTAGCGTAGGCTGCCCTGCGGTGGCGGTGGCGGCGGCGGGGGCGGGGGCGGCCGCCGCCGCAGGAGTGGCCTCGGGTGGCGAGGGCTGGGTGCTGCAGCGCCGGAGTGACATCGGCTGCGGCGGCGCCAGGCCGCCCAGTCCTGTTTGCAGACAACGACGGCGAGCGAGCGAGCGAGCGAGCAATTTCACAAGAGGTTGTGACAGGTATGATATGCGGCGGCGAGGGAGCAGCGATTAATAATGGCTTAGCCAGCCGGCGTCCGCATGCTCAGTCCGCTGGCAACCACCAATCACCACACGTACCTAACATCGTTGCGCGGCTGGCTATTACACCATTCATCGCACCTGAATCGCGCCTGACGCCAGTGCCAGAAGCTGCGGGCTGCTGTTGCTGTGTGGCCTCCCCAGACAAAAAGCTGCCGCTGCTCCCTGGGACCGCAAACACCACAGCAGCAGCGGCATCAGCAGCAGCAGCCGGACGCGCCAGGTGCGTAGCTGCGGACGCAGCGGCAGCATCCGCCGCGGTGCCACCTTTCGCGCCCCAGCCGCCACCCGCCATTTCGTCCAGACCCAGGTCAAGCCCCAGTCCCAGTCCCAGACCCGCAATCCGCTTGTGACCACCACTGCCATCTGCGATGCACATGCCGGCACGGCCGCCGCCGGCCGCTCCTGCTCCTGCTGCGGCGGCGGCGGCTGCCAGCAGGCTCGGCGGCACCTCTGGCTCCCGCGACAGGTAGGAAAAGAAGCTTTCAGAGCCGGGGTCGCCATCGCCGCCACCGCCGCCGCCAGAAGCATTCGACAGCAGCCAGCCGCCGCTGCTCGCCATCTCAGTGGCCACCAGACTCCTGCGCTCCCAGTTCGCGGCGGCGGCGCCGCCGATGCCGCCGCCGACGCCGCTCATGAGGCTTCCGCTGTGAAGCTGCTGCTCGGCCGTGGGGGCGCTGGGGGCGCCGCCGCCGCCGCCGCCATTATTCCATGCCTGCTGCCGACCTAGCCACTGCTGCTGCTGCTGCTGCTGCTGCCGCAGGTATGACAGCTGTGGCGGCTGTAGCTGCGGCTCTTGTTGCTGCAGCTGTAGCCGCGGCTGCGCCGAAGCAATCATGGGGGTGCCACCCTGCTGCTCATGGGGGTAAGGCGACGATGGCGACATGCCTGCGGCGGCAGCGGCGGCGGCGGCCGGCCCCAGCAGAATGGACAGAAGACTGTCGGCGGGGGCGCTGGCGGCATGGAATTGCTGCGACGACTGCACGTGCGCCGCCGCAGGCTGCTGCCATGTCGGCTGCTGGGTGTGGTGGTAGTGCGGGTAGCTGGGAGACGCCTGTGTCCCTGCAAGGTGTTGCCGCTGCAGGTGGTGGTGCTGCGGCCCATATTGCTGCTGCTGGTATTGCTGCTGCTCCCGCTGCGAGGCGTAGCGGTGCCAGGTGTCGCTGGCCGTTAGTACGCCCGGGCCCCCCGGCGGTAACAAGCTACCGAATCCGGCTGCTGCGGTTGCGTCTGCTGCCAGCAGGGGCCCGCCGGCAGGCAGCTTCGGAGACGCGCCCGCCTGCTGCTGTAGCGGCGGCTGCGGCCGCGGTTGCATCACCACATCCGCGACCGCCTCGGCACCCGCAGCCGCTGTAGCAGCAGCGTGTGCGCCGGCGGCGGCGGCAGTAGCAGGTGGCTGTAGCCAGGCTGCGTCGCGGTAAGCCTCGAGCATGGCGTCGTCGGGGGTTTCGGGCCTGCCACTGGCTGCAGCACACGGCGGTGGGTACGCATCCAACGTAACCAACAGACCAGACATGCCTAGCCGGCCGCCGCTGCCGCTATGAAAGTATGGCTGCGGCGGCGACGGCACAAGCACGCCGCCGCTGCTGTCGCTGACGACCGCGCTGCAGCTAGCGCACAAGAAGGGTCGGACGGCGGCGGCCGCCGCCGTCGCGCTGCCGCCACCATCGCCGCCGCCGCCAGCTGGCTGCTGCTGCTGCGATGTCGTGGAGCCCGAACGGAGTTGCCATGTCGATTGCAGCAGCAGCAGCTGCTGCTGCTGCTGCTGCTGCTGCTGCTGCAGAGCCAGCGCGGCTTGCGGCTGCTGTGGCTGCTGCTGTGATGACGGCTGCTCGGCGGCTGTGACAGCAGAGGCTGCTGCTGTTGCAGCAGAGGAGCCTGAGTACAGCTGCTGCTGCTGCTGCTGCTGTTGCTGCCAGGTGGCGGCGGTCGCACCAAAGGGCGCCGCGGCGGTGACGGTGCTTGTGAGGGGTGCATTCACAAGTGAGTACGGCCACCGTGCACTGGCTGTACCGCTGTCGTACTGTGGATGCGGCTGCGGCTGCGGTTGCTGCGCCGCAGCATATGGGGGGCTGCCCAAGGCCACAGCAGAAGGCGCAAATGTGAGCAGCGCTGGCTCGCTACTGGCACTACTGGCGCCGCCTGAGGGCAGCTGCTGCCGCGCGTAGCTGCTGAATACAGGATAGGCCGCGGCTGAGTCGCTCGGTCGCTTTCCAGTCAGCAGCTTTCCCGATGGTGTCGTCGTCGTGGCCGCCGCCGCCGCCGCGGTTCCGGCTGCGGAAAGGTAGGAGGCGGCGGTCGCTGCTGCTGCCATGGCTGCCGTGCCATCGTCGCTACGGCCGAACAGGCGGCGCGAGCTCGTGAGCCCGGGGTCGCTGAAGCGCGCCGGGCCGCCAGGCACCATCATCATCATCATCAACTGTTGCTGAGGGACAGTGGTGGTGCCGCTGCTGTTCAGCACGCCCGGCTGCTGCCCAGACGCGGGCACCACAGAGGCGGCGGGCGCGGCAGGAGCAGCGGCACCGCCAGTACTTACAAGGCCAGCGGCGCCCCAGCCCGCCGCCGCCGCCGCCGCCGCCCCGCCGCCAGCCGCCGCCGTGCGGATGCGAACCTTACGCGCTGCCGACTCGTCGCCGCTGCCGCCCGGCGGCGGCGGCTGCGCTGCGGCTGACACGGCCCCGAACCCGTACTGAGTGGCGTACGTACTACTGCCATCCGCTGATGACGCCTGCTGCAGGCCCCGTGCCGCCGTGCCCGCTCCTGTTGTGAACGCAGCAGCATAGGCGCCGCCGCTGACGGAGGCGTAGGTGGCAGCAGCCGAAGCACCGCCGCCACCTGCCGCACGGCCTGCAGCAGGAGGTGGCGAGAATATGTTGCTGCTGCCGATGCCTTGCTGCACGGGTTGTGGCTCCAATAGCGCCGAGGGCTCCACACGAATGCTCGGAGGCCGCAGACGCCGGCGGCCGCTCGGTGTGCGCCCGCTCATCAGCGCGCTGTTTAGGGCCCCACTACCGCCACCGCCACCAGCACCACCAGCAACAGTCTTGCCGCCGGGCTGCTTGGTCATCGGCTGCTGCTGCTGCTGCTGCTGCTGCTGCTGCTGCTGCTGCTGCGCCGCCTCTGCGTTTGTGGCGGCGGCAGCTGCCGCCTCAGGCGCCCACGCGCCGCCGGCAG
This sequence comes from Chlamydomonas schloesseri, assembly GCA_016834595.1. Lineage (NCBI taxonomy): Eukaryota > Viridiplantae > Chlorophyta > Chlorophyceae > Chlamydomonadales > Chlamydomonadaceae > Chlamydomonas > Chlamydomonas schloesseri. The sequence goes on from JAEHOD010000035.1 coordinate 696,724, forward strand.
CAAACGGGTCAGCTGCTGATGACCTGCCGCCGGAGGTGATGACGGGTGGCGCAGCGGAGGCCGTCGCCGCCGCCCTTTGCTGCGCGGGCTGCGCAGCGGCGTCCTTTTCTGCAGCCGCGAGCGCCTTGGTCGCGGCGGCGGCAGCGGCGGTCGCCGCCGCGGCGGCGGCTGCCTCGTCGCGGAGCTTCTCCGCCGCCGCCATGGCCGCCTGGCGAGCTGCTGGATCTTCCACGTGGCCCACCACGGCTTGGGCGTATGCGCGTATCAGGCACCTGCATGCGGGATAAGAGTTTGTTTGGGGCGTGTCGGTCGCACAGCAGGCAGATAGGGGGCCCGGGGAGGGGCCGTGACAGCGCGCGTGGCGGCGGCCGACGGGACGAGTGGCCGGGGGCCGGTGCAGTGTCGCCAGCATAGCCGTTTGTGGGCGCAGTCATGGTGAATAAACAAAGGGATCTGGACGGACACCGTGGCGCGCACACACACCAGCACCAGCCTTGTGCTTTTCTAACACACCAGCACTTGCTCACACCCGCCCACGGCGGCATGACAAAACGCTTTCGGTGTCCCCACCGTATGTGTCCTGCAGCGTGCACGTGTGCACGTGCATGTGCTTGCGTGCACGTGCATGTGCTTGCGTGCACGTGCATGCGTGCATGTACCGTATGCCACGATCCGGCAGGCACGCGCACCTGCCCTTGTAGCTCTTGCTCCTGATAGCCGAGTTAAAAATGTTCTGCAAACGCACGCGCGCAAGCAAATGCGAATTGTGGTCGTCAGTGAATGGGCATGGATCACGCGCCACGGACGTTTATCACCGAGTTCGGAGCACAGGGTTCGGACAGGGGCGGGGAGTTTGGACAACCATTCAGTAAATTTAACATCGGGTGGCGGACGACGGGATCCAGATGGGGCTTTCGGACCGGGTTCATTCGGATTGTGTTTCGGACCCGTGGGGCTTCCTTCCCCCGAATGACGCCCTCAGCCGCCGCCGGGTCCCCCCCGTATGCACAGCAGCTTGTACGAACCTGCACACATACGCACGACATGGGCACGTACCTTCACATCGCTGTCCGTACGGCCTGGGAAGAAGCTTGCGAGTAGCGTCCACCTGAGCGCACGGAAGGGCGGCGAGGTGTGGTGCGTGAGCGTGTGCGTGGTGCGGGTTAGTTCCGCGGATGCATTCCCCCCAGCAGGCCACCGTATCCGCAGCAGGCAGCTGGCAGCAGCGCAGACCTCGCACTGGTACTGCGGCCGGCACCGCCTGGATGTCTGGCAAGCCACCTCATCTTCCATCCAACCGAAACAGCAAGGAACTGGCGAGTTCCCAACCAGCCACGTGCCGCGCCGCGCAACTACCGTATTCCAGGAAACTCGAGCCCGCCGCATACGGAAATAAACAAACGACTTACTTGGATCCTGCGTTGGCAAGGAGGAGGCCCGCCGCGAAGGCCGGGTTGCGGACAGATGGGAATTTCCGGGGGGGAGGGGACCATTAGGGAACGTAAAAAACAAATGGTGGTTTGCGCGATGCTGCCCGTCCAGCGCTCGCAAGGGCAGTAGCAGCAGGCAGCAGCAGTTGCTTACTTGCATATTTGCATGCCCGGTCCCATCTGCCCCTATAAATACACACACACGGTCTGCGCTTTTCTGCTCCTAGTGTTTTCTCTCCCTCCCTCCCTCCCTCCCTCTATCTCACGCGCGCGCGCACACACACACACACACACACACACACACACACACACACACACACACACACACACACACACACACACACACACACGGTACGCGTACACACATACCGTGCTCTGCATGCAGGTGGGCCAGGAGCTCCAGGGCCTCTTCATTCCACGAACGCCGCTGCATGCGCGCGCTGCCGCGCCGCCGGCTCGACTTCGGGGCTCGCTTTCGGTGAAGGCGGCCCGCGTCGGAGTCGTCTTCGCTGCTGGTTGGCACGACGGAGACATCGGAGCTAGTGCCATCCGCCTCGGCGCTCACAGTAGCGCTGCCGCTGCTCATGGGAGCCCAGGGCGATAAGTCAGGGCCACCTGTAGGGAAAAAAGTCAAGGGTGAGCGCGGGGTTTACACCAAGCAGGGCCACGACTGCGGTTCGGCAGTGGTGGCTGCTGACTAGCTACCAGCCAGCTGCGGCCAGCCAGCAAGCTAGGAACCAACATCCGGCGGGCCGCAGTGCGTGACTCCACAGCGCAAACATTGTTGTGGCGATGATTTGTGCTGCGAATAGCCCGTTGCATTCGCATGCGTGTTCGCGGGCTGCAAGATGGATGGATGGATGGTGGCAACATCGTGTGGGGCCCGACAGCCGCGACACGTGAGCACCAGACCATCAGCACCAGGGCGATGTGTAATGTGGGCCCGGTCGTGGTACCCAGCCTCGCGCAACTTGCATGTCCGAAAAGCGGGGTCTTCGTGCCGTGTCAGCCGGGGCAAACAGCTGCGGCCATGGCCGACGCGGGCCGGGCCGACATCGCCGCAGGCCCTCGAACCAGGCCCAGGCAAGGCTGGTCATAACACAAACGAAACTTGTGACTGGACTCACGCAGGATTGGCAGTGGGAAGGCGAAGTCCACTGCTCACGCCTGCGCCCTGAAGCGCCCTCGTGCCGAGCGCATCGGCCTGCGCAACCAGTGCGACCAAATTGCTAGCTCCAGGTTTGGAAGACGTTAGACCAAGTCAGCCACCCTTCTTTCCTTGTGTCTCAACCGCTGGGTTGGGCCCGGTCCCCCGCTACGCAGCAGCGGTGGAAAATCCTTGGCGTGCAGACTGCGTGGGCAGCCTTGACGGTGCTCAAAGCACGAAATTAAAGCAGGGGGGCCTTGATGCTCGACTTGCTGCGCAGCTATCGCTGTTGCGGATTGCTCTGAGACAACGTCGTGCCAATTATGTGCAACGTTGTTGAAATTTTGACGGACATTTAGATTTTAATACTCGCGCTTGCGTTTTGTTGCCGACCAAAGTCAACTGCTGCTGCAATCATTGGCAGCGAATAGCGAGCTACACGAACTCTTAAGTGACTGTCAACAACTCAAAAGACGGCTTCGGGCTTGCAAGGAAATATCGCTGGAAAGCCGGGATTTTTACCATCGGGAGGGAGGTCAACCGTCCGCAGCACACGCAGTGCCCTGTGCGACCCGGCCATGTCCCTCACAGTCCCTGGGGCATTGCCCTGCCAACCCCATCACCCTGATGGGACCCGAGGACCCCCGCTTCGGCACCAAGCCCAAGAAGGCCGACATTGTCAAGGCGCCTTTCTGCGGCTGCGAGTGGTTCGCCGCCTGCATCAACTCTGCATCAAGGATTCAAGGGCGGCCCCGAGGGCCTGCGAGGGCTGGCCATAGTGGTTCCAGCCTGCTCAAGGGCCCAACCCTATCAATCATCCTCCGCAGCCTCAGTCATACTGAGAAGCCCTGGTCCAAGAACTGGTCTGGAAAGCTGGAGGCAGCTCTGCAGGCCCTCTGCAGGCCCTCTGCAGGCCCTCTGCAGGCCCTCTGCAGGCCCCCTTCATCCTCCAAACGTCATGCAGTCCACACCAGGGTCACCCCGGCCCAGGCCTTTGGTTTTCACGAGGCAGGAGGGCACGATAAGTGAGCACCACCTTGTAACCACACACACACTGCGGGTTCAGAAGGGCGCACGTTGGCCTCGCCCTGCCCAAATTGTGAATGCCGGTTTGTCGGATGGAGCTCAGGGGGGATTCCGTATCGCCCGGGTACGCGTTATTGCTACTTTGTATACCAAGGGCCCCACGGCACTTCAAATCGCGACCAAAGCGGACTTATCAAAAGCTCGCATGCTCATTGCATGTTGCAACCTCGCACCCAGCCCTTGCGGTCGGATTTCTATGGATCTATTCGTGTTTAAACATTTATGAAATTGTTTTACGGTACTAGGAGGGGCTATCCAACGACTTCATCATTTGCAGCATGGATACCTGCCTTGTGCAAACATAGCGTACCTGATCTTGAGCAAGCGTTGTAGAACCTATACAACTGCCTATCATACGCACACAATTTGTCACGGGGCGGTGCCCCAGCCACGCACTCAGGTGCCCACGATGGAAAGGCGGGCGTTGCCGCGTTGAGCCGCAATGAACAAGGCGGAAGCTGTGACCGTGCTAGTGAGTAAGACTAATTTCGTGTAGCTCTGCTTTGAATCTCCAATGCGCTAATATAAATAACCAAACACCAGAGCTGCAGGCCAAACTAGAAGACTTGGAGGTTACTCGCAGCTCTCCTTGCATAACTGCCAGAGCCTTCCGCCAGTTCATAAACAGGCGAGGTATAATGCATGGAGGAAAGCCCATCCGGCGTGTGCGCATAGCCCGGTTATGCATGTCGGTCGTTGTCGCGCTCTTACTCAAGCTATCCGCTGGCGCTGGGTAAGACACTGCATCTTATGGGGATTCTGTGCTCATTGCGCGGAGCGCTCGACAAAGGGTGACAACTGTGACCAGGCCCGGTCCCCGCCTGTGCGTGCGTCTCCTGCTCCCCTCCTCTCCCCTCAAGCTGATTGCGCTCTCCTCCCTTGTCGCAGTCAACCCCCGCGGCGGAGGTCTTCCCCACCTCGTCGCTCGATTTCATCGCCACCTCCATCGCCGGCACCACCGCCGCCAAAGGGCCCGGTGCCGCCCATGTGCTTCTTCCGTGAGGGGAATGAGTACCTAGAGGTAACCGTCGAGCCTCGCCGCCCGTAACCGTGCTTGCCAGCAGAACGCTTGCAACTGGCGTATATCGCAAGGCATGCCGTGGAAGATTGCCAGCTTATCACCTGCCAATCAGTTTCTTTTGCCGGCCCAGAGCAGTAGAGCTCTCATACCATCTGGTGGCCGCCCATGCGCGACACCCATGCCTTGTAGCCCCAGTGCCTCTCCAACGCCACGTACACGGCCTACCTGTTCGACCTTGTGGACTCGGCCTGGAGTGCGAATGCAAGGTGCGGGAACGCGTGGGGTGCTATATGACGCCATGACAAAGGGCAGGGGAAGAGAGCAGCAGGCATTTGTTGTTTGGCAGTTATGGTAGGCTAGGCTTGATGAACTCACCGCGTGCGCTGGGAGTTATAACGCCCCCACGCACCATCCAGTACGAACGTGGCACACCGGTGGCGCAACCCTGATATTTCTAATCTGGACCACACATGGCAACCACTCAGGTCTTCCGTCACCAGCACCTACTACACCGCCGCCTGCGCTCGCCACAGCCTCCCCGCGAATCGGGTACGATGCTAACGGCAGCGCCAGCCCGAGGCATTCATGCACGCGTCTTTTCGCGGCAACTGTACGAGCTCCTGGTGTAACACGGTTGAAGCCCCAACCCCTGTGCGCGCCTTAAACAGGCGGCATGCAGAGGTGACCGCGCAAACCGCTGCTACGTTGCGGTAAGGACCCTGCTGGTATTGCGTTGAGCCCGGCCTGAGGCCCATGACTCCAGCTGGCGTTTGGTCTTCGCAGCGATGCTACCAGTGCCTTATGTTAGAGATCACAAGGGAGAGAACTATGAAAGACTTATGTGTGCCCACGCCATCCCCGGCTTGTGTGCACGCAGCTCCGCGGAAACACCTGTCGGAGCTCGTTTACTCAAGAAGCGGTGGATGCCAGGGTCTCTTGCCCAGGTGGGTGTTCTGTATCGTTATTCTTCTGGCCCACTAGCACCTCCCAATGGCATCTTCTCTACCACCTCCTGCCAATTCTGATTTGTGCCGAAGGGGGCCTCAACATTACTCTACGCTTCAGTGGCGTCAGGGGAGACGGGGCATGCGCCCACAGCGGCAAGGGGCAAGGGCTGGCTGCTGCTTTCGGTGGTTCGGCTACTCTTGATGGATACCTTGTCGCGTGTCCTCTCTTGTAACCACGCAATCTTGTCGCGGAGCTTCTATCATCGTCACGCCGAGCAGGGGCCATCAGCATGAGCGCACTAAGCATCACGGCCCCCTTCCATGGACACTGCTTGCTCTCTCATGCAGGCACCAAGGCAGCAAAGCGGTCTTTCTGCACGACCCGGTTTGCGGTGGGTCCGGGGTGCGGGGAACTAGGTGCGCAGGCGGAGTGTTAAGGTGACTGTGCTCATCCAAAAATAAAGGAATGTGCATGTCCTGTCATCCTGCACATCCCCGGCACGCCCGTGCCATGCAGGATGAGTGCACGGGCGAGTGCACCTGGTGAGGCCTCTTCCGTTGTGCTTGCGTATGCTGCTGTGGCCTCGGTCCTGTCCATGTGAGGGAGGTCCATGCGCTGCGCAAGGAGGCGCCACGCAGTGCAGGGGTGCTGCACGTGGTCTCCTGTGTCTTGCAGCCAAGCTTCTGATTGACAGCAAACTTCGTGGCACCCGCATCACATCACCTGAACAAATGATTTGAAACAGGAATCTTGCGGCGGCCGGGATATCGGACGCGCAAAGCGCCAGCTATGAGACCACCAACGGCGGGTGCGTCATCACCGGCGTTTGTGTGCACCACACGGACCGCCAGCAGCACGGGCACTTTCCTTTGTCTAGGATGGGCGTCACGGCATGCTTGACCGACATGCGTTTGTGCCGTGTGTGCAGGCCCATCGTGTACGGCGCGTGTTTCACCGCTGAGGAGGTAGGGGCCAGGCGGTTGCGTGTGTTCTACAGCTGCCGCGGACCGTGCGAGAAGGCATGATTGCCCGCGACAAAGTAAGAACGGGCGGTTGCCTTGAGAAACGACATGGGCTACACCCGCCCCTTCCCCCGCAGATTGCATACTATGTGGCGCCAAACGGAACCGTCAACAGGGCCAAACAGGCTGAGTGGTAAGAGTCATCGTACTAAGCATCCACCCTGCGTGTCTGACCGTCTTATCCTTCGTTGTGTTTCGTCGTCTTTCCTCCGTGTTTCGAGGTGTTGCCTTGCTGTTTTTCAACAATGTTGGGGAAAAGTTAACGTGGGGGAAAGGGGCAGGGGGATCGAAGAGTGTCTGCGACTTCCATACTGAAGTGATTCCGCTCACCCACAATGATCCCTGCTGTGCCCCGTTGCGTGCGCCTACTTGTGCGACAGGCAGGCGGGCGTCTTCCCGGACCTGGGCAACGCCGCCACGTGGGACGAGCTGGCAGGCACCTGCGCCGTGGCGCGCAGCCAGTGGCAGTTGAACCAGTACAACGCCGCCTGTCTAGCGGTGAACGTGGAGGACCCAGGTGGGCGGGTGGGTGGGTGGGTGGGTGCGTGGGTGGGCAGGTGACTCGGAAACTGGACTGACCATTGGGTCGGGTGCGTGGGTGGGCAGGTGACTCGGAAACTGGATTGACCATTGGGTTGGAGGTGGGCGGCGCGGTGGGGTCCGGAGTGTAGCGCGCGGCAGCAGCTGCAGCGAGCGAATTGGCATGGACCTGGGCTCACAGGGGGTCAGGTTGCTCTGTTGACGTACGGGCGCCGCAGTACAAGATGGCGGCGCAGCCCGCGCATGCATCTGAGGTCCAGTTTGCATGGCACCACATCACTACTCGCATCATGCGCCGCCGCACGCAGAGTCGTTCGCCATGCGCTACCGCCTGAACGTGTCCGACTTCCAGGCGGGAGTCAAATGCCGCCAGCTGGGGTGGTAGGTCCGGGTCCATCGGGTCTGTAAGTGTATGTGTGGAAGGAAGTCCTAAGCCTGCACTCGCCACGAATGCTCGGGCCCACATACACAACTATGCCCCTCTCAAACAGTGCGGTCACGTACATTGACTCAACAAAGCAGGGAATTATTCCGGTGAGCTTGGGCCGCATGCCACATAGCAAACGCATATGCGCAAACGCGTTCTTTGCCTATTCCTTCCAGCGCTGGTAACAGCGCCGGGCACTACCGTTCCCAGCTTTTGGCACGCACGCCTTCACCCGGCATGCCTAACACTCTCTGGGTGCCTGCCTTCACAGGACGGCACCATTGACCTTGTGGCGGCCTCTGGCTACCAGGTAAGTCAACACCTCTACGTTCGTGCATTCCTTGCTACTTGACCATCAAACCTGCTATGCGCTGTCCATGCGTGTGCCGTCGGCCCCGAACCCAACTCGCCCACATGCCCTTCGCCCCGCCCCACCCTCCCGCAACCACAAAAATGCCCAGTGTGTGCCCGAACCCGAGGAGCGCTACCGCCTGCTGTACAATGAGGCCGGCGACTACCCCCTGCTGGAGCAGGTGCGTGCGTGCGTGCGTGCGTGTGTGCGTGTGTGCCTGCGTGCGTGCGTGAGCGGGGATGATAGAAAATGGTGGGGGAGGGGCGATAGACCGGATCGATGGTGAAAGCGCCCCCGGGGTCCGATGGCACCTGGTGCTACGGTAGCATGTTGCCTTGCGGCGCGGGGCATGAGTCGCCGCGCTGATGTCACCTTCGTGCGTGGCAGGCTGCTGATGCAGAGTATGCGGTGTGTGCATGTTCAATCCCCGCAGTTGCGGGCGTGCAGCTCCCCTCGGGCACAGTTTGACCGGGCGCTGTGCGAGGGCATGCAGCCCAGCAGCGGCGAGGGCAGCAGGCGGCGGCTGCGGCACTAGCCACTGGAGTACTGGACTGCAATTCCCCAATCCCCACTGCACTACGCACTACAAGATTGTCGGAGAGTGGTCCAATACACTTTGTGTGTGCAAGAGGTGACATTTATGTTCGGGGCAGAAGAGACAAGCGGGCGGGGGATGGGGGCGGGCGGGACGCGAAGCGGTGGGCCGGCAGTGTCATCATCGTCCAAGTTCTGGCGAAGGAAAGGAAGCAAAGTTTTTAAACAGCGTATCACCGACTAATTACTGCTATTGTGAGACGGACTGCTTTAGAAAATGTCACTATTGTTTTAGGGTCTGCGCTTCAACAAACATGGAAGGCCCGTCGCCGGAACCTGTCCATGTCGGTGCTGTAATTGAGGACTTACAGAACGAGTATGATCGTTCAGCCCGGTTTCTCAATGATCTTCTGCAGTCGCTGGAATCGCCAGGTCCCGGTCAGCGCGGAGAAAGGTCCGGGTCGCTAGAGCCAGCTCATAGGAGCAACACAAATGAAGGTTATGGCGACAACGGGATACACGTTGGGCGAATTGATGAAGAGTTCGAGTCAGACAGCGAGGGCATTACGGCGCTGCAGCGCTCGCCAGACCCTACCGGTAACGGAGCAGGCAGCAAGCAGAAGTCAAAGCCCTCACCTGGCCCGGTGATGCCGTTGCGGCTTCCAAAACAGGCCGGGCCTAGCGCAGGGGGCCACGCCAGCCCGCACAGAGCATCCAACACCGGCCGAACCAGCCCGCATCCGGCGGGCTCCGTCAGCCCCACCAGGCGACGCCAGTCGCTGGACGTCAAGCGTGGCGACGCCCTCAAAATCGAAAAGGGCGCACGCAGGTCGCTGGATGTAAGCGACTCTGGCTATGCACGAAAGGCAGCAGCTGTTGTCGGGCGCTCCTCACCAACGTTAGAGCCGCTGCCCCCAGCAGCCGGGCAGCCCGGAGGCGGTGCGAAGGGGACGGCAGCAACCCAAGGGGAAGCAGGAGCAGCGACACCCTTCGTCGCGGCTGCAACCGGAGCGGCAGCCGAAAGCAAGGATGCTGCCGGCGCTAAAAGTGGTGCTGCGCGCTTCGGCCGGCGGCTGCTTAATCTGTTTGGTGGTGGTAAAGGCACCGGCAGCACAGCGACCGCCACTCACGCGGCACCACAGCAGCAACAGAAGCCCAGACCCCCACAGCCACACGTGTCAGAGGGTTACGCTGTGGCGTCAGAGCAGGATGGTGCTGCCGTCGCCAACACGGACGCCGCCCAGCTGCTGTGTACCAGGTCTGGCTCGGGCCACACCCAATGGACCGCTGGACGCGACGGGACGGCTGCCGCCACTGATATGTCTGGCTCGCAGCTCGCACACACTCTAACGACCGACACCTCGCTGTCTACCTCTCAGCACTTTGACAAGCTGTACAGCTCCGAGCTGTCTGGCTGCAGCCCCACGCCCGGCAGCGCGAGCGTTGCTGCGGCGACAGCAGTGGCTGGCCATGCGGACCACCGGCCACTGGCCAGTGCGGCGTCGCCAGACGCAGCCACAGACGCTGCAGCCAATCCAAGTAGGGGCGCACGGAGGCCGGAAAGCATGGCGGCCGGCACCAATCAGCGGAAGGCCAACGCGCCGCTGCTTGCGCCGGGAAAAGGCCTGTCGGCTTCCGCGACAGCGCCAACTGCGTGCGGGCTGCCTCGGAGCGGCTCCTTTACCCCCACAGCCTCTGTATCATTCGGCCCGGCCATGCTTACGGCAGCCACTGGGGCGGCAGGGGACGCTTGGCCGGTGCAGGAGTCGCCGTCGCTCGCGGAAGTGCTGGCTTCGGCGTCAGCGGAGGCGCAGCTGCCGCTACGCGGCGGCGGCCGGGGCGGCCGGCAGCGGCGGTCGTCTCTGGACTTCACCCCCGCGCTGCCGGCGCACCTGAGGGCGTCGCTTGACAGCTCGGGACTGCCCTCGCTCACGGCGCTGGGAGCGGCGCAAGAGGTGGGTGGCATAGCTCGAGGCATTGGTGGCGCGTGCGGCTGAGGGCGGCAGTACATACAGTTAGTTGCGTTGCATGTGCCGTAGCGACCGGCTGTGTGGTGAACTGTTCAGTGCTGGTGCGCGCGTGCCTCTGCAGGTGGCTCGGATGCGAAGCAGCCTGGCCACTGTGTCGGCCGCGGCCGGCGGCGCGCAGAACCCCGGCGGCGCCGGCCGCCTGCGCCCCTCCCTGGAGCTCTTCGGCGGCACGGCGCCATCTGCTATGACACGTGGGGAGACACGGGGCAGCGGCGGCGGCGGCGGCCAGTCGAGAACGCTGAACCCGTGCCTGGCGGCCCCCATGCAGCCGGCTTTACAGCGCGCACCCGGGCTGCAGAGCGGTATGCCGGCGCAGGGGGGCCCCGGTGGCGGCTGGGGCGGGGGCAGCTGCAGTACTGGGCAGCTGTTGCTGGTCGGTACGGACATGGATGCGCCGGCCGGTGCCGAGGCGCTCAGAGTCGCGGCAGGTGGCGGCGCTAGCCGCGAGCTGCATCTCGCTGCCGGCGGCGTCGGGGCGAGGTATGGCGGCGGCGGCGGCGGCGGCATTGCCGGGGGTGCTGGGAGGTACCAGGCGTCGGCGCAGCCGGCAGCAGCCACAACGTGGGCGGCTGCGGAGGCGGCGGCTGCGAGCTCGGTATCGGCACCGCTGCCAACATTGCACGGAGGCTTGTGGGGGGCGTCGGCAACGGTGTCAACCATGCCCATGGCGGCGGTGGCGGCGGCGGCGGGTGTGCAGCATCCCACTGGAGCTCCGGCCGCCGCGGGGCCGCCTGTCGGCGGCTGGCGTGTTGCGCGGGTACGTAACCGTGGGACTCTGAGCAAACACGCAGGACCGCAATCCTGCATGCGAGCTGCGTGGGCGACCGTGCACTGGTGGATGTGCTGCTCTTGTTCCCTTATGTCCTCTTGTGCTCCTGGACGCTTGCGTTTGCGTGCAGCAGGCGCCAGTTTCCTCCGGGGATGCACCACTGCCGCGCATAGGCACCGCGGGCGCGCCCGCCATGCAGCAGCAGCAGCAGCAGCAGCAGCAGCTCCACCATCATCATCAACACCACCACCACCATCACCACGGCTTTCACCTCAACCTGACCGGCTCCGAGCTCCCGGCACTGCGTGGCGGTCACATGGCGGCGGCCACGTCGGCGCCTGGCGAAGCGCCGCCGTCGCCGCACTGTGCCGCGACCGCTGCTGCGGGCGCAACTGCGGCTGGTGCTGCTGCTGCTGGCGATCTTGTCCGGCGCAGTCGGGAGTTTGGGCTGGCGGCGCGAAAAGCCACCGCGCCGATCAGGAGCGGTCCCGGCGGCAGTGGCAGCTTGGTGGTTACTGGCAACTCCAGTGTTGGCTGCGGCAGCGGCGGTCACAACACCATGACCCTGCACCCCACCGCGGATGCGCTGCTGGCAACGATGCAGACGCTGCACAGCCCCCTTCTCTGCCAGCCGAACCTGGCCGCCTGCAGCAGCAGCACCCACAACCTGCCGCAGTCGCCCGGCCGCTTCGCCTCCTGTCCAGCAACGCACGGCGCAATCACAACAGCCGCCGCGGTGGCCTCGACCGCCGGCGGTGGCAGCAGCACTCGCAACCCCATCACCACTGGCACTGGCGGCACCGCTAGCGCTACGCCCGCGGCAGCTTCTGCGCCAAAGCCGGGCGCGGAAGCTGCTGTCACCGCAGCAACAGAGGCTGCCGTCGCCGTATCCGCCTGCACCTTGGCGTGGGCCACCGGCAGTGTGAGCTCGGGCCCGTCCGGCGGCGGTGGCGGCGGCGGCGGCATGCCTACGGAGCGAGGAGGGCGCGGGCCGCTGGACAGCGAAGTGGGTGAGCCGTCGCCAGCGCGCTGGGCGCCGCATGTGCCGGCGCCGGCAACGCTGCATCCGCTGCAGCCAGAGCCCATCACGGGCATTGCCGGTCGCGCGGCGTTGGCTCCGTCCGCGCCTGGCTTTGGGCTGGCGGCGGTTCGGCGCGACGTCCTTGCTGGCCAGAACGGGCGGGGCAGCAGGTGTGGAGAACGGGGCGGCGGCGATGGCTTCGTCGGCGGGCGCGGTGCTCTGGCTGACACGGGTGCCAGTGATGACTCGTGAAGACAACGTGTGGGTGGTGTGAAGGCTCAGCGTGTGTTGCTGTGGATTATGGTAGACAATTGCAACGGCTCCTTGCGCTAAGGACTGGTGAAGAACCCATATGTACTGACTGGGGGCAAGCATACAGGCAACAAAATGTGTGCATCAACCGAATTTGACTCGCTTTGTGTTTCTTAATCCCGCTTTTCACGCACGATGTAGCTCGACGCATGCCCGGCATGGCCCGCATGGACAGTGCTCATAAGCACTGTACGCAAGCAGGACTGCCGCAAGGACACGAACTGCACAACCATGGTTCTCGCATGCACAATATATTTGGCATTCATAGTACATGTAAACGCTGTCGTGGGCGCAACAGGTTGCAAGCGTGGGTCGGCGGTTGGGGGACGGTCACCAAGTTGGATGATGGCTCGTGACCGCCCACCCACCCACGCCAGATGTCTACACATGCACTGCTATTGCATTGTGTTCTTACCAAGTGCTCTGAATCCATCCAGCGCGTGATATGAGGTTCATTGCAAACACTCCAGTACTTGAAGGTGCAGATGGAGGTCGGGTCATGGAGAGAACCTGCCGTACGCCCGTACGGCCTTGGGAGGCAACGCGGCATTTGATCACGGCGCATGACCTGCAAGGCTAGCGCACAGGATTTGCAGGCGTCAAGGATGCGGTGTGGCGACGAACGCTTCATGCTATGCTTCATCGTGTTGACTCATGTTCGAGAGCTGTGGTGGGGTCATGCGGAAGAGGAGCAGCAGGTGCAGCAGAGCCATACGCTATTGCACTGGCAGTGCTGGCGCGGGGCTTCGGGCATGGGGCAGGTTAAAGTTCAGGTTTGCGACCCGCGCACTCCAAGTTTAAGAAGTTTTACTTCGGGCCGGGCACGCAAGGGGGCCGTCAGTTCAGAGGCTCAGACGCGCCTTCTGTAATGTCGCGAATGCTGTCCTTGAGGACAAGTACGGTGGTCCTCCCATGCGGAAAAAAAGCCACACACGCTAGCTGGGCCACTTCGCCGCTGGTATTCCCACCCTTCGACTGGCTCGTAGTCTGAGTCGCTGTCAGCCATGCATGGCTGATAAATAATGCTATAATAACGCACGGACGGGCCCACGAAGTCACGAACGCAGCAGGCGGACAGGGGTGTTACCGACATGCGCTGAAATAGGAATGCGAAAAGGCCAAAAGGGTGATCTTGGGCGAAGGCTGGCGAAGTCACTGAGGCAAAGCCCCATGCACCCATGACCCATCCACCAATGGTGTCCAAACAGAAAGTTGTGACTTACTCGATCGCACGCAGTGAACGTGTATGCAGGGGGTTGGCATCCATGGTGGGGAGGAAGGTGGTTGGGCAGGGGAACCCTGAGGAGCGTCGGGGCTGTCGTGGAGGTGCCGTGCCATGCCGTGTCCCATGCGCCCGCTCGCAGCGGCCCGGTTGCTCGGGCAGCAGCTCAAGCGTCTGATATTGCATAGCGTAGACAAAGCTTGATAGATATTGCCGCAGCCACAAGCTTTTGTTGAACGTTGGGAAAGGAAGCTTGTGCACATGTCGCAGGACTGGCATCGTTAGCGGCGTGGTTTATCCAGTGCTTTTCAGATTAAGGATTGACTGCAAAGTATGGAGGGCGAAATAAACAAGGAGGGCATGGGCCTTCCTGCGGTTCCAGCATCGGAGGTAAGCGCGCGTGCTAAATGCTCGTTTCGCCGCAGGGGCCGAAGGCACGCTGCTCCGTGATATCGTATCTTTTCAGCAACATTGAATCTGTACACGTTGCGACACGCAGCTTCAAGCGCAACCTGACTGCACGGCATTGCGGCTCGCCAAGAATGCCATCTCGGTCATTCCTGGCGGTGTCTTCCCAGTGGTGGCGAAGCTCCAGCTGCTGGACCTGACGGGGAACAAGCTCTCTGGGATCCCTGGTGATCTGGTGAAGTGCAGGTGGGCGCCGGGTCACCAGCGGGGCACGCAAGGCAGGGATTAAGGCACGCGCGGGCACCCACGCCTTCGGGCCCATTTACCCAATCCTCCAGGTGGTGCCCAATCATTGCATCCCTATGCCTATCTTTCTCCCTTGACTAACGCTCTTTCCGTGTGCACGCCGCAGCGGCCTGCGCACGCTGCTGCTGAGTCACAACAGCCTGGGGTCGGTGCCGGGCGCGGTGTTTGGGCTGCCGGCCCTGACGCGGCTGGAGTTGGCGCACTGCGGGCTGTCTGACGTGGAAGGCGCCTGGTTCCAGCTGACGGAGCTCAAGGTGGGTGGAGGGTGGATGGGTGGGAGGTTGGGTGGGTACTGGGTAGATGGGGGGTTTGAGACACGGCATCGTTGCGGCGGCTGTGTGCTGTGTTGCGTGCGGTGTGGGTGGCCGACCGTGAGGGTGGCCGACACGGACGACCGACCTCTCTGCCAACTCGCCCCAGCCACCATCCACCCTCCACAATCCCCCACAATCCTCCCGGCCCCACCCCTTTTCTTCCATTCCCGCACGCAAACACAAAACACACACACACGCATGACTGCGTGTCGTGCAGCGCCTGGACCTCTCCCACAACGACCTGCGGGTGCTGCCGCCGGACATTGGCTGGCTGCCGCTGCAGCCCGAGCCCGAGCCGGGGGCGGGGGCGGGGGCAGTCGCTGCCGAGGAGGCCGCGGGTCCGGCCGCGGGGCCCTGGACGGGGCCGGGTCTGCGGCTGGAGGGCAACGCCAACCTGCGGCTGCCGGCGGGGGTGCTGGGCGGCGGCTTCCGAGCCATCATGAGCTACCTGCAGGCAAGGGGGCCGGGGCCGGGGCCGGGGCCGGGGCCGGGGTTGGGGTTGGGGTTGGGGTTGGGGTTGGGGTTGGGGTTGGGGTTGGGGCTGGGGTTGGGGGTCTAGGTAGGACTACTGCGAAGGGGATCAAGTTGTGGACAGCGGTACAGCGGTACATACCTAGGTAGGTGGCTGGGGCATCACCGATGACCGTGCTGCGCAGCCTCCAGCGCCAGCGCCAGCAATGAAGCTGCTGTTCTCATGGAAGGGGGAGGGGTTACTAGTTTATTGCAAAAACCAATGCGACCCCGGGGCGGTCTGGCATAGGGGGCAAACCAGGGGCGAAATGGGCGGGGGGAACCTGACGTGGGAAAACATCGCGAGTGGACTGGGCGCTTGGGTGCACAGCGCAGAAAGGGACGGAACCCGGAAAAGGGGGGGGGCAGAGAATGTGCTCTCACGGGGGCTGAGTACGTCATTGTCCCAGCTGCGCTTTGCTCACCCCGTTCCCCTCTCTCCCATGGCCCCCTTCCCCCCTTTTCCCCTGCGTATCCCAGCTGCAGCGCAGTCACGTTATTCGCAGTTTGTTTCTCACCGGGACTGTTTACCAGTAACCCCCTTCCCCCAACCCCTTCAGGTCATCTGCGAGCAGCACCGGCTGGTGGAGCAGCACCTGGACAAGTTCGCGGCGCCCGCCACCGAGGGCGAGGGCGGCCTGCCCATCCGGGTGCGGCGTTCTTCGTGCTTTTGGAGGGGGGGCCGGGGATACTGCCGGGCTTTGCGGGGGGGGGGGGGGGGTAACCAACCATCCATGCGGACGGTGTGCGGACGCACACACACGTGCCACGAACAAGTCTTTCATGTGTTGTCTCCCTTGTGATCTCTAGCACACGCACACGCGCACGCGCACGCGCACACCCGCACGCGCCCCTGTACACACAGGCGCGGCCCACCGACCCCAACGCTCTGTCGGCGCTGGTGGCGCGGCGGCTGGGCGCGGCGGCGGTGACGGGCGTGCTGGACGCAAAGTACTGCGGCACGCCGGCGGCGCTGGCGGAGCTGCCCAAGCTGCAGGTAGGGAGTGGCGGGGGCCGGAGCTGGGGGCGGGGCAGGTGGGGGCGGGGGTTGTGGTTACCAGCCCAGGGGGGTTTGTGTAAACCAGGAATGGGGCAGGAGGGTTGGGCGCAAGGGATCCTGCTCGTCTTGATGGTGCCTGCACCTCTCCACCACCCAAAGGCCGTGTACGTGGCGGACGTGCGGCACAACGGCTGGCGCTCCATACCGGCGGACGTGCTGCGGCTGAACGGGCTGGTGGTGCTCAACGCCAGCGACAACGACATCGAGAGCCTGGCGGATGGTGAGGGGCGCTGGTGGGGCTGGGGGGCGGGGCGGAGGGGGCGGAGGTGCGGTGGGGCGGAGGTGCGGTGGGGCAGTGGGTGTAGGGATTTGGGGGCAGCCGGGCGGGGAGGGGAGAGGAAGGGGGCTGGCAGGGTCAGGACAAGGGGCACGGGACACGGCAGGAGGCAGCCGGTGTGGTGTGGGATGATGTGAGGGGCACATGCACACACAGCCGGGCCCGCTCCCGACCTTACCTGGTGTCCGGCTCAACGCACCATACCGGTAGTAAGTGCCCTATCCGCCCTGTCATGGCCTCCCTCACCGGGTGGACCCTCCCACACGCCCCGAAACCCCCAATCCTCATTCCCCTGTTCCCCAGTCCCATTCGGGCTGTGCAGCCCATCACCCTATCATTCCATTACTATACGGTACGCCCAACACCCTGGCCACCACCTTGACACACACACACACACGCACCCTCCCCCCCGGGTTCTCTTGGTCGTTTCGCCTCTGGTTTGTGGAATGAACTAACCCCCACCCTCCCCCTCTCCCTCCCTCCCCGCAGGCGTGACGCCCCAGCACATGGGCGTGCTCAACCTGTCCTTCAACCGCCTCACCAGCCTGCCGCCCGCGCTGGGCGCTGCGCCGGTGCTGCAGCAGATGTACCTGGCCAACAACCGCCTCAACGACCTGCCGCGCACCTTCGCCTGCTTGCCCATGGTGGACCTGTTCCTGTCCGAGAACGACTTCGAAAAGGTGGGTGCGCGTGTGCGCATGTGCGTGTGCGCATGTGCGTGTGCGCATGTGCGTGTGCGCATGTGCGTGTGCGCATGTGCGTGTGCGCATGTGCGTGGTGAGGGTTGTTCCTATCCCCAGCTCGACCATTGTAACCTAGTGGGCGGGGGGGCCAGGGCCGCGGAGGTTTGATGGCGCGCCGGATGTGCAGGGGTTAACACGCGGCCGGCCCCACCCAAACCCAAACCCGCCCCATCCCAATCCCAATCCCCAGCCCATGCCCAACCCATTCTCAAACCCCATCCCTCTCCCTTTCCCAACGCCCAGGTGCCAGTGGCTGTGCTGGGCATGAGCCAGCTGGCCAAGCTGTCCATGGCCTGCTGCCGCCTGGCCGAGGTGCCGGACGCACTGGGCAGCGTGGCCACACTCAAGTGCGTGGGTGATGGGCAATATGTTTGTGTGTGTGGGCGGGTGTAGTTCATTCCAGAAACCAAAGCGACCATTGCAACCCGAAAACCCAGAACCCAGAATATGTTTATGTGTGTGTGTTAGAAAAAACGAAACGAATCGCCCGTTAGCCGCCCAGAGTTACTTACCGATACCGGTATATGTGTGTGTGTGTGTGTGTACAAGGGATTGCATGTGTGTGTGTGTGTGTGTGTGTGTGTGTACAAGGGATTGTTGCGCGTGTTACAGCGCCGGGGCAGTGCGGGCGTGCGGGCCGAGGTGCCGGCTGCTGGGCCAGCCCCTTGACAAGTGCACACCTCCTCTCCACCCTCACTCCCACACCCACACCCACACCCGCCTCCACACCCACCTCCACACCCACCTCCACACCCACGCCCACACCCACCTCCACAACCCACACCCCACACCCACACCGCCACAGGTTCCTGGACCTGTCCTTCAACCGCCTCACGGGCCTGCCGGACGGCCTGTCGCGCCTGAGCCAGCTCAACGCGCTTAACGTGTCCTTCAACCCGCTGGGACCCGCCTTCCCGCCCGTGCTCTCGGCCATCACCTCGCTGTTGGAGCTGAACCTGGACCACACGGGTGCGGTTGGGCGGGCGCGGGTGGGTGTGGGTGCGGGTGGGTGGGCGGGCGGGTGGTGTGGTGTGGGTGCGGGTGGGTGGGCGGGTAGGGGTGTGGGTGCGGGTGGGTGGGCGGGTATGGGTGGGGGCGCGGGTGGGTGGGCGGGTATGGGTGCGGGTGCGGTTGCGTGGGCGGGTATGGGTGCGGGTGCGGTTGCGTGGGTGGGCATGGGTGCGGGTGCGGTTGCGTGGGTGGGCATGGGTGCGGGTGCGCGTGGGCGGGTATGGGTGCGGGTGCGCGTGGGCGGGCGCGGTTAGGTGGGCGGGCGGTGTGGGCGGGCGCGGCGCGGCGGGTGGGTCTGGTGCAGCGCGGGTTGGGTGCTCGCTCTAATGCTTGGTCCTGGAAACTGCGCGTTGGGGCAGCATGTGCCTTGGGTCAGGCTTACTGCTGTTGCACTGCCTGCTGCTTCCGTCATGCTGCTTCCCCCCTCCGCTGCATGTCTCCACTGCGCACCACCGACCGGCCCCACCCCACCCCATCTCCCCCGTCATTTATTTAACACGCATGGAACCCCACCCCACCCCGCGCACCCCCGCGCACCCCCGCGCAACCGACCTGCCCCCCCCCCCCCCCCGGCAGGCGTGTGCGAGGTGCCCGAGGGGCTGGGCAACCTGCACCGGCTGGAGGGGCTGCAGCTGGAGGGCTGCCCGCTGCCGGCCATGGAGGCGGCGCTGTACGCGGCCAACCCGCTGCTGCTGGTGCAGGCGCGTGCTTGGATGGGTTAGAATTAACAAGGGAGAGGACTATGCAAGGATGTGTGTGTATGTGGAGGGGGTTCCATGCATGTTAAATTAATGAAGGGGAGGTGATGGGTAGGGCAGTAGGGCAGGGTAGGGAAGTAGAGGCAGGGCCTGGGGGTGGGTCGGAGGAATGCAGCGGGGACGGGGCCAAAAGGAAGGGGCCCGGAGAGAGGCGGACGGAGGGAAGGGAATCACCGCCCCGTGGGTTTTGGAGGCTCGCTTGAGGGCTGGTTGCTTGGGGTTTGCTGTGGTGTTGATTCCTTTGCCCGCAAGTGCACCACCGCAAGGCATCAGACCTCAAGTTGCCTCGACGTTTCGGACGCATCTTACCATTCCATTGCCACAAAGCCACTATCACCATTATCACCGCCACCATACTACGCGTGTAATCTGCCGCATACGCAGGTTCACAACACGGCGCTGACGTCACTGGACCTGTCAGGGCTAGGGCTGGAGAAGGTGCGTGGGCGGCACGCTGTGTGTCACCGTGTGATGTGGCGTTTATTGGTGTTGGGGTGTGTGCACACGCACTGGGACTTGTGACTTTGCACGACCTGCACCTGTCCCGTGGGGCTGTTGTCTCATCTGTCCGCGCCGCCCGATGCCCCTGTTTCCACTTTCCGCGCAATCCCCCCCGCATTGGAGTTTTGCTTGGGTTTGGAATGAACTCCCCCCCATCATTGATCAAATACGCATGGCACCCCCGGTTGTCTACCCCTTCTTTGCCTCGTAACTAATCATTCCTGGAACTACCCCCCGCCCCTCCCTATGACACGTCACCCTGCCCCCCTCCCCCTCCCTGCCCCCCCCCCCCCCGCCCCACCCCAGGTGCCCAAGCTGAACCGGCTGAGCGGGCTGACGGCTCTGGACCTGTCCCGCAACCACCTCACGCTGCCGCCCACCGAGCTGATACCGCTGTCGGAGCTGTCCACCCTCAGCCTGCGCGAGAACCCGCTGGTGCAGCCCTACGCAGCGCTGCTGGAGGCGCAGGTGGGCCGGTGGGCAAGGGGGGCGGGGGTAGCCATCCATATGATGGTGTTTAATCAATAATGAAGTGCCGGTATCCAGAGGTACAGCGGGTACACGCAGCACAGTTCATACCGTTGGGGGGGTGTTTTAAATACCAGCCCATTTTTAACCACAAACTAAACTAGCGAGTGAGGCACAGGCAATGGGGGGCGGTGGTCGGGCGGGGCGGGTAGTGGGCGGGTGTTGTAGCTCCTTGGTGCGTGTAGTACGATACCATCTGTGATCTCTTACCGGTATTGCTGTCACCCCCGCTGCTTGCTGTCGCTTGCTGCCGCTCGCTGGCTGCTTGCTATCGCGTGCTGCTGCCTGTCACTTGCTGCCTGTCACTTGCTGCCTGTCGCTTACTGGCTGCTTGCTTGCTTGCTAATTGCTTGCTGGCTGCTGGCTGCAGGGCGAGATGGCGGTGATGGACCTGCTCAACCCGGCGGCGGGTGGGTCGGCGGCGGCGGTGGGGGGTGGGGGGACAAGCGGACACCACACCGCGGGGGCGGTGTTGTTGCGTACGGTGCGGTACTGCGCGCTACCTTACTACAGACTGAAGGGCGTCTCTGCTGCTGCTGCTGCTGATGGAATATCTCTGTTGATCGGCGTGGGCAGGGGTGATTGGGCACGCGTGCTCCCACACCCTCCACGTGCACCCAACGGCCAATGTCGTTACCGAGCAGGTACCTGCAGGTACCATACCATACCAGAAGCCCAACCCACCCCTTTTTATGCCACCCGCGCGCGCGCGCACACACACACACACACACACACACACACACACACACACACACACCGTCCGTCACCGCACCGCACGCATTGTCCTATGTCTGCTGTTCTCTCCCTTGTGATCTCTAACACACCACCCTCCTGCCGCCGCAGACAAGCTGGACCTGTCGGGCTGCGGGCTGCACACCGTGCCGGCCGAGGTCGCGCCGCACGCGGGCGTGCTCACGCAGCTAAAGCTGGCGCACAACCAGCTGGGAGCGGCGGCGGCGGACGGCGCGGGCGCGGAGGCGGCGGCGGCAGCGGCGGCCCCGGCGCTGCCGGACTGGCTGGACAAGTTCGGGTCGCTGGGGACCCTGGTGCTGGACCACAACTGCTTCACGGAGCTGCCGCCGGTGAGAGGGCGGGGCCCACGGGGCGGCGCCGGGGAGCCGGAGGCAGTGGGTGGGAGAAGAGAGGGGGACATGGCGGGAGGTTTCGCGGGGAGGCTGGGGAGCCGTGTCCCTCGCACTCGCAGTCAGGTGAACTTGGCCGCCCAACTCGACACATGTACACCCATACACACACACTTACACACACACACACACACACACACACAATTCCTCTCCGTTTCCGTTTACCAACACACACACACACACACACACAAACTCACACACGCACGTGTGCACAGGTGTTGGGCCGCCTGCCCAAGCTGTCCATCCTCATGGCCTCCTCCAACCGCCTGGCGGGCAACCCGCTCACGGCCGACCTGCTCAACGGCGGGCTCAGCCGGCTGCAGGCGCTGGTGCTGCAGGGCAACGCCATCGTCGAGCTGCCGCCGCTCGTGTCGAAGCTCACGGAGCTCAAGGTGTGCGGGGCGGGGTGGGGCGGGGCGGGGCCGCGGTGCTGCAGGACCGGGGGTGGGGTGGGGTGGGGTGGGGTGGGTAGTTTATTCCACAAACTAAAGCGACCATAGCAACCCGGGGGGTCACGCGGCTGTCGCCGAGTCCCACACGCTACTTTCTCTTCCCTGTGTACAAACCTGCAGCCCCAACCCCCCATACCACACCCGCACACCCGCACGACCGCACACACACACACACACACCTGCTCTCCCTTGTGAACTCTAACACACACACACACACACACACACACACACACACACACACACACAAGTCTTTCATAGTACTCTCCCTTGTGAACTCTAACACACACACACACACGCTGCAGGCGCTGGTGCTTCAGTCCAACCAGCTCAAGGTGCTGCCCGACCAGCTGTGCGCCTGCGTGGGGCTGCGCCTCCTGGACCTCTCCCACAACGCGCTGCGCAGCCTGCCCAGCGGCATCGGGGCGCTGTCGCGCCTCAAGTCGCTCAAGCTGCACCACAATGCGCTGCCCTCCGTGCCCCGCGGCGTTAGCTGCCTGGGCGCCCTCACGGAGCTGCTGCTGTCGCACAACCCGCTGCCGCTGCAGGTGGGGCATTGCCTGGGGTGGGCGCTTGGTGGCCTGGCGTTGGGGCGGGCCGCGGGCATTGCCTGGCGTAGGCTGGGTTGGGGTTGGGGTTGGGGTTGGGGTTGGCGTTTGGCGGCGACTGGGCACATGCACGTGTGTACAAAAGAGGAGGGGAACAAGGCCAGCGGGAGGTTTCGGACGTGGGCCTGGGACTTTGCCAGCCTACCGCATTAGAAGTGCTAAAGCAAAGAGCTGCTGAGGAAAGGAAGGAATGCCTTCATACCAGCGTCAAGCCGACCGCCGCTGGCCGGAATCCTGCACCTCCCGCGTCCCTGCTCCCCCACCCCACCGCAGGGCGCGGAGCTGAACGCCACGGGTGCGCCCGCGGTGCGCAAGATGGTGCCCGCACTGCTGGACGCCTGCGCCGCGCTGCCCGCCGCCGCACACGCCGCGGAGCTGGAGGCGGCGGCGGCGGCCATTGCCGCCAAGGCCGCCACCATCAAGGCCAAAGAGGAGGAGGAGGCCGCGGTGGCGGCGGCGGCAGCCGAGGCGGAGGCCGAGGCGGCGGCCCTGGTGGCGGACCTGGACGCGCTGAGGGAGGAGGAGGAGGCGCGCGTGGCGGCGCCGCCGCCCGCCGCGCCCGCGGAGGGCGAGATCAAGACGCTTGAGGGGCCGGAGGCGATCCAGAAGCGCGTGGAGGCGCTGCAGGTGCGGCGCTTCATCATCGTGTCGTCGTCGGCGCCATTGCCCACCCCCAACCGCCCGCTCCACCCGTTCGCCTCCTGTTTACCCGTGCCTTGCAGCTAGCCCCATGCCAGCCAACCAACCATGCATCCCCGGTGCCCACGCCACCTCCCGTGCTAACCACGACTTCCCTGGTGCTCGTGCTTGCCCTCTCTCCGTGTTACACCGCACACACCGCACCCCGTGTTACACCGCACACACCGCACCCCGTGTCACACCGCACACACCGCACACACGCGCAACACCCGCAGAAAGAGCTGCACGCCATGCACCCGGACAGCAAGTGGATGTACGTGGCCAAGCACGTGGAGACTCTGTCCAAGGACCCACTGCGGCCCAAGTCCGGGGCCTGGCACGAGAACGTGAGAGGGCGCGGGCGGGGCGCCGCAGGCGGCTGGGGGCACCCATCCCGCGGATATGACGCTAAGCTGGGATCGGAGACGGCCCCGCGCTTTCGATGCTGCTTAGCCCCCAGCAGGGGGCTGCTTCACCTCCTCCAAGGCTCCAGCACGTGTCAACCGCGCCCACGCCCACGCCCACACCCACACACGCTAATAACTTTGCGTTGTTGCAGGTGCCCATCATGAACATCCCGCGCATCATCGCGGCCATCAGCTCGCCGCCGCCCCCGCCGCCAGGGACAGGGCCCGACGGCACGGGCGCGCCGGCGGGCATCGCCGCCGACGGCAAGCCGCTGCGGCCGCAGGTGCGCCCGTGCAGGGGTGCGGGGGGTGCGGGGGTGCAGGGTGCGGGGGCGGGGGGGCGCGGGGGTGCAGGGGCGCGGCTGCACGGCTCCTGTCTTTGCAGGCAGGCACACTCCACACCCGCCCACACACGTGTTCCGCGCCGACACGAAGCAGCTTGGCACCGCCATTGCTTCACGTTCGTCAAAGTGTCACCTCCTTGCTGCTGCTGCTGCTGCTGCCGGCCCCTGCTAATACCGCCATGGCCTGCTGCTGCCGCCGCCATCACCTGCTGCCGCTGCTGCCGCCCCCCACCACCACCCCCCCACCACCACCACCAGGTGATGCACCGCTTCAAGCGGGTGGTGGACCAGTCGGCCATGGCCATGCAGCTGCTGAACCGCGTGCAGGGCGTGCTGCAGCCTGGAGGAGGGGGCAGGGCAGCTAGCACCGCAGCTAGCGCCGCCAGGGGTAGCGCCGGCGGCATGCCGCCGCTGTCCCTGCCGTCCCTGCCCAGCACGCCCGGCACGACCCCGCCGGCAACCAGCCGAATGATGCCGCCACCGCCGGGCATGGCGTTCCCGCCGGGGATGATGCCACCGCCCCCCGGGATGTTCCCACCGGGGATGCCGCCCCCGCCGGGCATGTTCCCACCGGGGATGATGCCACCCCCCGGGATGTTTCCTCCGGGGGTGATGCCACCGCCCCCCGGGATGTTCCCGCCTGGAATGATGCCGCCGCCAGGGATGTTCCCACCCGGCATGATGCCGCCCCCGCCGGGCATGATGCCGCCGGGGATGATGATGCCGCCACCGCCGCCGCGCTAGAGGCTGCGGGGTGAGTGGGTGACGGGCTGGATGATGGGGCGACGACTGGGCGATTGGGCGGTGATGTGCGAGGTGGTTTGATTCGTGCTAGGGATGCGGAAGGCAACGCTCTGGCAAAGTGGTGCAAGCTAGCTACCGTAGTTGCGCTCAATGAAGGAAGCGTGCGTGCCGAGGCGGCAAGGAGCATGCGGCTGGTGAAGGCTTATCGCCAACAACGACAATGTGACAATGCAGTCTACAGCTGCAGGTGTCATGGCTCTTGTGATACTGGGCTAGAGTAAAGCTGGTGGCCGCGCCGCACAGGCGCGTGCTTGCTGGTGGCACTGTGTGCCTTTCGAGTTTGGAACTTGTAGTGATATCTTCGTCATGTGAAGTACCGTATATCATGACGGCGAATAAAACTGCTGAGTGCCGACCTAGTTCGGCGTCCAGGCCAGCTCGTGAAGTCGTGATGTCCAACAGACTCAACAATAGCTCAACAGCCAACGAACATTGAGCCACCAACCCCACAACCGGCCACCAGTACAGCGCGCTGATTGCACCGCCTCTGCACCAGCCCCTCAGGCCTCAGCAGCCCTGGCACCCCCTACCAAGTACCAACGCACCCACCCTCCACACGGCACCGTGCAGGTCACACACCCCGCGCCGGCCCCGCGCCGCCCTGCGCCGCCCCCGCGCCCGCCTCCCCGCCGCCGCCGCCGCTGCCGCCGCCAAAGTCCCGCCACAGCTGCCCGCCCGGGCCCGCCTCCCGCGCCAGCGTCCACATCTCCAGCTCCTCCATCGCCGCCGCCACCGCGCCCGCCTCCTCATAGCCGCGCAGCTGCAGCCGCTGCAGCAGCCGGTCCGGCAGCACCTCGCCGGGCGGCAGGGACGAGGGGGCGCCGGGCGAGCCCAGCACACGCGCCATGGTGAGCGTGTACTGCGCCGCGGGCCAGTCCGCCTGCGGCGTCACAAAGGAGCCGCGGCAGGCGGTTAAGCGGTTTAGCGGTTTAGCGGTTGGGTATGGGTTTTCAGTCGTGGTGATAGCGCAAGCGAGGGCAGCGCGGGCAGGCGGCAGGTGGGCAACACCGAAGCGAGGGCCCTGACACCAGTCTCTCTCCTTGCCCACCTGCAGCGCCGCTCGCCGCTTGGGCGCGATGCCCCCCGCCTCGCCGTCCAGCACCGCCCGCCGCACCCCCGCCAGGCTGCCGAACTGCGCCAGCAGCTGCACCGCGCCCTTGGGACCGATGCCCGTAACGCCCTGTGGGTTGGTGTTGGTGTGTATCACACGCAGCAACGGGTTTGGAACGTGGTCACGAGCCAACGCAGGAGCCCCACTCGTCACGTACGCATGGCGTCGACATTCACCACCCCGCATACCCACCACACCGCCCTCTTGCAAGGGCCCGTCCTATAGCACACCCCCTCACCTCCTCTCCCCACTCTTCTGCCCACCTCCCTGACCTTTTCGAGCCCCCCCTCCTCCTGCTCCTCCCCCGTCTTCCTCCGCCGCCGCACCCTCCTCCTCACCGGCAGTCGGTCCGAGTCGTCTCCCGTGAGCGCCTTATAGTCCGCCACCAGGCCCGGAGCCACGCCCAGCGCGCCCACCACCGCAGACTCGCGCAGCTCGTCAAACGGGAAGTCATCCCAGCGCCGCGCCGCCGCCGCAGCCGCCGCCCCGGACGCCCCTGATGGCCCCTTCGCACCCTTCGCGCCAGATGCTGAGCCGCTTGAAGAGGAGGCCGACGCGGGGGCCGAGGAGCTGCTGCTGCTGCTGCTGTTATTGCTGCTGCCGCCGCGGCGCGGGTAGAGCAGCGCCACGTCATGTGCGTCGTCCACCAATTGGAACAGGTCGCGGTCGCCCGTGAGGACGCGCACGCCCAGGCCCTCCGACACCGCCTGGTGCACCAGCAGCCCGGCCAAGTCGTCCGCCTGGTGGCGGTGGCGGTGGCGGCACAGGTGGCGGCACAGGTGGCGGCAGAGGTGGCGGCAGCCGTGGCGGTGGTGTTAGCAGCGGGGGCTGGGTTGCGACGTGTCGCAGTGCACAAACACAAAAGGCGCAAACACCGTGGAAAACGCCGGCCCGAGGCTTTCACAGCCACGCGCACGGGTTGTTCGCTGTCCTGCCTTGGCAATCCTCCTCACCCGTTGATAAAGATGCATGCGAGTAGCGAAGTCCCTCAGGGGTGAAAAGCGACCCGCACCCACAACCAAGCCTCCTCACCCCTCACCTCCAGCCAAGGCCGAGACAGGGGCGGTATCGCCATCAGACCCAGCAGCCGCTGCGCAGTGTCACGGCAGTGGCAGTTTGCGGCGAATGCATCCATCAGGGCATTAGCGTCGGACTGGGCTTTCCCGCCACAGATCAGCAAGCAGCCCTCAGCACGACTCAGTGCGACTCAACGGCGAAAAGGCACCGTCAGCGTGAGGTAGGACTTGCTGGAGCGGCTCCCCTCCTCCCCGCACCTGCAGGTTCCTGAAGTCAACGTAGAACTCCTCATCCTTGGGCGTGCGCCCCGCCTTGTACGCCTGCGGCGGCAGCACCACCCGCCCACCGCCCGCCGCCGCCGCCGCCTCCAGCGCCGCCACCGTCTCCGTCAGGCCGCACTCCGCCGCCAGCTCCGGCCCCAGCGCCGCCGCCAGCATCCGTACGACATCGCCGCCGTCCTCCGACGTGGCGGGTGACGTGGCGCCGTACGTTGCATTCCAGCCACCGGCTGCGCGGCTGCTGGCGGCGCCGGCCCCCGCTGCGTCTGGCGGCGCCTCGCCCACGCCGCCGGCGGCTGATGCTGAGACCGTGCCTGTCCCGGCTGGCGGTAGGAAGGTGTTGGAGCTGGGGTGCAGGTAGGCACGGGGGCCGGCGCCGGCCTGGGCCGCGCCCACCGCCCGCAGGTCGGCACGCAGGGGCTCCGCAGCCAGCAGGCGGTTGGCCAGGTCCTATGAGTGGAAGGGTTGCCAGTGCGACAGTGCCGGGTCAGCGCTTACACAGGGCACAAGAGCTGGTGGATGAACTTACCGAAGGCGCGTATGTGAGGTATGGTGTCACGGCACGGGCAGCGACTTACGACTCTCGCCTGCCGTTCACCTCCACACCCGGCCTTTCAAGCCACCCCACCGACAGCCGACACGCCACCCACCCACCGTCCAGTCCAGTCGGCCCTGCTGCACCAGCCGCGCGGCGGCGTCGCCGGCCCGCGTGCGGCTGGAGGGGTCGAGCACGGACAGCGCGGCGCGGAAGGTGGGGCCGCGGTGGTCGAACACCACCGCCAGGGCCGTGGGCCGCACCGAGCGAATGGCTGCACGCAGCGTCTGCACGCGTCAGCAGCAACGGCGGCAGCAGTAGCAGCAGCAGCAGCAATAGCAGCAGCAGCAACGGCGTCAGCAGCAACGGCGGCAGCAGCAACGGCGACAGCAGCAGCAGCAGCAGCAGCAGCAGTAGCAGCAGCAGCAGCGCCAGCAGCAGCAACAGCAACAGCAGCAGCAACAGCAACAGCAGTAGCAACAGCAGCAGTCATAGCAGGGACTCCGTAGGCCTTCCATAACCGGCTGCGTTCCAGTTGGTCCCTATGGCTGATGGCTCTTACGCCATGCCATGCAGCACGCCACGCAGCACGCCATGCAGCACGCCACGCAGCACGCCACGCAGCACGCCACGCAGCACGCCATGCAGCCCGACACGCCACTGATTGGGACTGACACGCCACGCACCCGCACGACGCTATAGGTGATGGATGTGGGCACGCCGCCCCTAGTGGCCAGCCGCCCACCGCTGCCGTAGCCGTAGTAGGCGCGGTTGGCGAGGTAGTTGCCGTCGACAACTAGCAACACGCCCGACCGGCCGGCGGGCCGCGTCGCCGGCGCCGCCTGCGGCTGCTCCTGGAGGCTGGGCGTGACCGAGGCCGCAGCCGCAGCTTCGGAGGGCGCGGCTGGAGCTGCCTTTTTGGAGGCGGACGTCCGGCGGGCGCGGCTGGGCTTGGCGGCGGGGGCCGCCGGCGCGGGTTCGCCGGCGCCGCCGTCCTGGCCTGGAGGTGCCGGCGGCGGCTTTGTCCGCGTCCGGCGCGGGCGGGTGGGCGCCACGGCGGGGGCGGGAGACGCATCTGCGACGGAGGCGGCGGCGGCGGCCGTGGCTGACGTGGCGGAGGCGCTGTCGCCATCGGCACCGTCCCCTGCGCTGCCGCGGGTTTTCGAGGGTGTCCGCCTGGCGCGGGTCACCTTCACCGGCGGCGCAGCGGCTGGCACAGCTGCCTCAGCACTCCCGTCAGCAGCTGCAGAAGCTGTTGTTTGGCGCGGCCCGCCGGAGGGCGCCGCATGCCTGCGACCGCACGCTCCGGCCCGAGTGCTGACTGCCGCCGCAGCAGCACCCGCCAGCTGAAGTTGACAAGACGCCGGGCCGCCCCGCAGCGCCGGGCCGCACAGACTGCTCGCAAACCTACTCATCAGTGCATAGCAATGCATCGGGCGATGCGCCGCTGGCCTACGTGCGCAGCAGCTGGCGAAGGGCTTTCCGGAGGGGGGCGGGAAACGACTCGCGGAGCGGCATTCAGTAATTCAAGGGAGAAAGATTGTAGAGTGAGTATTGTATGCGCTTAGACATTGATAGAGTGGCATTGCAAAACGAATTGGCGCAAGAGTCCGAATGAGGCCAGTCACGCAGCAATTTGCCAAAGGCGGATGATGACCTACGTGCAGCCTTATAGTTTTACACCTTTACTTGTATCCAAAGCGACAGGGCAGTCTCTGTGCGAACTGCCTGCAAGTAAAATTGGTCATGTCGATCCCAAAACTTGTAAGTTGATTCACGATAGGTCCGCAGGTTATACAAAACATATCAACATGTCGATAAGCGCAGCGACAGCGCCGACGCGCAACCACACATTATCAGCGTCTTGTGCCAAAGGCCTGCGTCTTCGCAGCATGGCCAGTTACCTCCTCCATGATAGCTGCAGCTTCAACTTGCATCGGCGCTCTGGCGCGACTCTCTCGTGGACCGCGCCGGCGCTGGCTGCGTTGCCCCTGGCCTCCTCACCTCCTGCCCCCGGAACTCGCGACAACCTGACGCCGGGCGCGGCCCAGTCTGGAAGCGATGTGGGTGCCTGGAGCATGCCTGTAACTAGCGCTGCTGCGAGTACGGGACAAAACGGCACGCCATCACCATCTGGGCCAGCAGCCACAACAGGAGCTGCAGCCGCCCAGCCGCGCCAGTCGGGTTCCTCTGCAAGCGGCGGCGGCGGCGCGCAGCGGCCGCAGCAGTCCGGCACCACCAGCAGCAACAGCAGCAGCAGCCGAGGCGGGGCAGGTAATTCTCAGCGCCAGGGCGATAGCGGCGGCGGCGGCCGAAAGCAGGGCCGCGGGTCCGCTGCGGGCCGGAGTGGCGGCGCCGGCGGGAATGGGCGAGGGGAGCGGGGCACGGCGCGCGCCAGCGGGCCCAAGGCCGCGCCGTCACCGCCCCCGCCTCCACCGCCCCCGCCTCCACCACCGCCGCCGCCGCCGCCAGACCACAACCTTGGTGGCTACACGCTCGTGTCCACACCCGAGGAGCTGGAGCTGATGCTGGACCAGCTGGCTGTAGCAGCCACTGGAGGCCAGGCGGCAGTAGCTGCCGCCGCCGCCGCCGCAGCAGCAGCAGCAGCAGCAGCAGGCGGCCAAGCGGCGGGCGGTGGCAGTGGCAGCAGTAGCAGCGCCAGCAGCAGTGGCCACGGGCTTGGGGCGCTCGCTATTGATTGCGAGGGGCAGGAGCTGGGCCGGCCGGGCGGCAAGCTGTGCCTGCTGCAGGTGCGGTGGGGTCTTGGCTGCCGTGGGGGTCTGCAGGTGGGGGCTGTGGAGGGGGCTGCGCAGTGGCTGCCCAGGGTGCTGCAGAAGGTGTGTGTGAGGGGGGGCTTTTGAACGTGTCAAACACGCGTCTGTTCCTTGCACATGCCGGGCGCATTGCCGACAATCACGCGTCCGTTTGCCAAACGCCCGGGTCAAGATGTCCCAGGGGCGCCCCCTGCTACAAGCCGCCTATCTATTTAGATTGTGTTAACGCGTTGCGGAAAAAAAGTTATAAAAGCTTGAAGTCGGGGGGTATTGATGGGGGGGCGTGACCCCCGTGTGCAGGACACCCCTGAGGGGTCCCCCTGGCTTGTAGCACTTTCCGCCCGCCGTCAACACTTCTCTGCCCCTTGCCCCGCCGCCGCCCGAACCGCGCCCCGCAGCTGTCCGCGCGCATCGGCGGCCGCTCGGGCCGCTGCCTGTCCATCTGGCTGGTGGACGTCGCGGCGCTGGGCTGGAGGGCCTTTGCCTACCGCTCCCGCCAGCCGGGGCCGGGGCCGGCGGGGGCGCCGGTCAGCCTGCGGGGGCTGCTGGAGGACGAGGTGAGGGGGGAGGATAGGTGCCGTGCCGTACGGGCGGGAGTGATGCCGTTGTGGCTGGTCGAT
The DNA here is from genome assembly GCA_016834595.1 of Chlamydomonas schloesseri. Classification (NCBI taxonomy): domain Eukaryota; kingdom Viridiplantae; phylum Chlorophyta; class Chlorophyceae; order Chlamydomonadales; family Chlamydomonadaceae; genus Chlamydomonas; species Chlamydomonas schloesseri. Next base: position 727,768 of record JAEHOD010000035.1, read on the forward strand.
GTGTGGCATGTGCGGTGTTAGTGGTGGTGGCGGCGGGGCGCACGCTGAGGAGTAGGGGTCAGATGGGGCTTTGCAGGTGAAGGTGGGGGCCATTGCTCAGTCACTACTCATCCCGCATCCAAACACCCACTCGCAGTCACCCTACTCCCACTTTCCCGCTCAACGGCCCCCGACACCACACCACCCACACCCAACCACAACCACATACACACACCCGCACCCACATGCATACCACACCAACACCACACTACCCACACACACACACGTGCCCCCCCACCCCTCCCAACACACAGCACGTGCCCAAGCTGCTGTACGACGTACGCTCCGACGCCGCCGCGCTGAGCTCCGAGTACGGCGTGCGGCTGCGCGGCGTGGTGGACCTGCAGCTGGCTGACGTGGCGGCACGGCAGGCGGAGGAGGGGCCGCGGCGGGCGGCCTGGGTGGAGGGGCTGGTGCGCTGCCTCAGCCGGCGCCTAGCGGCGGACGGACGCGGCGCCGCGGGCGTGCCGCCGCGCCTGGCGGACGACCTGGCGGCAGCCACGTCCATCGCCAAGCGCTACCACGACGGCGGCAACACGCAGGTGGGTGGGCGCGTGTGGTTGGTTGGTGGGTTGGTTGGTTGGTTGGTGGGTGGGTGGGTGGGTTTGTTGCTTGCTGCGATTGGCTTGGTTGAGTGATGTGGTTGGCTGGCTGTGTGGAGCAGGGCAGAGCAAGGGCGGGGCAAGGGCGGCGCCCGGGAGCGAAGTGTCTTTTGGTTGGGAGCCTGGGAAGTCGCCGGAGCATGGCAGCCTCACGCTACTACCCACCCCCTCACGCTACCGCTGCCTCGCCCTGCTGCTGCTGCCGCGCAGGTGTGGGCGCAGCGGCCGCTGTCGGCGGAGCTGTGTGGGTACGCGGCCACGGACGTGCGCTACCTTCACGGCCTGGAGGAGGTGCTGCGGCGGCGGCTCAGCCGGGAGCTGCTGGACAAGGCGTGTGTGGGAGGGGAGGGGAGGGGAGCGGACGGGGGAGGGGGAGGGGAGGGGGCAGAGGCTGTGGGGTGCCGAGGGTGCCGAACTCTGGGGCTGTGCTGGGCTGTGTGGGTCTGTGTGGGGCTGCATGAAGCTGTGGGGCTGGGGCTCAGGGGCGCCTGGGCTCAGTAACTCTTTGGTGGTACGGTGCGCAGGTTGTGGTCCGCCACCGGGTTTCAGGGGCCGGGACGCTCGAGGGCAGGGCTTGGTAACTGGTGTTCTGGGCTGCCGATTAGCCGATTGTCCTACTGTGTGTGTGTGTGTACAACCCTCACTGAATCATCGGCTGCATCACATGCTGGGCACACAGGTGGCGCTGGAGACACGCAAACGCATCACCTCTCCGGCACCCAACAACAAGGACGCCCGCGCGGCCGCGCCAATCATGGTGTCATCACGGGGCCCCGGCGGAACCAGCAGCAGCAGCAGCAGCAGCAGCAGCGGATCAGCAGGCGGTGGGATAGCTACAGCCGATGGCGGCAGCGGCGTCATTGGCGGCAGTAGCACTGGTGGCGGCGGCAGTAGCACTAGTGGCAGCCACATGGGCCTAATGGAGGGCCTGGTGGCGGCGCTACTGCTGCACTACGACTCGGAGCAGCGGCGGCGGGAGCAGCAGCTGCAGCAGCACAGGCCCGAGCTCCAAGCGGGAGGGGATGCAGACTCTGCCGCCGCAGTGGCGTCGCAGCCTGCGGCGCCTGCCGCCCCGGCGGGCGTGCAGGCCACTCTGTTCCCCAGCAGCCCACATGCGCGGGAGCCGGTTTCGGCTGCAACGGGCAGGAGCGCCGCTGGTCCAGGTAGCACGAGCGCCGCAAGCCCGGGCGCAGGGCGCGGGCTGGTGGCGGCCCGGCCGCCGCCGCCGCCCCGGCCGCCGCTGTGCGTGCCCGCGGAACAGACCCTGGACACCGCTGCGAGGGAGCTGCTAGAGCTAGGGCTGATCAGGCAGGAGGCGGCAGTAGCAGGTGGCTCCAGGGCCGCGTCGCTCCCGCGCCCAAGGCTGCCGGCTACAGCCGGCCCGCAGCTGGCGGCTGCGCCGCCGGCGGGCGCCACTGCTGGCCTCTCAAGCAGCGATGGCTCTGGAAGCAACGCAGGCAGCGATGCCAGCGCCGGCACCGGCACTGCTAGCGCGGGGGCCGCGCAGGAGGCGCCTGCCGCGGAGCCGGAGACGCCCGAGGAGGCGGCGGCGCGGCGGGCGCGGCGGGCGGCTGTGGCGTGGCTGCTGCGGGCGGAGCAGGCGCTGTCGCGGCGGGGGTCGCGGCTGCTGCAGGACTCGGCAGCAGCGAGGGACCCCGGGTTGCGGTGGCTGGTGGCGCAGGCGGAGGTGGGGGCCGGAACCGGATTGGACCGGAGGTAGTGCTGGTGGTGGTATGGGCCGTGTGGCATGTGTGCAAACCCTCCAGGGGAACGGACAGCTGGTCGGCGGAGTGGCGCGGTGCGGTGCGGCGCGGCAGTCAGCCGTGCACCAGGCCACGAGTGCAGTCAAGAGTGCAGTCGCATTCGCGAGCGTCTTGAAGAGGAGACTCCGCGCCCTGTTACACACTTTCCTTGCAACCTGCTGCAAAGGTGCCTAGGGAAGTCACCGAGGAGGTTGCGCGTTGCGGACTAGGGGACTATGAGCGAGCGATGTCATCATGAGGCTCCCCATTGCCGTTGCCCTCGGCCTCCAGCACACAAACGCTGCCCGGCCCGAGCACACGCACAAAAGCACTACTCAATTGTGGAGGGGAATGAAACGAGCGCCCATCAGTCTATTGCTCACATGCCGACCTCCAGTGGGGCTGCCTTGATTGTTTGAGTGTTGGGCTCCCACGGACTGCAGCAGCTCCTTCTCACACGAACCCGTGCGCACGTTCCGCCGCACTTCCACAGGCGCAGCGCGCGTCCCCGCGCAGCCTTGAGCATAATGTTTACATAAAGCTCAATTTATGCATTTGTTTGCAGCACCACGCGGCGCGCGCGTTCAACCCTTTTCGTAGAAGCCCACCGCTATACGGGAAATAGTGCAATCTAATATCCTCAGAGGCAGGCCCAAACGAGCCTGGTAGTAACCATGACGGAAGTGTAGTGCCCGGGCACAACCGTATAATTTGATGGCGCCACACTGACAGGAATCCAATCAATAAATTTAACACATACATTAGCGATACTTAAAACATCTTTGCCTACTGCCTCTAAAATAGCGAGACTCTGTGTTGGAGCGAAGTATACATGCCGAGCTCGCTTCGACGACGGCCCGCCGTGTCGCTCGCGGCGGGACTTCTAGTTATCCTTGCAGCGACCAACGTGAATGCGCACCCAGACCTGTGGACCTCAGCCTCTTGCGACGCCCATCCGACGACCGCGAAGAAGGGGCACGGCGCTCCCAAGACCGACAGGTATCAATTATAATGCGTCCTGCATGCACATAATTTGATAACCGCGCGTCGTTAGCTCTTATCTCGTATCACCATTCGCGACGCAGCACTATTGTTTTCGCGGTAGCACAAGCTGGAACCGCCAAGACAGCGCTCTGTGCGGGTCAGACATACACAGTCACGGTGCGTTACATTGGGGTTAAGGGCGGGAAATGAGTCCGTTGTATCTGGCCCCAGGGCAGCTGCGTGTCGCCTTCGCCCGTCGTGGCGCTTGCGCGAGTGCGCGTCCCTTCGGTGTTCGCCCTCCCCTCATCACCCACCTGGCTCACAACCGCTGTTGTGTGCAGGTGTCATGGGGCACGTCGTCGCGGGAGGCGCTGCTCACCGCCAGCCAGGGCAGCCTGGGCGGGGGGAGCACGTGGTGAGCAGGGCGCTCATCGGGACCAGGACTCGGACGAGGTCTGGGACTGGGCGACTGGGCTGATGTCATGGGCTGATGTCAGGCCTGCTTCCTGCATGTCTTAATGCGACCGGTGCCTGCCCCGCCCGTACCCATATTCCTGGTTGTTGTCACGTCTTCCGCCTCCCCGCTGCCCTCTCTGCTGCCTCTTCCACCACCCGCACAGTCCCAACAAAAAAACCTACCTGAGCGCTGCCAAAACCCAGACAGCCACCCTGACTGTGCCCGCCTCGGCCACGGGTGAGGCTGTGGTCGGGGGGCTTGGTGGGCTGCAACTGGTGCTGGGGGGCGGGAGCGAGGCAGCAGCTGAGGGTGTGTATGCAACTGCGGGTTCGGCTGGGACAGCAGCAGCAGCGGTCAGGCTAGCGGCATGTGACAGCTAGAATGCCAATGTGGTATCGATCGCACACAGCCGGCTGATGAGCATCACTAATATATTTAAGATGCAATGCCATTCAACGACAGGCAGCGTCGTCCTCAAGGTCACAAGCGCATCCAGCCAGTTCGACTAGTGAGTGCAATTAATAAGCTGCTACAGCGGTGGCCGCTACACACACTATGATGGGAAGACGGAGGGGCTGGTGGCACACACGAGCTTTTGGTCTTAGGGCCACATATGGCAGGTGTTGTGTCGGCGCAAACATTGCCGCGTTGGCACATGTGCTTAACCCGTGCGTTACGTGTGCCCCTGCACTGCAGTTTCCACCAAAACTCGGCAACATTCAGCATAGACCCCACATCTTGTTCTTCCACCACCACCACCACCACCGCTAGCCCTGCCCCCACCATCACTACCACTACCACCACCGCTAGCCCCAGCCCCAGCCCTACAACCGCTAGCCCCAGCCCCAGCCCTACAACCTCCACCGGCACCACCACCACCAACACGGCCGGCACGGGCAGTGGCACCACCACCAACAACAACAACAGCAGCTCAAGCACGGGCACCGCTGGCACCAACACCGACGCCACCACCACCGACACGAGCAGCAGCGCAGGCACGACCACCACCACGTCGTCGACCACCGACACCAGCGGAAGCGGCTCCACTGGCAAGGTATGGAGGTGTCAAAGGCTGCGGGTACTTGGGCTATGCAAATGCCACGTCCAGGTTTGTTCGCCACTCGTGCGACCTCCCAGTACGCCCTCCTAAGCAAAATCCCCCTCGAGATGCAATTGGTCGGATTGGTAATTGGTCCCACCCCCACACTCAGCACGTTTCTCACACACACTAAAACACAAACGCACACGCGCGCGCCTCACATGCACAGGCCTGCGCGGCCTCGGACCTGGGGTACGCCTGCTCCCTGGCGCTCAAGAGCGGCGCCGTGCTGCACTGGACGCCCGGCGGCGCCGCGCCGCCGCCCAACGCCTGCACCTCCTCCCCCAGCTCCCTCAGCTCCTCCTCCTCCACTACCTCATCCACGAGCTCAGACCTGCTGGTGCACCTGGCCCTCTCCTCGACCCAAGCCGGCTACGTGTCTCTCTCCTTCGCGGCCAAGTCAGGCGTCATGAGCCCCGGCAACGCGCTCATCGGCCGCGTTGACGGCGGCGCCGCCAAGGTGGAGGCCTACCCGCTGGACGGCTACGACCTGGGCGCCGCGGTGTCGGCGGCGGCGTGGGGCGTGCAGGGCGCGGGCGTGGTCTCCACAAGCGCCGGTGGCACGGTCCTGTGCTTCTCCATCCCCGCCAGCGGCGTGGCGGGGGTTGCTGCGGGCGCCCTAGGTCGCCGGCGCGGGCGCGCACTGGCGCAGACCACTGCCGGCCTGGGCCTGGACGCGACGGGTGAGGAGTTTTGGGGCTTCCGAGGGCCCGCCGGGCTACGTGCTTGTGTGTGGGGTGGGTGGGGTGGGGGTGGGTGGGTGGGTGGGTTACTGGTAAACAGTCCCGTTGGGAAACAAACTGCGAAGAACGGGACTGCGCTGGTGGGTGGGTGGGTGGGTGGGTGGGTGGGTGGGTGGGTGGGTCAGGGACTGGAGGTGTGGGGTTGGGGTATTTGGGGGGCAGTGTGAGGGTGCGACGCGCGTGGCCAGCTCACTCAATGTCGGGGTAATGCAAGTTCGTTAGTAACGTGAAGTAGTGTGGGCATGTTATGGCTCCCCTTGACCTTGTTAGGGTTTGCCCGCGCCCCTGCCAGCTCCTGCTGTTTGTGTGATGGACTACTGCCCGCCCGCAACGGCCGCGATGCCCTCCATGTTTGTATGTGTGTGACCAACGCAGCGCTGCAACTCAACTGGGCAATCAACGACTCGCCCAACCTGGTCACGCACGCGGCCAAGGGCGGCCTGCAACTGAACGCGGTGTCCGGCGCGTCGACCATGGCGGCGGCGGAGAAGGAGAAATTCGTGCAGGTGTGTGCGTGTGCGTGTGTGTGTGTGTGTGTGTGTTTGTGTGCGTGTGCGTGTGTGTTAGAAAAGCACAAGGAGAGGAAGGGTCGACAGAAGGAGAAGTTGGGGGGCGGCGGGCGGTCGGGCTGTAGGTGGGCCGGTAACGGGCTGCCGCTGACGAGCCGCGTAAAGAGCAAACGCCACGGCCACCAGCATCAACGCCATGCCATCTTTATGTACGGGCAAAGTCATTACTGTCTGCTCTTACCTTAGATGGTTGTGATTGTGTCTCTGGCCGCCTGTGCGCCCTTCCCAAACCCGGCCGCACCTCATCGCACCTCGCCTCGCCTCATCTCACTCACCCACCACCACCACCCCACCACCCCACCATCACCCCACCACTTCTTCACCGGAACTGGCCCACACCATCCCATTGTTGGCACCCCCCTCCCCAGGTTCACGGCGCGCTGATGGCTCTGTCCTGGAACTTCTTGCTGCCGCTGGGGCTGCTGCTGGCGCGGCACCGCTGGGCGCTCAACGGCGCGCGCTGCATCATGACCACCGCCCCCAACGCCGACGGCTCGCCCGGCGACCTGTGCGCCAACAACCACTGCTGCGCCAAGGAGATCTGGTGAGGCGGCGCAGCAGGCGCAGCAGGCGGAGCAGCAGGCGCAGCAGCAGGCGCAGCAGGCGCAGCAGGCGCAGCGACATGGATGAGTGGGCGGTCTGGGCGGTCAGCCGGGCGGGCCGAGGGGGAGGCGGGCCGTGCCAAGGGCGCTACTGGGAGGCGCCTAGAGCTGTGCAACTCATCGTCAGTGCCGAATACCTTCCTGTCTGCCCTCAGCTCACAGTACGGCGTCATTCCCTTCACAAAACAACTCCCGCCCCACAACGCGACGAAACGCGCGCGCGCACACACACACACGCACAGGTTCTACCTGCACGTCAGCTTCCAGTGCTCCGGCCTGCTGCTGTTTCTCATCGGCTTCATCATCGCGTTGGTCAAGCTGGAGGTGGAGGGCGACGACCTGCTGGGCTCGCCGCGCGGCGCGCACAAGGTGATGGGCTACCTGGTGGCCGCGCTGGCGGGACTGCAATTCGTGGTGGCGTTCATCCGGCCCGCGCCCGGCGCGCCGCGGCGGCCGCTGTGGAACTTCCTGCACCACAACCTGGGCCGCGCCGCCATGGCGCTGGCCTGGGCCACCGTGTACCTGGGCGTGTACCTGGCACACATGAGCTACGAGCAGGTGCGTACATGCGGATGCGTGTGGGTGTGGGTGTAGGTGTTGGGTGTGGGTGTGGGTTGGGAGCATGCCTGTGTGTGTGTATGTGGGTGCCCTGAGCGTAATGGCATGTGAAGTGACGCCGAGCAAGGTGCCTACCTGCGGTGGCAGATGGATTGTCAAGTATGCGCAGACCCACGAACACCGCCGCCATCCATCGTTTACATCCACCGCCCACCCCACGCCCCCCCCATGTCTACGTCTTCATGCCACGACTACTGAACATACCTGGAACCCCCACACATTGCAATGTCGCAGGTGCTGGCCAGCTGGCTGACGCCGCTGGTGGCGGTGCTGGCGTGCGTGCTGGGCGTGGACGGCGCGCTGACGCTGGTGCGCGGGCCGCTGCTTCACGCGGTGGTGGCGCACGCCGCACGCCTGGCCAAGGTGGCGGACGCGGAGAAGGGCGGCGCGGGGGCTTCCCCTGCCGCCGCCGGGGCGAACGGCGGCGGCGGCGGCAACATGCTGATGATGGGCAAGCCTGCCTCGAGCTACCGTGTGGCGCCTATCCCGCTGACGGCCACGCCCGATGGCAGCAACGGCATGCGCCTGGGCGTGCCCGCTGCAGCGGCTGGTGCTGCTGTCGGCAACGGCCACGGCCAGCCCATGACGCCGCCGGGCCCCACGGCGCCCATGACGCCCAACTGAGTTGAGGCAGAAGCACCGGTGTCCCGGTGACAAGCATGCGGTATGTGGGCAAGCAAGCCCGGGCTGCGGCGCAAGCGGGCCATTCCAGCGGGACTCGTAAGCTTGTGTGATTACGGCTTGACTATGTTCGTTTTAGTGCGCGGTTTTCGCGGTACTGAAGTCGTACTTTCTCGCGGTGGGCGGCTATCATGACCATGCCCGCGCTGGATCTAGCATTTTTTTATTAAATATAAGGCGCGTTAGCATCACTTGAGATGCAGGTGGGGGCGGGAGGTGATGGGAGATTTGTGGAGCGGGACTGCAGCCAAAGCATTATTGTGGTCGTTTGCTTGGGAGATATGACGGTTTGTGTATATAAGTCAAGAACGACCGTGGCGCTGAGCATGCATCCTTGGGCGTTTATTCTGTTATCGCAAATGCACAAAGCGCATGGGTGGGTTGCTGCGTACGCGGCGGCATGTCTATTTATATATCGCCCGCGGGGGCTCTGGGCATGAAGGGCGACGGCGTGCCCCGAAACCACTGCCACAAACACCAGATGGGGAACGTGGCAGGCACACGTTCGGATGACTGGCGCTGTGTGCGTGGCAGGCGGCACGCATGTGCCGTGTGTGCGTGTCCATGTGCGGGGGCTGTGGCAAATGTACGATGATGGCAAAGTCGATTGGTGCGTATCATGCAGTGCATACGGCATTCCACTGGCCGCTGTGTGCCCACGCGGGGTGCTGCAGGGAGGGCTGGCACGCGCGGGTGTTGGGTGTGTTGATTGGTAAATTCAGACGGCGCTGCAATAGTGCCACGAGACTGCACGTGCGCTGGGAATCAAAGCAGGGGTATGGCATTAAGAAGTGAACGGGGATGGGGCCAACAAGCCTGAGACTGCACGCCGACTCGGAAGGCTAAGGTGGGGAGGTTGCCTGCCGAGGTTAGGAGGTGGTGGTGTGACCAGGTGTGACCGTACTATGGTGTTGTTTGGTATCCCTCCTAGATAGTGAGCATGGGGATTCGAAGCCCTTGGCATGGAGCGAACGGCAAAGCTTGCCAATGCACACTGCCAAATAGATGCACAGGTCGTGTCTGGTGAACTCCAGCAGCGTACGAGTCCACCGTGTGGGTACACACGGGCACCAATGCATACATGTGCTTTGGTTTGTGGTCACAGGTGGTGGACGGCTCGCATGATGCCGGCAGATATTTCACTTTACGTACATATACGGACATGACGACATAGTGATGTACTCTCTGTCTGGACCCCTGTGCGACCCATCGATCCCCTGATCCGTATGTGGGGCCTGGGGGCTGTTAGTTTGGCAGGACTGGCCGCTGCGGGTACCCCCTGTATCAACCCTCCCGTCCTGCCCCGTCCTGTAAATGATCTTAGGCCATCTCCACGTCGCTGTCGCTGTCGGTAACCACAATGGGGTTGCTCGGAATGCCCTTCACCAGGTTAGCCAGCTCCTGCACCTTGCCAAGCACCCGCCCCTCAGCCACCTTCCCATTCGTCGCCTGCCTGCGGAACACATAGCCGCCGGCACACTTGAACACAGCCTGGCACAACCCGCACAACTTACGAGAGGTGGCGGCCTTGTTGACGGTCTTCTCCACAACCCGCTTGTAAACAGAGCACAGCACGCACATGCCGGCATTAACACAGGACTGCACGAATGCCGCGCCCACGGCCTCATAGTACGGCTCCCAGCCTTGACCACATCCTCAGTCGCTGTGCTGGCTCGTAAACTGCGTCGGCAGTTCCCTCCTGTAACCCCTGTGTAATCAATGCAAACTTTACACGTCACGTCTTCAAACTTCTGCTGCTGTCGCTGCAGATGTTCCTGACCGGTCTGGCATACCTGATGGCTGACACGGGCCTGACGCCTGGCGGCTACGTCCTCCTGGCCTGGGGCCCCGAGATGGCGGCGGCCACAGGCTCCGCCGAACAGCAGCCGCAGCGCCTGGTGATGCTGGAGGTTGTGCAGCACGGCGAGGGGGGGCCCCGGGGCGCCAGCAGCCACCCCCCCCCAGCCTGCCCTGCCAGTGCGCCGCCGGCCGGCTCCCCTCCTGCCCCGGGGGACCGGTGTGGCGGTGTCCCTTCCCTCGCTCGCTAACGAGCCGAACTTCACGGACACGATACGTCTGTCGGCGGGGCAGCACGCCGTGCGCTGAACGGCCGTGTCACGCTGCGCACCTTCTTCCCCGAGGCCACGGCCGCGCGGCCGCAGTGGTCAGCGGCCCAGGACGGCAGCCGCCCCGTGCATCCGCACCTGAAGCGCGCTGACGGCGGCCTCAGCCGCTTCGACACCCTGCTCTCCTTCAAGCCCTCCGCGACAGGGAACAACGTGAGTCCGCACGCCGCGATCGTGGTCGCGACTAGCGAGCAAGCAACGCATTGGGCGCGATGTGCGCCTGGCCTTGGCGACGACTTAGCGTGCCAGTGATTGAACTGGGCGTGCATGTTCGAGGTCCCCTGTTCCCCCCGTCAAACACCATAGTTGATTAAAGTCCCGTTACACCGGTGCCCAAAGTCACAGCATCATACATCCAGTGTTTGTAGTGGCCTTGTTGGCATTGGGCGAGGCGGATGGCTTCTCCAGTTCCCCTGGTCCCCGCCGCCGCCGCGGTGCAGGTGGTGGGGTGCGGCCTCAAGCGCTTCCTGGCGGACGCGGGCCTGCAGCCTGGCGGCGGGGCGTGAGGCTGTCTTGGGGCCCACAAGAGGGGGACAGGGGCGCGCTCAGTCCTGGTTGAGCTAGTGCAGTAGTCGTCAGCTGCATACTTGGAAGCGGTTTTCCCTTTGTTTCTCAGGAACAAGCGCGGAGACGAGGGGGGGGAGACTCGAGGACCACCCCTGACGAGGACTGAGACACACACGCATGGCCTCTCCACCTGCCCCCAGATATGAACGTCATACTGAAAATGAACTTATGGTTACACGCATATTGTAGACATGCCAATGCGGCTGCCATGCCATGCTGCCATTGCCCGGCGGCCTCACGCGGGGTTCAGGCCGGCCTAACCGAATGTGAAACCGAAGTGCCTGCATTGTGTGACTGAGGGAGCGCTACTTTACTCTGTTTCACCGTTTGACCAATAAATACCTTCAGACAAACATTCAGTCGTTTCTAGGGCGCGTCAGAGCAGAGTGCGCGGTACCGCTTCACACACATGAAGCCCTTGTGAACAACCAGCAGCGTGTAGTATGGCTAGCTCACCTCCATGAGAGCTTCAGAAAAATGTAGCTCACAAGCATATCGCAGTTTCAATGCTCGCGACTGCGGGACTCGCAGAGCTCGTAATGAAGAGCTGCCTGACTCGTCGGCGCGTGCTCGCACTGCTGTGTTATTTTACATTCATTCAATGCGTGCACATCTCGGCGGAAATTCTCCTTGCGGACCTTCCGGTGGACCGTGGGGATGCTGCTGGGCTGGCCACGCTGCGTCTGCCCGTCGGCATTTCCACAGCTTTAAGCGATGTGGTGGAGGTTCCAGCAGGCGAGCGGCTGGTGCTGGTCGGCGAAGGGCCCGAGCGCTCCGTGCTTGACCTGCGTGCCTGGGGCCCGACAGCGGGCACCCCGGCCTTCCACCTGTTGTCCGGTGAGCAGTAACTCTCGCAACTCCCTTGAAGCTTACCTTGCCCACTCCGAGAGATGTTTCAGGATTGGTAGCTACCGCACGCGGCTACCGGACGCCGTGGGATTCTTTACGGCGTGCCGCACGTGGGCCACGCGGAGCGGCCATGCGTATTGTCGGCGTGCACGGCTGACCCCCCCCCCTTGCCGCCCCGAAAGCGCGCCTGCTGCCTTGGAAATTTCTGCTCCATTTTACAAGAGCAGGTTCTGCGCGTGAATAAGACATGATGTGCAACCTGTCTGCTGCAGGCGGCTCATCCCTGGAGCTGCATAACCTGACCCTGCTACTGCCGCTGCTGCCTGAGGCTGCGGCTGCGGCTGCGGCTGGGGCACTTCCACCCAGTGTGCTTTCGCATGTGGTTGTGGCCGCGGGCGGTAACAGCAGCAACAGCATAAGCACCACGGATCGTATCCAGGTCGTGCTGAAAGGAGCCACGCTCGTGGCGGGCTCTTGCAGGTAGGTCAGGCGCGAGGAGGTTTGGCCTTAAGCCGTGCCATGCCCCCAACACAATCAATGCCTTGCCACTTGTGGTCTTGGTGCTTATAGCTGGGCTCTCACATCTGAGTTACGCGTGTCAGCCTGCAATGGGATCACCCGCCTCCATCTGCAGCAACCTGGCGGTCCACCGGAGCTCCTTCTGCCGCAACCTGAACGGGTGGCGGGCGCGCGTGGCGGCGTACGACGAGCCCACCATCCTGGGCGGGACAGTGCGGTACGGCAGCCGGGCGCCTGGCGGTGGGCTGATGGCGCTGGGCTTGTCAGCAGCAGGCGGCGGCAGTGGCAGTGGCGACTCGCCGGCCCTCGCGCAGCTGCTGGACTGCACGGTCACGTGTGACGCGGGGATTATTAGTGACGGCGGCGGCGCTGTTGCCATGCCGTATGTGCCATCGGGCCCTACGGGTCCCTGGGACTGTGTGGCAGTTACCGTGTCGGATAGCGCGGGTCTGGCGGCGCTGCCGGAGCTGGTCGCACAGCAGTTGGCACCGGCCGGCGCGACGGTGCTTGTGGCCGTGGAGGCTGGGCCGCCGGTCCGGGTGGACCCCGGCAAGTGGACAGCCATCAAGGTGCGACACGTATGTGTGGCGGGTGGGCAGGCCTCACCAACACCAGTGCGTGCGTGCGGCGCCGCAGCTTCTAGCGCTGCTGGCTGGCACGCATGGTTGCGTGAAAACAATGTGGGGCCCGTGGTGACGTTGGCTGCAAGTGCGTACTCTTTGTCACATTGATCTGTGCTGCCAACGGACGGATTTCGAATGTTGCCACATGCCATCATCATCATTATATTGCGCGCATGTCTGCAGATTCGCCAGCAGACCTCGGTGTTCTTCATCGGCCGAGGCCGGGCCCAATCGCTGGTAAGATGCCCCGTCAGATGGAATGTCGCATGGGGGCTTGGGAGTCAGTGAGTGTGTTGTAGTGGCGCTTACCGGCGAATAGCCAAACGTCCTAAGCCGGTGCCGACCCGGCTACTGCTGAAGCAAGACCGGTGCGGGGCTAGCGCACAGTCACCACAAATACTGGCAGCCGACCAGATAAGACCATTTCAAGTGGCTCTGGGTGTACTGCACTCCATGCAGTCGCCCATTGCGAGTCACGACCCAAGTTCCAGTCGCTCGCTAGGACAGCCTTAATCCTGGACACCGCAACGTTTCAATTCCGGCATACCCATATGCGCTACAACAGAGCGAGTGCCATGCACGTCATTGAGCAGTGCGCACCAGCACAACTCTTTCTTTCATCAGCGGGTAGATGCGGTCAGTCGATACACCCACCCACACCCACCTGCCCGTCCGTGCCCCCGCGCCCCCACGCGCACACCGCCACATACATACAGCTGGACCTGGCGGGCCTGCCGTCAAAGCAGTTTGCTGACGTGTCGTCGGACGTGGTCAGCCAGGGGCGGCTGGGTCTGATGGACATGACGCTGGCGGGGCTGTCGTACCCGGCACGTGCGCTCACACGGAAGGACCTGATGGCGGCGTGGGTGCACGCCGTGGGGATCTCTGGGTGAGTCATGGCACAGATGCCTGGGTCTGCCGCATTGGCCGCTGCTTGCTGCTTTCGGCAATGGGATCGGCGGGGCTTGCTCGCCCGCATGCAAGTTTGGACTCCCTGCCCCGGCTTTCTAATCGGTCGATTCGCATGAGCAACAAAGCGCACCTACTTCTTTTGCCGACCCCACAGAGTCCAGGAGCCGAGCCTCTACGTCCACACGACAGGGCGCATAGCGCCGCCCGAGGTGATGGCCTGGATTAAGAACGTGCGCCTGGCGCTGCCGGACGCAGAGGCGCAATGGTGGCGCAACGCGGCGCCAGTGGAGGCGGGCGGCACGGGGCTGCCGCTGTTGAGCAGCGAGTGGTCGGGGTTCGGGCTGGGGGGCCCTAACACACTGCTAGACGCCTGGGTGTACGGCGCCTTTCCGCCGGCCGCACCTCCGGGCGCGCGCGGCGCGGATCCGGCCCACCAGGAATGGGAGACCGGGCCGGTGCGGATGCACTGGCTGGGGCTGCGCGCCTGTGACTATTGCTGGTTCGCGCCGCTGTCGCGCTGCATACCAATGGCCTCATCACTCGGGAGTGGTGGCAGCAGCAGCAGCAATGCATCACCTCCAGCTCCAGCGCCAGCGCCAGCAACAGCAACAGCTCCAGCTCGAGCTCGAGCTCGAGCTCCAGCGGCAGTGGATGTGGCGAGTGGCGTCAGCAGCGGCGTCGGCAGCAGCGTCAGCACCGGCGGAGAGGACCTGGCTGCTGGCGGAGTGGACGGCGTGCAGACGGCGACGACGGTGGATGTGCAGCAAGACGGGGCGACCGCGGGCGGCGCGGGCTTCGCTGTGGCTGTGCTGGCGGCGCCGTCGCCGCCACCGCCGTCGCCGCCTCCGGTGGTGCAGACCACGTGGCCGCTGGCGGACACCCTGGGAACTGACGTTGCCGTCAAGGTGGGGGCCTGACGGCTGCGCAGCATGTTGGCCATGGGATGAAGCAGTGGCCCACAGTGTCAGAGCACCACGCATCTGCCATGCTGCTGCTGTGCAGGCGCCCCCACATGCTGCCATGCTGCCATGCAGCAGACCGCTCCGAACTGCCTAACTGCCTTCCCTGCTGCTGCTGCCCCTCTGCGCCACGCACCTTGACCGCACGCACGTACGCACGCAGCTGCCCATGAGCCGCGTGGCGCTCATCGTCGGCATCCGTGGCACGCCCTACGCCGAGCTCGCCTCCTTGTGCGGTGGCGGCGGAGGCGGCGGAGGCGGCGCCAGTGACGACCCGGCTGCGGGTGCCGGCCCCATGTACATCATGCCGCCCGCGGACTACGAGTCCGTTGCCAGCATGTTTGGCGGCAGCGCCTCCTACACCAGGCGGCTGCGGCGCAGCAGCGGGCTGGGCGTGAGCCTGATGCCGCCGGCCGGCGACTACTGGGACGTTGCGGTTCGGGGCGAAGCGGTAAGTGTTGGCGTTGTGCGACATTATTAAGATGAACTCGAGTGGTGAAATAAGTTGGTTTGGCCGGGAGTCGTTTTGGTGTGGTGTGCATACTGGTGTGGTGTGGTGTGGTGTGGTGTGGTGTGGTGTGGTGTGGTGTGGTGTGGTGTGGTGTGGTGTGGTGTGGTGTGGTGTGGTGTGGTGTGGTGTGGTGTGGTGTGGTGTGGTGTGGTGTGGTGTGGTGCGGTGCGGTGCGGTGTGGTGTGGTGCGGTGCGGTGTGGTGTGGTGCGGTGCGGTGCGGTGTGGTGTGGTGCGGTGCGGTGTGGTGTGGTGTGGTCGGTGTGGTGTGGTGTGGCGCGGTGTGCTCATTGCATGGAAGGGGCGTGCGGGTCAAGAGCGCAAAGTAATACACTGTAGTTGCCATGGCAGTCAAGCTGGTGCTACCCTGCCTCCCTGCTTGCCGTGCGCTTCGTTCACAGAACCCGCGCATGACTTTGGGCGGCTCCGGCGGCGGCGGCTCTGGTGCCCGCTGCGTGTTGACGTCGCCCCCCGCGGTGCAATCCGCCCCGGGGCCCGCGACCTGGGACATGATGGACCTGTCGGACCGCATCCGCATCCGTGTGGGGCCGGCAGGCAGCGACGCCGACGGCCCCTCGCTCCAGATCCAGGGCTTCACGCTGTACAACCTGGCGCCGTACCGGCCGCCGCCACCACCGGACCCGCCGCTGCCGCCACCGCCGCCAGACCGGCCGGGAATCAATTTGGGCGAGGTAATTGCCATTGAAATAAATGGCCAGCCAGTCGACAGCCAGGGGCGTGTCGTGACCGGGCCGGTGGGAAGCAGCTCCAGCGGCGGCGACGCCGCAGCAACCACGAGTGCAAGCACTGACGGCGCCGCTGCGGGCGGGGCCGCCGTAAGCATTTCGTCAGGCGGCGTTGCTGTGAGTGCCAATGACAGCGCAGCCAGTGCCGCGGTGTACGGTGGCGAGGCAAGCAGCTTTACTGGCACCAGCACGACCACGGGCGCCGGCAGTAGCAGTAGCAGTAGCAGTAGCAGTAGCAGTAGCAGTAGCAGTAGCAGTAGCAGTAGCAGTAGCAGTAGCAGTAGCAGTAGCAGCACCAGCGACAGCGGCGGCGCGAGCGCCGCAGCCGCAACCTCGCTCGCCATATCGGACACCTCCGCTTCAGATGGCACCTCTGTGGCGGCGGGTGGTGGGCTTGGAACCGCCGCCTCTACAGCAGGGGCTGCAGACGCCTTGGCCGGCGGTGGCGCTGGGGTTGCGGTCGATGGCGCGGCGTTGTCATCGCCAGCGGGCTCGGACCTAAACCCAGTCCGCGACGTGACTGGAGGCAGCGATGGCGGCAGTGGCGCTGCAGGCACTGCTTTAGATGTAGCTGTAGGTGGCGAGGAGGTTGGCGGCGTGGCCGGTGTGAATGGCGGAGATGGCTTCACGAATGCCGTAGGAGAGACGGGCGGCGTGACGGGTGGCGTGGCCATTGGCGAGGTCATCGGTGTGGTGGTGGACACGGGTGGCGGCGGCGACACAACAGGCGGCGGCGGCACAACAGGCGACGGCGGCGCTGCCACTGGCGGCTGGACTGGTGGCGGCGGCGGCATCTGTTGGACGTGCCTGCTGCGGCCGACGCAGCCGCCACAGATGCCGAGTCCTCCATCCGCACCGCCCGCTCCGCCTCAGCCGCCTGTGCCACCGCCAGAGCCGCCATTACTGCCGCCGTCTCCGCCCCCATCACGCCCGCCCCCTCCTCCGCCTGACCCCAGTGACCCCTTCCATGGCCTGTCTCTGGCCCTGCCCTTCTTCCAGTTCGACAGGTAAGCACAATTGTGTCCTTGCTTGACCTGTAGTCCAAAGATTTGTTAACGTAAGATTATGGCAATCCTCTTCTCCGTGACACTCGCCACACCTGCAGGTTCAGCCCGCTGCTGTTCGCGCCTGCGGTTGGGCAACCCTCCCCACAGCCGCGCCGCCGCCTGCCCCCGCTGGCGCTGGTCAACTGCACCCTGGTGGTGCCGCCGCCGGAGCTGGAGCTGCTGAGGCGGCTGCTGCTGGAGGCGGGCAGGCTGCTGCCTGGCAGCGGCGGCACGGTAGGGGCAGCAGGGCTCGGGCGGCGGCGGCGGCGGGCGCGCAGGGCGCTACTCTCGGTCAGCAGGGGCCGGGACAGCAGGTCCGGTCGAGTGTTGCAGCAGCAGTCAGCGACCAGCAATAACAGCAGCAGTAGTGTGGATGACGCCTGGCCGTGGGCGCAGCCTGCCTGGCCGGCGGGCGTACCGCTTGCGTCGGGGCCTGAGGTGCCGCTGCCGTCGCAGCTGGTGGCGTGTCCGCGCTCGCTGCTTCTGTCGTACGCGGCAGTAGCTGAGGTGTCGGAGGCGAGCGCTACTGCCATCTCCTTCCGGCGCATCTCGTTCCTGGGCTGGTGAGCTGGTGATGTGTCTGGGCTTGTGCGCTGATGATGGGGGTTGCTGGGCCGGTGCTTGGGGTGTACGTGAGTATTTTCACGGCTGCATGGCCGTTCATTCTCGCCTCCCGCTCCCCCATCAACCTCCCTGCCCCCTCACAGGTCCGGCCGGGATGTGGTGGTGACCTCGCAGCTGCCGGACGACGCGCCGACCGGCCTCATACCGGACCTGTGGATGGACCTGTGGAAGGCTGAGCGTCTGTTCTATTGTGAGCAAGTGTCTGGGGCACGCCATGTCTTGATGTCCACGAACCGCGCTCGAGGCGTGGCAGCAACGCCGCGTTAGCCTCCTTCCTTCGAGGGCACACCGTAACCTTGTGCCGCGCTGTTGCCTTTCGCTGTCCTACGTAGCCCCACTGCTGGAGGCCTCCTGCGCGCCGCCACCACCCGTCCCGCCGTCTCCGCCTTCCGCGCCGCCCGCTCCACAACTGGAGCCGCCGCAGCCGCCGCCGCTTTCATCCGGCACAGGCGGCGGAGCTGGGGGCAGCCGCCTTCCTGATGCAGCCCGGGGCCCTCGGGGCGGCACCACCACATTGACGCCCGCGGCACCACCCGTCGGCGCTACCTCAACACCTCCTGCTGCAGCTGCGGCTGCGGCTGCCGGTGCTGCTGCTGGTGGTGGTGCTGGTGCTGGCGGAGCTGCGACGACGGGTGCCGGCCCCGCGGACGTACAGGCCAGCGGCATTTCAGCAGGCGGTGATGCGGGGGGGAGTGGAGGAGGAGCCCGCACCGGTGGCAGCAGTGCACCCCAGCCGGCGTGGGTGGTGCCGGTGGCGGCGACGCTGGCTGCGGTCGGCGGCGTGCTGCTTTTCTCTCTGGCGGCGGCCCTGGTTGTCGGTCGCACACGGCACCGGCGCCGGCATGAGCTGGCTGCCAAGGCGTCAGACACAGAGCCGGCCGGCGGGGATGCCCGCGTGCCCTCTAGCTCCTACCTACCCAGCCGTGCCGATTCCAGCAGAGACCAGCAGAGCCCAACGCATCGCAGCACGCGGGGCGGCACGCCGCAAAGCAGCGGCTGGACGCTGGTGACCAACCTGCTGTTCGCGCTGCGCTCCAATTCAAACAGCAGCAGCCGGCGCAGCAGCGGCAGGCACGCACGAAAGAACAGCTCCAAGCAGCGCAACCCCAGCGGTGCGGCCAGCCTGCGCTTCTCGCAACTGGACAGCAACGGCCGCGCTGACAGGAGCACCACACCAGGGGCAGGCACGGCTAGCGTTGTGGGTCTGGTGCTCGAGAGCCAATCGGTGGCGCTGCCTAAGACGCAGCAGCTGTCTGCTGACGCAATGGCGGCTGTGGCGGCGGCGCAGGGCTCGCGATTATGGAGGTCTCTAGACGTGAGCATATTGCTCAAGTCGCCGGAGAGTCGGGCTGCGGTGGGTCGTGCAGTGGGTGGCGCGGTACGGGGCGTGAGCGGCACCGCTAGCAGTAAGGTGGTGGTCCTGTCAGTGGCGTGCCGAGTCAGTCCCGTCGCCGCCCAGGGTGCCTCGGTTCGTGCCGTGGCTGAAAAGCAGCAGCAGCAGCAGCAGCAGCAGCAACAGCAACGACAACGGCAGCAGGGTCAGCAAGAGCAGCGACAGCAGGACGCAAATCCGCGACCGCATGTGTCTTCGGCGGACCCGCGCAACGCGAACAGCATCACGGCGGACTCTTCATCTGAGGCCGCCACTCTTGCCAGCCCCACCACCGGCACCGGCACCACCGCGACCGGGACAGGGACTGCCATGAGCTCACCGGCCGTGCTCACCAGCCCTGCGACCGGGGCAGCCACCGTCACTGCGGAGGTTGCGGCGGTCTTTGCTGGTGACGGGGCGGCAGCAGGTGGCCGGGCGCACGACGAGGAGCTGTGGCTGGAGTGCGTCATCGGGCGCGGCGGCTTCGGGGTCGTGTACCTGGGCACCTGGCGCGGCCTGCCCGTGGCCGTGAAGACCCTGGTGGTGCACGAGGCGCTGCTTGGGGAGGAGGGCCGCCGCCGGCAGCGTGCGGTGCTGGAGGCGGCGGTATCCAGCACGCTGTGCCATGTGAACGTTGTGCGGACGTACGCGTTTGACGTGCGGAGGCTGGGCGAGCTGCCGGGCGTTCGGAGCGGCGGCCGCGGCACCGCGCCGGCCCTGGAGGTAGTGGCGGAGGAGGGTAACCAAGAGGAACAGCATCGGCCGCGGCAGCCGCCAGCAGCGCCTGGCCTTGACGGCAAGGCTGACTCTGTGTACCAGCTGCTCTTGATTCAGGAGTACTGCGAGGGGGGCTCGCTGCAGGAGGGCATTGGTGAGTCTGTTGCCGGGATGTTACGGCATTGTGTGCGTAGGACTGCGTGTCGCCTCTTCACCCGGGCCTGGGGATCTAAGGCATCGCGGGTATGGGGGCTGTGTGCAGTCTCTTTTTCCTGTCCTGCTAAATAGGGGTGTGTCTGTGCATCCTTGTACGGCTGCAGAAACGTCGCGGCTCTACATGGGCCTCGCCCCCGACAGCCTGGGTGGTGTGCTGCTGGGGCTGTGCCTGGCCCTGGACGTGGCGGCGGGCATGGCGCACGTGCACGCCCGCGGCATCGTGCACGGGGTGAGTGATTGCAATTCTCTGTACGTGGGCGGCTTGAGAGAATTCGTTTCACATGGCTCACCTGCCATGTGCCTATGTGCCTGGCCATTGCAGGATCTGTCCTCAGGTAACATCCTGCTCTCAGCTCGGCCGCCAGTGGTGCAGGCCGCAGACCTTCACTCAGTGTCGACCTGGGGCTGCTCGCTCAGCGCAAGTGCCGGTGCCAGCATGGATGCGAGAGGCGGCGCAGCGGCGTCGGGAGCAGGACCGCTTGCTCGTACGGAGCTGCCCGTGGCCGGGGAGGTTGGCCGCATAATGGCACCAGCAGCTGATTGCGAGGATGCGCCAGCCGCAGCTGCCGAAACGGCAGCTCGGGCGCTGATAACCGACGTCATGCAGCCGCCGGTGATGGCCAGGATTGCGGACTTTGGGTTGAGTGCACGCATGGGCGAGGGCCAGACGCACGCCTCCAACTGCTGGCAGGTGGGTGGGCGCGCGGGTTCCTTGCAACCTGCTAGGACTCCTAGGGTTCCTCTTCTGAACGACTGGCATTGAACACGCACCCTGACTACCTGGACTGGGGGTTGTATCGCATGTGTGTTTGCGCGTGTACAGGGCACGCCAGCGTACACGGCGCCTGAGCTGGAACTGGAGGGCCGGCTGAGCAAGGCCGCGGACGTATACAGGTGCGTGCGGCAGCAGTGCAGCTCGGGCCCGGCTCAAGTCCACATGCTCTTACTTTCAATTTGCACCCGGTAGCCCTTCTCTACTGGACGACATGACCTGACTCCCATGACATCCGGCGGGCGTTCATTCTTGTGGCAGCAGCTTCGGCGTTGTGCTGCTGGAGCTGCTGACGGGGCAGACGGTGGAGGGCCTCCTGTCCATGGCGCCCATCTTCGCCTCGGGCGCCGCCTCCTCCTCCTCGCCTGCAGCAACAGCAGCAGCAGCAGCAGCAGCAGCAGCAGCAGCAGCGACTGATGGCTGCGGCGGTCACGTCGTATCGGGCGCCGGCGGTAGAGCACCACCACTAGCAGCGTCCCTGCTGACGGGGCGCTGCGGGGCGGCGCACGCAGCTGCCGCGTTGCGGTCTACTGCGCCCAAGGTGCTGCACCTGCCGCATGCGGCCTCCAAGGAGAGGCTGGTGAGTCATTTGGCACGTACGGCGGGTCGACAGCTAGCGTTGGCACAGCAGCTGGCGCTGCAGTAGTGTGTACTGATGGAGGGGCGAAGACATCTCATCAGACGTGGGTTTGTAACACCTGAGCCAGCATGCGACAGCCTCAAGCGAGTGTCCTGACCGGGCACACTAGTGCCATAGTGTCTTGCCGACAGGGCCAGTTTGACTTCATACCTGCCCCCCCCTCCCCGTTATCCCGACACACGTGCCCTCCACTGCATGCAGATGTTGCTGGTGGGATCGTGCCTATCTCCAGCCCCACATGACCGACCAACATTCACGCAGGTGGGTTCGGTTGGTCATGCGCGGTCACTTGCTTGCCTGCAAACCCAGCTCAGTCCAGTATGATTACGGAGACCATGCTCATGTGTCCTACTTACAGATGCTTCACGAGCTTGGTGCCATCATTGCCGGCTTGGACTCCAGCTTGCCAGTATGACTTTGGTTTCTTGGTTGCCCTGTCGCGGATCAGTTGCCATCTTAATGCCGCATTCTTCATTCATGTCAACCCCATGCCAACTTTTTGTTTGAGGGCGTGAAGCCGTGAACCCTGAAGTACGCACGTTTGTCGAACCCTGCATGGTTGTTCACCATTGTCGCCGGCGCGCGGGTTGGGACCTGCTTTTTTGCGTGTGTGTGGTTGCGGTTTTGCTTATGTCTAGGTTGCGGTCTTGACTTGCAAGCAGTTAGAAGTCGCAACGGATTGGCTGGTTTTACCTGAACTTGTGGTAGTGTGCTTGCGCTTGATAGCTAGACGCAACTGGACGCATGGCGGGCGGTTCCTAAACAAACCGACCCCAGCTTTGTCTGGGAGGTGATGAGGCGCGTCGAGTCCTTCGGCCTCAGACCAGTGCACGTGGTGTGGGCTCAGCCCGCTTTTCCCGCACGGGTGGTCTTTATTGTCGTGCGCACCACCAGCCATGTGTCCACTCCGGCGTCAATGCTATCAAGAGAAAGCAGGCAAACGACAGACCAAACAGCACTCAATCAGTAGCCAATGCGAAGGTGGTCCTCCCATCACTTGGGGGGCTCAGCCCCAAAAATATCATAGAATCAAACCGGCAACGGCTTGAATGGATAAGTTCTGTTCACTTTTGTTCACTCACGGCACTCAAACCACACGCAGGCGCTGCAGCAGCTGGTGACCAACAGTAGTGGCCAGCATGTTCAGCTTGATTGGGTTTGCAGAATTAAAGCAAGCAACCCGCTGCCGTACTTGTGCAAAATAGGGCGCACGGAAAGCGTCCATGCGTAACCACGGTACTCACACAGTCGCATACAGAGATGTCCACCCATGCAATCAACATACAGCACACTTGAAACCATGGGGCCCTGCGTGCCTCTTTTACGGCCGTGAGCAACCTGCAACCATCCATGTATGGGCTGAGTTAGCTGAGTAAAGCGCTGTCGGCCTGTCGCACATGAGCGTTCATAATGCCGCAGCTGAGCCTGGTCATGCTGCCATGTCAGCGAGCGCCGCTGCCAGGACGCTCACGACCTGCAAGCAGATGTACGTATGAGGCATACACGCGACACGCACGCATGATGGCATGAGAAGCGAGCGGTGCAGCACGAAGGAGTGCCTGAGGTAGTAGTACGGCAGATATAATGGTTGCGAGGTCTCCCACGCTGGAGCAACGAAGCTACCCACCTGTGTGAATGTGGGACGGTCCTGGGCCGATGGTGCCAGGCAGGAGGATAGTATCCCAACCTGTGCACCGAAATGGATGCGGGTAAGAGGGTGAGCTGCACGTGCGGGCGGCGTGGAGATCGGTGCTAGGGCCAGCAGAGCTCAAGGCCAAAAGGAATGCAGAAGGAAAATTCAGCAGCACCTACCAGTTGTGTACTGCGGCCAACCGCGGCAGGCATCAGGCAGGGCACGGCGGACGAGAGCACGGCGGCCGCATGCGCTGCCACGCCCGGCTGAGCCAGCACCGCCCCTCTCAGGCCACCACTACCACCACACTCGGGCGCGACCATTGCGGCCATGGAGAGGAATGCCTCGTCCACCAGCTTCCCAGTCAGCAGCTCCAGCAGAACCACACCAAAGCTGCGCGCACAACATACAGGAGCAGACAGGAACGTGGGGGGCATCACATCTAGCTAGGAGCCTGAGTTGAAGCACGGTGCGCGCGCAAGAACGGACCGCACGGCATATACCCGCTGCGGGCCTCACCTGTACACGTCCGCAGGCTTGCCCAGCCGCCCTTCCACCTCAACCTCGGGGGCGGTGTAGGTGGGCGTTCCCTGCACGACACGAATTTGCGAGTTATGAAACCAGTGATAGGTGTCGCTACGACGTTTTAATCTCACCCACGTCCCCCAGACCGCCACCCACCCACCTGCCAGCAGTTGGAGGCGTGCGTCTGGCCCTCGCCCATGCGCGCACTCAACCCGAAGTCCGCGATCTTAGCCGTCACCGGCGGCTGCATGACATCACACGTCAGCCGCCGCGCAGCCGCCTCCGCAGCCGCAGCCTGCGCCTCCTCTGCTGCAGGGCTTGCCTCCCCAGTCAGGCAGTCTGGCAGCTCCGTACGAGCAAGCGGTCCTGCTCGTGACGCAGCTGCGCCGCCTCCCGCATCCATGCTGGCACCGGCACTTGCGCTGAGCGAGCAGCCCCAGGTCGACACTGAGTGAAGGTCTGCGGCCTGCACCACTGGCGGCCGAGCTGAGAGCAGGATGTTACCTGAGGACAGATCCTGCAATGGCCAGGCACATAGGCACATGGCAGGTGAGCCATATGAAACGAATTCTCTCAAGCCGCCCACGTACAGAGGATTGCAATCACTCACCCCGTGCACGATACCGCGGGCGTGCACGTGCGCCATGCCCGCCGCCACGTCCAGGGCCAGACACAGCCCCAGCAGCACACCATCCAGGCTGTCGGGGGCGAGGCCCATGTAGAGCCGCGATGTTTCTGCAGCCGTACAAGGATGCACAGACACACCTATTCAGCAGGACAGGGAAAAGTGATGGTGGGATGGAATGAAGCGGCAGAACGCGGTTAGCACGCACTTGACGCCTTACGTAATGCCCTGCATAAAGCCCTAGACTCACCAATGCCCTCCTGCAGCGAGCCCCCCTCGCAGTACTCCTGAATCAGGAGAAGCTGGTACACAGAGTCAGCCTCGCCGTCAAGGCCAGGCGCTGCTGGCGGCTGCCGCGGCCGATGCTGTTCCTCTTGGTTACCCTCCTCCTCCGCCAGTACCTCCAGGGCCGGCGCGGTGCCGCGGCCGCCGCTCCGAACGCCCGGCAGCTCGCCCAGCCTCCGCACGTCAAACGCGTACGTCTGCACCACGTTCGCATGACACAACGTGCTGGACACCGCCGCCTCCAGCACCGCACGCTGCCGGCGGCGGCCCTCCTCCCCAAGGAGCGCCTCGTGCACCACCAGGGTCTTCACGGCCACGGGCAGGCCGCGCCAGGTGCCCAGGTACACGACCCCGAAGCCGCCGCGCCCGATGACGCACTCCAGCCACAGCTCCTCGTCGTGCTCAACGCCTGATGCTGTCATGGTGCCTGCACCTGAGATAGCCTCCGCGCCAGCTCGTGACTCGGCAGCTGCCATAACAGCCGGCGTGTCCTGACCAGTATCTGCAGCAGCAGCCTGCTGCACCGTAGCCGCAGCCGCCTCAGCCACACGGCACGCCCGGGACAGCACCACCATGCGGCTAGTGGCGCTGCTTGACCCCTGGTGGCTGCTGGCAGCCGGCTGCTCACGGCGGTTGCGAGCCACGACGCTTGGTGCCGGCTTCAGCAACTGGCTGGCATCAAGTGAGTGCCACAGCCGCGACGCCTTCCCCGCCGCTGCCGCAGCTGTGTCGTCGACGCCGGCAAACCGGCTGCCCCCCATTGACAAGGGAGCCGACTTGCGGACCACACCCCCATCCGCTTCTGCGGTGGTGGCCACCATGGCCTCATCACGGCTGCTGTATTCCGCAATCGTCCCGCTGGGCGTGGCCGTGTCAGTTCTGAGACTTGACGGCTGGCTGCTTCCACCGTGTGCATTGCCGCTGCGCTGCTGCAGTTGGCGCGCCCGCCCCAGGCCATGCCATGCCTGATCGCTGCCGCCGGGGCTCCTTTGGCTGCGCGGCACGAAGCTGAAGAGGTAATTCACAAACACCCAGCGCTTGTTGCTGGTGCGTGCAAAGCCACCAGGGCTAGCGCTCGCCGTGTTAATGACGACGCTGCTGAGCCCCCGGTCCCATTCACCGCCGACTGTGGGATCCGTGCCGCGAACCTCAAGAACGTCACCGTCCTGAGCCTTGCCACCGCCGTTTGAGACCGGCTGTTCCGAAATTGAGGCTTTGCGTTGCTGATCCTGCATCTGCCGGGGTCCGCCGCCCAGCCGGCGCCGGACCAGCACCACAGCCAGCGGCACGGCTGCCAGCAGCAGCACACCGCCCACGGCCGCCAGCGTCGCCGCCACCGGCACCACCCAGGACGGCTGCCCCTGCCCGCCTGGACTGCTGCTGGAGTTACCGGTGCTTGTGCTTGCGCTGGTCTTGCTGCTACCGCTGTCATTCCCGACCAGTCCCTCTGAGCCAGAGGCCTCCCGGGAAGATGGCGCCGCGGCGGCTGTGCCGCTGCCAGCAGGCACAGCGTCTGCAGACCCGGCAGCCGCTGCAGCAGCGTCACTCCTGCCAGCTCCATTACTTGCTGCGGTGTCCCCAGGCGGCAGGTCAACAGGCCCCGCCGACAGCACGGGCGACGGCGGCGGGACATGCGAGGTCGCATCACCCAAGCTCAAAGGCAGTCCAGGGCTGGGCGGAGCGAGTGGCGGCGGCGCGGGATTCGGTGGGATGGGAGGCGGCGGCGCGCAAGCGGCCTCGAGCAACGGGGCTGCGCACATAGAACCCGCGCGAGTTGGAATAAGCAGGGCAATATGCTTTGGGCGCGTGTGACCTTGCCGTAAAACCCAACTCACAGAAGCGCGGGACCCTCAGCGCCGCCGGCGACCGAGTGAGGCCGGTTGGCGCGTCGTCCGGCAGCTGCGAGGTCACCATCACATCCCGGCCGGACCTGTGAGGGGGCGGGGAGGTGGATGGGGGAGCAGGAGGCGAGAACGGTCATTGCAACGGTGCCCCGCCTCACAGGCACCCCAAGCACCGGCCTAGCAACCTGCATCATCAGCTCACAAGCCCAGCCATCACCACCTCACCAGCCCAGGAATGAGATGCGCCGGAAGGAGATGGCAGTAGCGCTCGCCTCCGACACTTCAGCTACAGCCGCGTACGACAGCAGCAGCGAGCGCGGACACGCCAGCAGCTGCGGCGGCAGCGGCACCTCAGGCCCCGACGCAAGCGGCACGCCCGCCGGCCAGGCAGGCTTTGCCCAAGGCCAGTCATCATCCACACTGCTGATGTTATTGCTAGTCGCTGACTGCTGCTGCAGCCCTCGATCGGACCTGCTGTCCCGGCCCCTGCTGACCGAGAGCGCCCGCCGCGCCCGCCGCCGCCCAACCCCTGTTGTTCCTGCTGTGCCGCCGCTGCCAGGCAGCCTGCCCGCTTCCTGTAGCAGCTGCCTCAGCAGCTCCAGCTCCGGCGGCGGCACCACCAAGGTGCAGTTGACCAGCGCCAGCGGGGGCAGGCGGCGGCGCGGCTGCTGTGGGGAGGGCTGCTCTTGCTGTTGCCCAGCCGCGGGCGCGAACAGCAGCGGGCTGAATCTGCAGGTGTGGCATACCGTATGCAAGAGCTGCAGGTCAGGGCTCATCTGATGGTCACGGCGACAGCAACGTCTCATACAACCTTGAATCCGAGCTCACGGTGACAAAACATCAGCATCAGCATCAAAACAGGCGCACCTGTCAAACTGAAAAAAGGAGAGCGCCAGGGACAGCCCATTAAAGGGGGTGGTGCGGTCGTAGCTGGTCGGGGGCGGCGGCGGGGGCGGCGGGGGCGGTGGTGGCGATGGCGGCTGCGGCGGCTGAGACGGTGGCTCCGGTAGTGCGGGAGGATCGGCTGGTGACTGTGGATGCGGAGGCGGCGGTGGAAGCAGTGGTGGCTGCGGGGGCTCCGCAGGCTCTGTGGGCGGCTCGTGCAACTTCGCCAGGCACACCCAACATATACCGCCTCCGCCACCCACGCCACCCACGCCGGCAAACTGCTGTAACCGGCGGTTTCCACCGCTATCTAGGTGCGGCGCAGTTTTTGGTGGCTGCGGCTGCACGGCGTACGCCGCCAGGTTGTACAGCGTGAAGCCCTGGATCTGGAGTGAGGGGCCGTCAGCATCGCTGTCACTGCCGCCGTGTAGTGGCCAAGCAACGCGGTCTGACAGGTCCATCATGTCCCAGGTCGTGGGCCCCGGGGGGGACTGTGCCGCGGGGGGTGGCAGCAGCACACAGAGGGTGCCAGGGCTGGCGAACTCGCTGATCGCCACGGTAGGATTCTGCAACCGGCCGGTAGGACAGGGATCAGCAGCAGCGGCAGCAGCCGATTCACGGCAGCAGACAGGCTAAAACCCTGTGAACATTTTACGGGAAAGCCGCTCCTCTTGCACGCAACCGAGCAAAGTCCTGGGGCGGGGCAGCCTGGGGCTCTGCTGCAAACCCAGCAGGATTCTAAAACCCTTCACTAACGGCACCTCGCATACTTCCCCTCACCGATTCGCCGTACGCCATGATATCGTCCCTGTCCCCCAGGGCCGGCATCATGGTGACGCCGAGCCCGGTTGTACGGCGCAGGCTGTAGTAGCCATTGAAGTACAGCCGGCCGTACATGTTCACAGTGGTTTCAAAGTCGGCGGGCGGCATGACGTACAGCGGTCCCTCCTGGCCGCCGTCACCGGCGGCCGCGACATCGCGGCACTGCGCTGCCAGCTGCACATAGGGCGAGCTGGGGACGCCAGTCATCAGGCGCACGCGGCCCAGGGGCACCTACGACGCAGCCAGTGGACAAGGAGCGGAAATAAGCTTGAAGTTTAAGAATGTGGCGCAGCGGTACAAACGGCTCGGACGCCAGCACCCTTCACACGCCCCGCCTGCCAAGCGTGCGTGCACCTTCGAAACCGTACAGTGCCGGCAGTGACGCAACACCCGTGCCGACGCACCGTGGCCGCCACTTCGGGCCCCAGCGAGTCCGCCAGCGGCCACGAGGCTGTCGTTGGAGGCGGGGGCGGAGAAGCCGAGACGGCGCCGCCCTTGGTGTCGCCCTCTGCTGCCCCGTGCTGTGCCGGTGGTGATGCAGCTGCTGCCACACGCGACAGCGGGACAACCCAGCAGTAGTCGCACGCCCGCAGCCCACGCCAGCTCGTACGCATCCGCATGGGCCCAACCTCCCATTCCGGGGCCCCAACCGGGTCCGCCGCGCGCACGGTGACGGACGCGGCCGGTGGGGAGGCCCCATACACCCAGGCATTCAGCGGCGTGTCTGGGGCCGCGAGCGCAATCCCCGACCACTCGCTGCTCGACAGCGGCAGCTCGCCGCCTCCCGCTGCCACCGGCGCCGCGTTTCGCCACCACTGCGCCTCCGCGTCGGGCAGCGCCAGGCGCACGTTCTTGACCCACACCATGACCTGGGGCGGCACGATGCGGCCTACCGTGAAGGCGTACAGGTTTTGCGCCAGTGTCCTGTGGGGCCGCAGCGGAATCAGCGCAGGTGGTTTACGGCTCTTGTCAACCCCTGAAGGTGGGCCTTTCCATAGCGGCACCTCCCGCGCTTCGCATCCAAACAGCTAAGCAGGAGATCCCTGCACGCGGCCCTCGCGCTCGAGACTTACCCCGAGGTCCCCACGGCGTGCACCCACGCCGCCATGAAGTCCACTTGCGTAAGCGCACGTGCCGGGTACGACAGCCCGACCAGCGTCATGTCCATCAGACCCAGCCGCCCCTCGCTCCTCTGGTCCGAGGCTACGTCAGCAAACTGTTTGGACCCCAGGCCCGCCAGGTCCAGCTGGGGCGGTCGGAGCGAGTTGCGGGACAGGGAGACAGAGGGACGGGGCGGCCGCGGTAGGCAGCTGAGTGAGTCGAGGCGGGTGGAGTGTGAGCTAAAGGCTCTGCAAGCAATAGACACCGTCCCTTTCAAGCCCAGGTGCAAGGTGCGGGCTCACCAGGGACGCCCCTCTGCTGCGGCCCACAAAGTACGCCGACGTCTGCATGCGGACCTGTGATCGTCGCGCAGCAAGACGAGTAGACAAAGTGTTGTAGGGCTGTACATCGCGTAATAAGTAGCAGCAGGCACTTTCGCAGTACATAGCACGCACCTGGATGGCTGTCCACTTGCCGGGGTCCACTCGGACCGGCGCCCCAGCCTCCACGGTCACAAGCACCGTAGAGCCGGCCCGTGCCAACTGCTGTGCAGCCAAACCTGGCAGCGCCGCCAGACCCGCGCTGTCCGACACGGTAACCGCCACGCACTCCCAGGGGCCGGAGGGCCCTGACGCCACAAACGGCGTGCTGGCACCGCCTATGCTGCTGCTGGTGCCGCCGCCGTCACTAACAATTCCCGCATCACATGTGACCGTGCAGTCCAGCAGCTGCGCGAGGGGCACACCGCTAACACCGCCGATTCCAGCATCGCCACTGCCACCGCCTGCTGCTGCCGAGCCCAGCGCCATCAGCCCACCGCTAGGCGCCCGGCTGCCGTACCGCACTGTCCCGCCCAGGATGGTGGGCTCGTCGTATGCGGCAACACGCGCCCGCCAGCGGTCGAGGTCACGGCAAAACCAGCGCCGATGGGTGTCCAGGTCGCTGTGCGTGGGTACGGGGACATTGCGAGTCAAATCAGCCAGCCGTGTTTGGGGCGCCAAAACCACGCGACATGCACGCGAGGTGGCCGCTGCGGAACACGCCGGTAGCTACTGTGTCACCAATTTGCACGCACCTGCATGACCCTGCCACCAGTGTAACTCCCCGCAGCACCACCTGCGTCCTGCTACTGCTGCTGCTGCTACCGCCCACAGCCTCTATCACGTGGGCAAGCACACTAGGAGGTAGCGCCCCAGCAGAGCCGCCGACTGACGCGCCCTCAGGCAGTTGCGGCAGTAGCAGGGTCAGGTTGTGCAGCTCCAGGGATGAGTAGCCTGTGGGCATTCCAATGCCGGCCTCAATATAACCAACGTTTCTCGAAAACTTCAGCTGCTAGCAAGGGCTGAAAGCGCCCCTCGCGTCATGTTGCGTCGGGCACTGCAACTTCACCCATGGCTCCACCCACGTAATACTCGGCCAAGCGTCCGGGGTGCTTCTGCTTGCCGGAGCCCTCCGAGCCACGGCACCCTCCTGTCGCCGATCAGAACCTGAAATCCCTGGCGTGCCCCACCCACAAACCGGCCTTGCTTACCACCGTGCAGCCTGAACGCGGGTGAGGCGCTCACACTGAAGGCACGCAGGTCGAGCCCGCTGTCTGGACCCTGTCCGACAGCCGCCAGCTTCTGTCCATCTGGGATGTCTAACGTCCCATCTTCCACTGTAATGAGGCCCCGAAGCAGCGGTATGGGGAACTTCTCGGTCGTGTTGTCATTGCTTTTCAGCAACTCCGCCAGTAGCACGCCACGAGCTCCAATGGATGCGTATAATAGAATCGTAGCCATAATTATTCCACGCGCCCGTGCTGTTGTAGGCAGCGAGGCAGGCAAGCCATTCGAGCGCATTATGCCTGGCCGCTCGTTGCGCAGCTAGTAAAGCGTTCGCTCTAGTGCAGCTGCTCATGACTGATCATATGTGTAAAAGTTTCAGAGATAAATATCAAGTTACGCCTCTGGAGAAAGTCAACTTGAAACCTGTAACTTGGCTATCCGCGTGTAAATTGGGGTTGTAGGATTGTAAAAAATTTTGAAGAAACAGTAGAATGCTAATGGTGTATGGGGCATGGACTTTTCGTGGAGCATGCCGCCAGACTGTCGCCGCAGCCTGTGAACTCGTCCCAGTCGTACCCGGCAGAGCAGTCTGCAGACGGCTTTCAAGGCATATCAACCCAAGAGAGCATGGGGATTCCAGAGCTAGTTTGCGGCGCCGCCACCTTGCCTGCGCGCTTGCCTATGCTGTGTTGCCTGTGCATGCACCGTGAGGCACTGTGGAACCGCGCGGAACCTCTGCTCCCAAAACTGCAGTGCTTCACCAGTTCGCCTGGCAGCTCACCGCGCGGACTGGACCGTAACTTTACATCTTTCGTTGGCAGAGACACAAGTGTGTCATCCTTCAACCTTAAGCCCCCATCTGCCACGAAACAACAGTTTGAACCTGCGCCCTCCAACCACGCGTCCCCAGTCAGTTCCCCACCCACACGCCACGACCTGCACACTGCATCCTCAGCCAGTTAACCCCCCTCGCTACATATTCTTGCACACACACACTCCCACACACACGACTCAGCACTCCTGCACACTTGAATAAATTTGAATAGAATCAATACACCCCCTTGCCACTGGCCTGCCAGGTCCCCGTTGTCTGGATATGATGTGACTCTCGTTCTGCCATGCGCATGTGACAATTTGACGTTTCAATACCGTAACATGCCTACTTTTGTGTACAAGTAGCGCACTACTTCGAGCCGCGCCCGTCGGAGCCCACGCATAGCCACTCCACGCTCTACCGCACTACGCTGACAACTCAAAAGCCGCGCAACTTGCCTGCGCCATGCGCATATGACCGCCCGTAACGCATACAAAAGATGTGAATGCGCATCGTCACGTGCAACGTCACGCATTGACACATGCATGTAACAAACGAAATGGTTGTGCCGCGCTCCTGTTCTGCTTACGCAGCAGTTAGTGCGTCATGCGCCACCATTCACCGCATGGGAGTGCGCCACCGGACCCCAGTCGTTCATGTCATCAACTCGCTCAACTAACCCACACAACGCACTCCCGACATCCCAACACCTAAACATGGCATTCATCGGAAATGGCTTTCATCAAAACTCCTGCCAAAGCTCTTGGGGCTACGTCCGCGCAGGCTCAGCTCCCGCTCCGGGGCTTCCCAAGCCGGACCCAGTTCCGAACAGCTCCGCCATTGCGTTGCGCAGTCGCCGCCCCAGCCCGCCCAGCATGCGCATTTTGCCGCTTGCCGAAGGCGACGACGGGGACGTGCCGGCGCCGCCCGCTCCCGCGGCACCGCCCTCGCTGCCGCTGCCGCTGCTGCCTGGCGCGCCGCCGACGCTGGTGTTCCGGCTACGCGCGCCGGCGCCGCCCACTGAGCTGCGGCTGCTGGCGCCTCCAGAGGACGACGAGGGTCCCCAGATGGGCGCCTGGGTGAGTGGGTTGCCGGTGCTGAGGCGGCGCGCCGCGGACACAGAAGCGCAGTGCACGGCTGGAAGGGCAGTGGGAAGGGATGTGAGGGCACGAAGCGGCGGCGGAGAATTTCAGTACATGTGCCAGATCAGAGACGTGCCAGTGAATGAAGGGCCTTATGGCGCTTTGCAGCACGGACGTTAGCAACGTCTATGCAAGCGTGGCAGCAAGCCGGCGCATGCTCCGTCAACGCTGCGTCATGGTGGTCAACTAGCCATGAGCACAGAACACGCCAACCCCACGCTCGTGCCCCGCTCACCCGCGTCGTAGGCGCCAGCACCCTGCAGCGTGAGCAGCGAACCTGCAGCGGTGGAAGAGACGGGCTCTGCTGTGTCGGCGGTCGTTGCGGCCGAGCACGAAGGCGCACGGCGCGGTCGAGCGCCGTGATGGTAGGCGCGGCGGCGGCAAAGGGAGAGAGAAGGCAAGGGAGAAACGAGCGAAGGGCGGAGGCGTAGTAAAGAAGGATTGATAAGAACACCAATGCCAATCTGCCCCAAGGTCATGGATGGGCAGCTCTAAATGGGGCAGCTGACAATCAAAGGATAATCGCCCTGGAAAGAAATGCCGTTCGCACACTAGCTGCGGAAGGTGTAGTGTAGCATTCCTAGGCGGGAAGGGCAGGGCCTTGGTTGCGCTGCCGCCACAAAGCGCGTGCAGTGTCCTGGCCGTGCTTGCTGCGCAGGCAGCATGCATGGGCCCCGTCCCAGTCAAACCACCAACCAAACCCTGCGTGCGCAGGCCGCCTCCCCCAATGAACTACCCCCACCCCCGCCCACGCCCATCATAGCGCAGTGTGTCATGCCGCGACGCGGCCTGGCCTAGAACTCAAAACGCCACGTGAACCTCCCCCACCTGAGTTGGGCTCGTCGCAGGTGAAGGTGATGTTGAGCTCGCTGTCCTCGGGCAGCGAGAAGGCGGCGCGGATGGCCGCGGTGAA
This sequence comes from Chlamydomonas schloesseri, assembly GCA_016834595.1. Taxonomy (NCBI): domain Eukaryota; kingdom Viridiplantae; phylum Chlorophyta; class Chlorophyceae; order Chlamydomonadales; family Chlamydomonadaceae; genus Chlamydomonas; species Chlamydomonas schloesseri. The sequence continues at coordinate 761,237 of JAEHOD010000035.1, forward strand.
GCGGCGGTAGCCCTCCGGCCCCGGCTGCACCTCAAAGCTGTAGGTGCGGCCGCCGAAGTTGACGTTCATCACCGCCTGCGTATGGGAAGGGAACGAAACAGCAGGGAGGGTTTATTGCGAGGCGGCGGCGCGATGGGCGTGTGCGCTGCTGGGCGGGTGCGGGCGGGGGGAATGATGGGGCGGTCAGATCAAGGAAGGGCGCTTGGTTGCAGTTATCCGTGGCATTCAGTCGTGCAGGCACTAGGAAACTGACATAGTGTGCAGCAGGGAGACACAGCAGGAGGACGCCGTTGACGCAGCGCCAACGCGCGCCTGCCGCAATTCCCCCAGTTCGCAGGCGCCGCGGCGCACCCCAACCCCCACCCCTGGAATGGATTACCCCCACCGCCCCGGGACACCCACCGGTGCCTGCGAGCCGCAGGGCGGCGTCAGCGCGTGCTTCCAGTCGGGCAGCTTGGCGGCGCAGAAGTCACAGAACATCTCCTTTCTGTGAGCGAGCACATTGCAGGAACAGCAGGGGGGCGCAGGCACGCGGTGCTAGTCACCAACTCTACGCGGGGATGCAGCCGAAGGGACCACACCCAGCAGCAGGGCAAGAGAGCATGGGCAAGGTTGGGTAAATTCGGAAGGTAAACGGGAGGTCAACGAGCAAATGGGTGTGGAGAAATGGTTTCGCTGAGGACCCAGCATGAGCGCGGGCAGGGCGAAAGCAGCCGGGCGAGGGGCGGGGGGTGGGTGGGTCGGGTTCCCCGCTGCGTGAGTCGGCGATGACTAATCGTTCCGCGCCCCGGCACCACGCCGCCTCAGCCTGCCGCCACCGCCGACGACGACGACGCCCCCCCCCCCCCGCGACAGAGCGCGGGCCCAGTGCTGTGTGCTTCCCGTAAGTGCACCTGGTCTTCACGGTCCAGCCCTGGCTGCAGACAACTCACCGACTTCCCGCGCTTTGCAACTGCCACCGGGCGATACATACGCTGTGGCAGAAACGTGGGCACTTGCAGGGCCGTATGAGGGGCTTATCTGCAGAGGCGCCGTCCAGGCAGACCCAGCACACGTCGCCCTGCTCCTGCGCGCGGGGAAAACGGGGGCGCGGCGTCAGCAGCAATTCGCGCCCAAGGGTCGCATGGCTCGGGCGAGGACCGCGAAGCGCTATCTACGCGGCCTGGAAAAGCGATTGTCGATCGGCACTTACATCGCTGCAGGACGTGTCCATGTGCACGTCATCGAGCGGCCCGCCGCGGCACGAGACTTCGGTCCCGCCATTGCGTTTCGACGGACCGCAGCGCGACGGCTCCTGGTCGCGCACGTCGGCCGCGTCCATGTCAATCTACGTGTGCTATGTAAACAATCCAGGCGTCACGAACCAAGGCCGCTGCAGAGCGTGGAGCCGAGGAGGTAAGGTGGCGAAAGCTGGGTCTGTGCTCGAAAGTCGATGGCCACTTGTTCGTTGAAACGTTTCCAAACGATGGTGTATTATTAGTAAAGATAGGGTTTACAGGTATTGGACGCGAGCGCAGCGCAAATGAAATGCGTCTGAAAAATGAGGGCTTTGGACGCCTTGGACTTGGATTTCGCGGGGCGGTGCTTTGCCGTGGCGCCTGCTTGCCTTTTATGCAGAGCTGTGAACCTAGCGACTCACGTCATCGCCTCATTTTGCCATTGCAAACGGCGGGCGCTGCGGAAACGGAAAGGCTCAACATCGCCCTGTCTCAATTTGCATGCCACAAACAAAAAAGGATGCATTGTTACAATTGCTAGAGTAATCGGTAGTGAGCATGCCCACGGGCCTGGTCAGGCGATCGATGAAAGTGGCGTGCGCGCCTTCAACGAGCCCAGACGAGCCCACCAAGCGCTTGGCTTGCCGATGGCACCAACGGGCACGCCGTGCCCGACCCTCTCCATATGTGCATGCCCTTGTCCGGCGTATAACCTCCCAGTTCAATCAATGCCCCGCTGTGCTCAGTTATGTCCCCGCGCTGCACCCTGCACGGGCCCTTTCGCAGGCCGCGCAGTCACGCGGTACACGTCGCTCTGACGCATCTCAGGTGTCCGTGTCTCCCGCCGCCGCCGCTGCTGACTCCCCGCCTGCGGCGGCCTGCTTCGCCGCAGCCGCCAGTTTGGCGCACTCTAGCTTGTGCTCCTTCCAGTCCGCCGCCTGGCACTGCAAGATATGATGCAGGGTGGCGAGGTCAACAACAGCCCTTCCCGCAGGTCACGCACCCCACGGTGGCGGCGACAAGCCCCCCACACTAAATTTCTAATTTCAAGCCCTTCTTACGTCGCGGCCGCAGTAGCGCACGCTCTTGCAGCGCGCACACAGCTGGGTCTGCGGCAGCGAAGTGACATGCATCGTGCATGTTGGACGACGTCACGCGATCACAGCCCCAAAACCTCTGAACATTTCAACGGCATCTCGTTGCACCGACCTTGTGGAACATTTTGCCGCACGCCGCACACACGTGGTGAGCCAACGCCACCGGCTGCAGCGTCTGCCAGCCGTCCCCGCCCCGGGGCCGCACAGGCAGCCGCCCCTGCGGCAGCAGTGGGGGCTGGCTGCGGTTGGCACCGGCACCGCCGCCAGCGCCGCCGCTCCTGCCAGACGCCTCCTGCTCCCGCTGGCGGATCTTCTCGGCCCATTCGTGGCTATGCCGCAGCTCCTGTGGCGGCACGTGCACGTGCTGCTTCTTCGCTTTCGGTGTGTGTTGGTGCAAGGATGACTTCTTCCATGGCCCATGAGCGTTTCCCTCCTCCATTACGCGCCTGCCCGCCCTTGCACCCACCCGCTCCCACCTTTTTTACATCGTCCAGCACCGCCCGGCAGCGTGACTCGGTGAACGGCTCGCCACCCCAGCGCCGGCAGCTGGCCCGCTGCTCCGCCGCAATGTCCAGCGCCTGGCCGGTCGGCCGGCAGTGGATTGGCGGAGCGCCGGGCACAGACAGGGAAATGCAGGGCGTGTGTGAGGTGCTGATGGCGGTGTGTTCGGCATGCAGTATCAGTACCAATGGACATGGCCGGTGCAGGCGGTGTCGAGAAGCGAGAGAAAAGCCGCGCGATGTGCCTCCGGGCTGCCACGTGCCGCCAGGTGACCCAGCAGCAACACAATGACTTTGACGCCATCTCCTCGTTTCGGGGCCAACCCATATCCCCACCTGCAACCCCATTCGTTACTATTGTCGGATTTGGGATTGGAATGACCCACCCACCTACCACCCCGTTAACTTTGGTTGGTTGCTTCGGGTTCTGCAATGAACTTCCCGCCCCCGCCCCTCCAACCCCACCTCCGCCCACCTCCTGCACGCTGTCCTCCGAGAAGGTGCCGTCCAGCCGCTCCGCACCCCACACCAGCAGCTGCGCCTCGTTCAGCGCCGCCAGCCAGCCCACCACGTCGTCGCCCTGCTCCTGGGCCGCCTGGGGAGAACGAATGGCGCACAGCAGGACATGCCGCATACCACACGCAGGACGTTTGTATGTTGGACGCACGGATGCCCGTGCCGAGTCTGGCATTTAGTGATGCAAAATGCACAGTGTGCACGGCGCGCCGCACAGCCGCCGCCGCGCACCTGCAGCGCCCTACCTTGACTGCTCCGTGCATGGCTGCCAGCGTGCGCGGGTTGACGCCCTCCACGGACACACGCGCCTCCGCCACCATGAATGTGGCCAGGGCACTGGGCTGCGGCCCTGACACGGCCGACGCGTCAACCTCCTCTTCCTGCTCGCCCACCCCCGGCCTGCCTTGGGGCTGCTTCGTCCCTGACGCCGCCGCCTAGATACAGACAGGAGGGGTGAGCTGTCAGCGTGTGATGCAGAGCACCGAAGCCAGGGACACACATACAGTTTGCGGCGCCCACCCAAACTGGGGCCCAGCCACCCACCTTTGACGTGGCCTTGGGCGGCGGCGGCGCCAGCTCGGCCAGCCGGCGCGCGACCTGCAGCCACTGCGCGGCGGCGGCCCGGGCGCCGGCGTGGTCGCCCGCGACCATGCAGCTGTCGCAGCGCTGAGGGGGGGGGGGCCGTGTGTGTGTGTGTGTGTGTGTGTGTGTGTGTGTGTGTGTGTGTGTGTGTGTGTGTTAAAAAAGCACGAGAGGAAGGGTCGGGTGTGTGTGTGGGGGGTGATGATGAGGACGCAGTGGATGTGGATGTGGTGGATGTGGTGGTGGTGTGCCAGATCCAGATGAGGATTAGAAGGCTGAAGCAACCCAGGGACCTGCACCGCACTACTCCGGACGCACGACGACGCGACCACCCACCTCCTTGGCGCATCGCACCAGCACGTAGTTCAGCGTCCATTTGATGGCGCGCAGGCTGAGGCCGTGCAGCACCTGGCAGGCAGGGCGGTCGGTGTGGGCGAGCGGGCGGGCAGGCGGGACGAGCACCACAGGACGGGCTCGGCGCGTCGGTGTGTCTGCGCATCAAGAGCGTGTGCGCCCTGGCGCGTGCCGGCAGCGGCAGGCCCGTACACGCCGCAGGTAGGACTCACCATGAGCGACATGGACGCGCTCACGTGCAGCGGCAGCGCCGCGAGCGTGTCATTCAACTGCATCCACACACGGCACATGACGGATTATAAAAGGTATGCAGGGCACGCACGCACGCACGCACGCACGCACGCACACAGCACGCTTATGTACATGCAATTGCCCAACCTCACACCAGCTGTTGCGACGCAGGCAGGCACAACACCACACCCAGACCCCGCTGCTGCGCGCACAGCCAAAGAGCCAGCCGCAGCCTGAACCCTCGCCCCCTGCCCGCACAGAGCCCAGTCACCACCACACGCCGCGCGCCGCGCCGTCTCGCCCACACAAAAACAAACACACGCCGCGCGCCGCGCACCCTGGCGCCGGACTCCGCAGACGCCTCATGCAGCAGCTGCAGTCCCGCCATGTCGTCAGCGCTGAAGCTGCCCTCGTGCAACAGCGGCCCGCCCAGCTTGTCCAGCACGCGCGATGCCATCAACTCAATCTGCACGCGCTCAACCATGCATGCAGAGCACGGTGCGGGTGCGCGGGTGAGGAGGAGGCGGCTGTTGGTGATGGCTGGGGACCTGTCGGCAGCGTGAGCCTGGTGCGCGGTACCGGCTTACACTCAGGAGCGCTGAGGCTTGGGTGTGTGTTTGTCGCTTGCAGCGCTGGTGGCTGCCTGACCTTACAATCTTGCAGCAGTTGGGCGTGCGCTTGACTTGTGCATGCTCTGCGCTTTGTTGATGCTGGCCTCCTCGACGCCCGAGTCAATCAAAGGATGCGCACGCGCGCTGCCCCCCCGTCGTCCCGCTTTTGGTTTCTGGAATGAACTATCCCCCCCCCCAAACGCGCATGCTGCTGCTGCTGGCCGCCGCACGGGCTCACCGAGGCGATGAGCTCCATGTCCTGCGCGCGGGTGAGGGCGGTACGCGAGCCGGCGGACGCGCTGAAGTTGACCGCCAGCAGCATGGTCACGCAGTTGGTGGCCACCCTGCACCAGCCAGCATCAGCCAGCTCGCGAGGGTGGGAGGGAGGGAGGGACGAGCCAGGCGTAAACAGACATGGGCAACCGGCGCACTATGGCACTCATACGGAAACGGGCATCACGCTACTGAGTCAGCAGGCGGACCTGCTGAAGTTGGAGTTCTGGGCGCTTGACGACAACGTCTGCTGCTGCTGCTGCTGCTGCTGCAGTCCTGTCCCGTCGCCTCAGCCACAAGAACAAGGACGTGCCGTCCTGCGCCGCGCCTGCCGCAACCACGCATACGTGTATGTCGCATGCCTGTGCCTACATACCACCCCGGCCATGCCGCTGCATCCGCGCGCGCGCGCAGCCACGCACCGAATGACGTGGTGGCAGGGCGGTCCCGTGTCCGCCTGCACGCGCCGCCCGCCCACCGCCACCCACTCCATGCGGGCCTGCACCTCCTTCATCAGCTGGCCCAGGGACGCCACCAGGTCGGTGGGCATCTCGGGGTAGCCCTACAGCAAGCAGGCGAGGGAGCGGGGGGAGGGGTGGTTGGTGCTGCGGTCTTGGTGATGACAGGAGTGAATGACAGGAGCAGCACGCCAGGAACTCATGGGCACGTTCATGCTGAAGCCGGCTGCGGTTGCTGCTGCTCGGGCGGCTGTAGGCCGCAGGCAAAGTAGCGCGGGTGGAGGCGAACCCCAGGGGATGGATGAAGGCACACACCGGCGCGCGGCTGCTGTGCAACCCAACCCTCCAGCCGGCCCCCCGCCGTCACGTCACCCAGAACCGAAATTGCGCTGGTATTTTTACCGTGTTTCAGCCGCGGCGTGCTGCTGGCCCACCATTGGCAGACACGGGCAGGCAGGCAGACACGAGCAGCAACCAGGGGAGAGCTGCTCCCCTGGCAGCAACAGCTTGACTGGGTGAGAGGGCAGTCGCTACCAGACACCTACCTGGGCAAGGTAAGTGGCCTTCAGGAACTTTGCCAAGCCGGAGTAGGCAGACTCTTTGTTCCAGCGACCCTCCGCGATTGGCTTCAGCATTTCCTGCAAGTGCGTGTGATGCTGAAACGGTCTCGACGCCCGTTGACTGCGATTGCAAGCGGCTGGCGTTGGCTTTTCTTTTCATCTCACCCATGCCTTTTGCATGAACGTGCGCGATTTGTGGGCCTGTTCACAGCGCCATGACCGCTCTCCCGGGCTCAGCGTCGCGTACAAGCTTTCGGGGTTTTTATCGCCGGCAAGAGCAAACGTCTGGATCCCAAGAACGCTTCGTCCATTTTCAGACATTTCTTAATAATAAAAATTGAATTGACTGTGGACCGTGGCCAGCGAAGAGCCCACCTCGTGAGCCCACCTCTGCCATACACAATGTTCAATGTGCTCCGACTGGCCCTCAAACCCCCACCCTCTGACTCCGCAGCCTGCAAAGAAACCACCTCTCCCAAACAAAATGTTCAATGTGCTCCGACTGGCCCCCAATCCCCGCCCTCCGCAGCCTGCAAAAGAACCCATCGCTGCCAAACACAATGTTCCATGTGCTCTGACTGACCCCCAAACCCCACCCTCTGACTCCGCAGCCTGCAAATTTCTCAGGAAGTCCGCGTGAATGTAGACGTGGATCCCTTCGGCTTGCCTCGTGCATACCGTTCCTGTTGGGAGGCCGCATGCCGCATTTGGGGCACGGAACACGGTCACGACCTCTGCTTCGGCACCCAGCCCCAGTACCCGTGCGCGCCCACACACAGGGGGCCGGGTTCAGCTCCTGCCAACTAGCCGTACCTAGTGTTCCTAAGTATCCATACATTGCATCAGTCATGCAGCGGCACCGGCCGTACCGCACCTGCATGATGATGCTGGACATGCTGCTGTAGCTAGTGCCAATGAAGGCGTCCGCCTCGTACGCAATCTCCTCCTCCACCATGCCCAGAAGCGAGACGCTCCTGTTGCAAGGGCATATTCATGTTACGCATGTGTGCGCGATTATGCAGGAACGGGGGTTTGGAAGGCGACTGTCGAGGTCAGATGCAACGGTCCAATGGGCAGCAACGCGCGGCCAAGGCATGCAGGCGCCCATGCGTTCCAGTGCGCGCTCCGCCTCAGCCAGAGGCACAAAGCTGGGTCCGGGAGGCAGCCGTTAATCGTCACAGCGGCCCGCGCCCGTCACCTCTGTCTCACTTTGCCACGCCAGCACCTCAACACAAACAGCCACAAACAGCCACCTGCACATTACCCTTTGCGTCACATGTCATCCCCCACACCGCCCACGCACATGTAGCCCACCGCCTCCTCCAGGTCGGCCTCCGAGTAGTAGATCGGCTCCACGCCCACCGCCGCGAACATGGCGCTGATGCGCGGCCGCAGGTCTGGGTACGACATCACAAACAGCGACTGCGGTGGGGTGGGGTGGGGTGGGGTGCGGGGAAGCGGGGTTGGGCGGGGGCGAGCTGCGGGGTTAGGCGGGAAGGAATGGGTAGAGCGAGGTTCGGCCGGGCCGCAAGCGGCAGCTGGGAGCTAGCGGGGTAGGTGCGGGTGGACTGGGGGCTGGCGCCGTACTGCGTTGGCGCGGCGCTGCATCGCGCGCGCCTTCCCCGCAGCATCCAGTCGGCCCACGCCCGCCGCCTCCCATCACCGCACCCATCGCAAGTACTGTTCCCCTCCCCCCGCTCCGCTCCGCTCCTCCCCGCCACGCCCTCGCCGCCTTACCCACCCACCCACCCACCCACCCACCCACCCACCCACCCACCCACCCACCCACCCACCCACCCACCCACCCACCCACCCACCCACCCACCCACCCACCCACCCACCCACCCACCCACCCACCCACCCACCTTGAGCTGGCGCGCCTTCATGGCCTTGACGGTTTGGTCCACGAACACGTTGTACAGGTTCTTGTTCTTGCAGCTGCGCTTGGCCAGATCCATGTTGTACTTGTCGCGCTTCCAAAGGTACAGGCCTGGGGCAGGGGTGTGGGCAGGGGGCAACTGCGGTTACCAGTCAAGTAGACCATACCCAATGCAAGGGAATGAGGAGGAGAGCGTGACAGGGGGAGGAAAGAGGAACATCCGCGCGGATGAGGGGGTGGGGTGAAGGCGATGTCGGGTGTGTGAATGAGGCGTGCGGGCAGGTCCACACCAACACAAGAGCGTGCGGAGCAGGCGCCACCTGGGTCAGGCGCCAGGCTGAAGCTTGCACTAGCGGCTAATCTGTCACTGGACACCCACATTCAGTGGCTACTGCATCGACCTGTGCATCATGAAGACTTCCAGCCCCGGCCCCTGCTGCCCCTGCTCCCGCCCCGCTCACAGGTGTCGGGGTAGGGCCGCACGTGGATGGCCATGTAGGGCTCCTTGCCGCCGCCCAGCCGCTTGGCGCGGAACTCCGTCGCCATGGCCACCAGCGCGTCGCTCTTGGTCAGCTGGCCTGACACCTGCCGGGCGGGCGGGCGGGTGGGTGGATGGGTTGCGAGGCACAGGGGAGGGGCCTGTGGTGACCAGCCCAAACTAAACCAAACCCAATGGGGGGGTTAGCCATCCATGGGATGGGATGGGTCACATTGAGTGGAGGGGGATGATGGTTTGCGAGCCTCCCACGGGTCGGGCGACAAGGCTGCATGCAGGAGCGCGCGCGAGGAAGGAGGGTGGGCCGGACAGGCGACAACAGCGGGCGAATCAGCAAGGCCCCGGTATGAAACTTGGTGAGCGGGCCACAACAGCCTTCTTCTGATGCTTGCGGTGTCCTGCAGCCCGCACTCTGGACTACGGCCTCTGGACCCCTTCTCACCCGCAGGTACTCGTCGTGGCACAGCTCGCCGGTGACACGCAGCTTGATGCCGTGGCCGGCGTCCCGCACGATGTTCTCGTACACGATGAACGCAACCACCTGCTGCCCGACAAGAAAGAGCGCATGCGCCGTGTGCGTGCCGCGCGGCACATTACTACCGGTGGACGTACGGTGCCTTTTCCAGCTGTGCGTCTGGCGGCGGGGCGGTGACCCGAGGGCAGCCCACACCCAGGCCGCATTACGTCCATCCACCCCATCGCTCCCCAACATTTGTGGTCTGCACCACCGAACCCGGACGTCAGCGCCCCCCACCGCCCGCGCCCACGCAGCACCCTCGCGCCGGCGCCAGCGCCTCGGCACCAAAGCCACCAACGGACGGGCGGGCAGCACCGCGCCGCGCCGCGCCCCCACCCACCTTGTGCTGCATCAGCCGCTGCTTCACCTCCTCCATCTGCTCCCCGCTACAGTCGAAGCGTTCAAAGTCAATGTATTCGGCGCCCTCGTCGCTCACATTCAGCGCGCGCGCGTTCTTTATCTGCAGAGGTGCGGAGCAGGTTCAGGTGGCTCATCCCAACAAAAGGACGGTGGAACGGCAATGTACAATGGGCATCTGGTAGCTTTGGGTACCGGTGTGACGCACACTCAGGCTTCGCTGTGTCAGGAGCGCCTCGCCGCCGGGGCCAGTCACAGCCGCTGCATTCATCCACTGCGTCCCTCCTCCCCATCTAGCCATCTCGCCACCTATTGGCTGGACCCATTGCAGCACGCAACCGCACACAAGGCAGGACACGGATGCGCCGCTGGTGATTCCTGTTTTCCCCCAGCAAAGTTTGAGGAGCGCGCCTACCTGCGCCAGGAACTTGGGCCCAAAGTGCGCCACCGCATCCAGCCGCGCGTCCCAGCCCGCCTCCAGCCGCTCTGCCAGCGTCACCACACTCTGGTGCCGTGACAGGTGGTCAAAGTCAAACACCTGCGGGTTCGGGGCAGTTGTGGGTGGGTGGGTGGCAGCACACTGGCTGAGGGCCGAGATAGCCGAGCCGGCTTTGAACGGGAGCTGATGGCCTGCGGTAGGCACCCTAGCCCGCTGGAGTCTGACAGCGCTCACAGACTGCACTGATATGCTGGCCCTTGGCTTCACGCTTGAGACATCACCAGCGCAACGTCCGCACGGAAACATAGCCACAGGTGCACGCATACGCGCACAAGGGGCTCAGGCGCGCGCGCATGCATTGCACACACAAACACACACACACACACACACACACACACACACACACACACACACACACACACATACACACACACACGCACATACACACACGGGCTAACCTCCGTAAACACGGGCACACTCTCACACGCACCAGGCTGAAGTCCATGGAGCGGTGCACGTCGCCGCCGCCGCTCGCCGCCCCCTCCGCCGGCTTGTCATCGTAGTGGTTCAGGATCTGTGTCCGTCCGTACACCGGGGCCGTACAGGTGTCACGTGGCGTGCGACACGTGCGGCGTGTCGTGTGTGAGCGTTGTACACAGCGTGGACGCGCGAGGGGGCGCGGGCTCGGAGACCCGGTATGTCTCCTATGCTACTGCAGCAGTAGTACACCGCCTGCGAACCCTTCGTGGCGATCATGACCTTTTCCCCATGGCAGTCATGGTGCTGCCAGCCTGGCACAGTTCAATGACATGATTGAATCACCTCCACTCACGCATCCCCGCACTCACGTCATGCACGATGACTGTGCGCCCCAGCATGCGCCCCAGCACCAGCGCCTCCTTCAGACCCGCCACCTGGTTGTTGGGGCCTGGGGCGGGGCGGGGCGGGGTGGGGTGGGATTGGTGTGGGAAGGGGCAGTGGCAGTGACAGTGACAGTGGCAGTGCGGCCGGCCACTCCCGTCTTCCCTGTAGCCGTGAACGCGCGCAGATCCCCACATTGACATTCAAGGCTGGGATGCACGCGGAGCTGCAAGGGATCAGCGAAGCTAAGCGTGATTCATCATGAGGGCCACCTGCAATACATGCAGTTCTGCCCGGCTAGTCATAGCCTCCATCACATCCCTGGCGCTCCACCCCACCACAGCCGGCTGCAACGTCTGTACGCACCGTAGTTTCCTTCTTAACGGGAAGGGTTTACATCAACCCTCACCCCAGCCGAGCCCACCCCAGCCACGCCCGGCCCTGCGCCTGCATCCACCGCAGCCGCCTTACGGCATCCAGCACTGCCAGACCTGACCCAACGCCTCCAAGTCCCTTTCCTCCTCCCTTCCCTCCTCCTGCTCCTTCATCAGGTCACCCATCCCCTCCGGCTCACCCCAGGCCAGCACAGGGTACAGGTAGCCGCCTGGGAGCTCAGGCAGCCGGTGCGCCGCCTCGGGCTTCTCCCCTAGTTCGTCGCCCAACCTCCGGCGCGTGCGGCCCCAGCTCCTCCACGCCCCTCCGGCGGCTAGTGATGCTGCTTCCGCCAGCGATGGCGTTAATGATGATGATAAAGATGTTGATGATGCTAGGGGCGACCATGAAGAGGCCAGCCAGTCCCGCCAGGTGGCCTGATCTGATGTAGCAGCACGGCCTGCTTGCTGCGGGACCCCGGGAGCAGTCCAGCTAGCGCGGTGCCCTGCCGACTTGAGGTCGCGCGCCCCAGCTTGCGCAGGCACCGCATCTAGTTTTTCCATGGTGTCCGTGGATGCTTGCTCGTCTTGCAGCTCCGCATGCTGCTGCGGCGGTGGCCAGCGGGTGACGGGTTGGGCCCAACGTAACGAGTCGGAGGTGCGGGCCCGTGGGGAGGCAAGCGCAAGTCCAGCTCAGGAGGTGACCCCACGCACGCTTACCTGCACCGCGCCCACTGCACCAGTCCACGTCCTTCCTAAAGCATGACTGGGGCATGTTGTCGCGCACAGCAGGACCGCGATGAGCGGGATGATAACACAGCGACGCCACATTTATGACAATTTTGCGTCCCTAACTATCAGTACTTGCACCTCAAGTCATTTCTTAAATGCCCTACATAGAAGCGACTTGTGCGTAAGCCTGTTTTTGGACGCGTTTTTGCCGGCTTTGCGTTTGTCCGCTCAGCTTGTGACAAGAATTGAAAGATGTACCCTCAATAATAAATACGTGGAAGAATCCGGTCCGTCGACAGCTGCATCCAAGCCCGTGCCACCTGGGATCCGAAGCGGCCCACCACACACAATGCGACGCCACGAAGTGCGAGACAGATGGAAGCGTCGCACCTGCAGGCAGGAGTCCATCGTCCACCGATCAGCGCTAGGCCGAGGGTCAAGTTACGGGCACCTCGGCTGATCCCCGTTCCCCATCCCTGGTTCCTACATTGCCATCCCCCAGATGCGACGACGAGCCTTCGCAATTCCAAATAGCAGTCTGGTTACATGTGGAGGTACCTAGAACCTGAGAGCGCCTTGATCAAGCCTATTTACATTGCGAATTCATGCGTGGCGAGCACGTCGCTGCGCTACCTTCAATTTACCCCATAACACAGCGGCTTGGTCGATCGCACCCCGGACCCCGGCTGCGGCCCCATCCTTGAACCGCAGACACGAGCAGCTTGTCACATGAAGCAAGCAAGGATAAATAAGTGTACAGAGTCTTCGTTCGCCCCTGACCATTTGCACGACGCACACAACCCTTTTTAGTGCAGAATAGCCCTCCGTCACATGCAGTCATGCACTCATACAGGAGGTACGGGCGGGCCGGAAGCCCAAGAACAATCCCTGTCACTGGCACGATGCCACCCGGGCAGGTGAAACCGGTCACCCATATGCACCCTACAGAGTGCAGACACGTGCGCCACACCGCCACACCACCACACGGTAGGGCTCGATACCGCCAAGAGTAGGGCCGCAGCAGTGAAACCCACATGCCAGGCTTGAACAAAGAAACCAGGTTGCATCCCCTGGAAATGCGGCCCACGATGCAGCTAAAAAGCACCTGGGCACGTTTATACTTTGTACGTAGGTTGGGGCTGGTCCTGGTCCTGGTCCACTAGATCTGCCCGAAATGCGCCGTCCAAGGCCAAAGCCCTGGGCCCGAGGTTGCCGCTGCTCTCTTTTGTCTCCCTCACAGCCTGCCCGTACTCGGCAACGCCACCAGCTCGCCTTTCCAAGTTCAATATGTTGATGCCCAAATGCCATTTCCATGCGTGGCGGATCCGCCCTTGTGACTCTTGAAGCCAAGTGTGCCTTGTCAGCAACATCCTGCTTTTCAAAGTAACGAAACAAACGCGCGCGCCCTAATGTCAGCAATGAAGCATCCTCACAACTTCCGGCCAGCACTCGCGCACCCAAAGGCCAACCCACATGAGGTCTAGGGGGCGCGCAGGTGCTATTGCGGCTGTTGCCCCTGGCCCTGGGCCCCGTCCCCAGCAGCTTGCGGCGCCTGCGGCACCGGCCATCCACCCGCCGCCGCCGCCGCCGCCGCTGGATCCGCTGCACTAGCAGCACCACCACCTCCGGCCGCCACCGCCGCCGCCGCCGCCGCCGCAACAGCGCGCGCCGCCATCAGGCCGGCGTGCGCCGCTATTGCGTCACTCTGCGGCGGCGCCTGGGCCGGCGGCGGCGGCAGGCCCACGGCGCCCGGCGCCCAAGAGCCGTACATGGGCGCTGCGTGCGGCGGGTGCGGCGTCGGCAGCCCCGCAGCCGCGTTGTGCCCAGCCAGTGCCGCCTGGGCCGCAGCCATCATGGTCGCGTGGGCGTGCGCCTGGGCTTGAGCCTGGGCCTGCGCGTGGGCCTGCGCCTGGGCTTGGGCCTGCGCGGCGTGTTGCTGGTGCGCCATCGGTGCCGCGGCGCCGGGGTGGTGGTGCGGCTGCTGCGCCGCTGCCTGCTGTGGCTGTTGCCCAAGTGCCGGCACGTGCGGCGCGTGGGCGTACGACAGCTGCGGAAGGTGGTGCGGCGGCTGCTGCTGCGGCGGCGGCTGGGGCACGTGATGGTGCACCACGTGCTGAGTGGGGAGCAGGTGTGGGTAGCTCGTAGCGGCGACGGCGGCGGCCGCGGCAGCGGCCGCCGCGGCTGCTGCAGCAGCGGCGTGCGGCGGCGCCGTCCCCAGGCCCCCGCCGGGGGCGACAGGCACAGGATACTGAGGCTGCTGAGGCTGCACCTGCGGCGGGTGCAGCTGTGCCTGGTGCTGCTGCTGGGCCGGAGGCTGCGGCTGCGGTTGCGGGAGTTGCTGGGATGACCTTGACGCAGGACCCAGCCCCGCACCCGCACCCGCTGGCCCGTGCGTCCCAGCGCCCTGCGCCTGGTGCAGCCGCGCGGCGAAAATGCCGCCACCTGCGGCACCTGGTGCGCCCGTGCCCGCTGAGCTCACGGCGTGACTGGCTTGGCCGATGCCGGCGCCAGACAAGGGCGCTTGTGCAACTGATGCGTCCCCAACGCTCTGGTGCACCCGGCGCCGCTTTGCCGCGTGCTCGCCACCGTTGCTGCCGCCGTCGCTGCCGTCGGATGAACCATCAGACTGCACCTCCGGCTGGCTGTGCGGCTGTTGCGGCTGCGCCTGCTGCTGCTGCTGCTGTTGCGCCTGGTGTTGTTGCTGCTGCTGCTGCTGCTGCTGCTGCAGCAGCGCCAGCTGAGCCTGGTGCTGCTGCTGCCGCTGCGGCATCAACACGTGCGGCTGGAACGTGGGCGGCTCGGGTGAGTGGTGGTGCGGCGGCTGCGCCTGTTGCTGTGGCGCATGTGGTTGAGGCTGCTGCTGGGGCGGTGCAGGCAGCGGCAGCGGCGCGTCATGCGCCTCCCCGTGCAGGTGCTGCTGCTGCTGCTGGTGCCCCTCTGATGGCAGCGAAAACGGCGGAAGCGGCATCGCCAGGGAGGGCTCCGACACCAGGTTGACCAGCGGCGCGGGTGCCGCCTGGCCGCCGCCGCTGCCGCTGCCGCCCGGGCTCGAGTCCCCGCCAACCGCCGCCTTGCCACCGTCGGCCCCCGGTGTGGGGGCGGCAGCAGCAGCAGCTGCTGCAGCAGCCGTCGCGGCAGCCGCCGAGCTCTCCCTGCTGCGCCCAGTGAAGACGGCGTTGCTGCCGCCGGCGGGGAACGGCGCCATGGTCAGCCGCGGCGTCGCGACTGACTGGGTTGGCGGCGCCGGCGAAGGCGAGAAGACCGGCAGGAAGACCGCCCGCGGCTGCGGCTGCGGCAGCGGCAGCGAGGCCGGCCATGTTGGGGAGCCGCCGCCCGGCACGGCGGTGGGCGGCGGCGCGGCCATGCCCAATGGAGGGAGCAGCAGCGCGCCGCCCGCCTGCGCGCCCGTGGGCGACAGCAGCGGCAGCGGCTGCTGCGGCGGCTGCTGCTGCGCACCCGCCGGCAGCTGCAGCTGCGTGGACATGTTGGGTGGCTGCAGCAGGTGCGGCGGCTGTAGCAGATGCGGCGGCGGCGGCGGCGAGGAGCTGCGCGCGGCGAAGGGCGGCGGCTGGCCCTCCAGCACGTAGCGCCTGTCGCCTGCCGCGGCAGAAGGAGCGCCTGCAGCACCAGCGGCGGCGCCGGCTGCGCCCGCCCCTCCGGCCCCTGCAGATTGCGGCGTCTGCATGCGCTCCCCACGCGCCGCGCCGGCCTCCTTGCCCCCGCCTGCAGCGCTGGTGATGCCGGCACCATTCTTACCGCCGGTCCCTGCGTCACCGCCTCCACCTGCTGCTCCTCCGTCCTCCGTGTTCAGCCCCGCCGCCAGCAGCTCTGTGACAGACTCCAGAGCGCTTGCCAGCTGACTTCCGTCCAGCCCGTCAGGTAGCCGCAAAGCGAGCGCGTGCCCACCACCGCCGGCGCCACCCGCACCCGCACCAGCACCCGCACCCGCAGCAGCACCGGCACCCGCACCAGCACCCGCACCAGCCCCTGCGACGCCCGGAGCTGCCCCAGGAGCTGCTGCCCCTGAGGCCGGCGCCGCTCCTGCTGGCTTGGGCGACGTTTGAGGGCTGGCGCCGCTGCCGCTCCACCGCGCGGCTGTCGTACCGGCCGCGGTGCCGCCGGCGGCCGCCGCCCCGGCGGCGCCCGCTCCGCCGCCGGGTGAAGAGGCGCCCGCTGCGCCGCCGCTGGCGCCCAGCGCCTCGCGCACAGCCGCCCCCAGCGCCGCCACCAGCCCGGCACGCGTCCTGCTGGACAGCTGCAGCAGCGGCTCGGCACCACGGACCGGGTGGTGGTGGCTGGCGCCAGCCGGCGAGAGCGAGTGCCGCCGGCCGGCGGCGGAGGCCGCCGCGGCGGCTAGCGCCAGCTGCGCCACCTCACGCACCGTCAAGCTCAGCCGCAGCTCCAGCCGCACCGACGACAGCGTGGACTCGCCGGCAGCCAGCGCCGCCGCGGCTGTAGCAGCGGCGCTGGCGGGAATGCTACTGCCGCCCAGCAGGCCACCGAGCACGTCGAAGCCCTCGCCGCGCAGCGACGGCGGCGGCGGCGTGGCGGAGATGCCCAGGCCGCCGCCGCCGATGCGTTGCAGGCCCAGCTGCGAGAGCTCCCGGTCCTCGTCGTCCTCATCCGTCAGGTCCTGCACGCCGTACTGGATGCTGCGGCGGCGGCGCAGCAGGCTGGTCATCACGCCACCGTCACCGCCGCCGCCGCCGGCACCGCCGCCGCCAGCGTGGTCGCCAAAGGACAGGTCCGGGCCGATGGCGGCCGCCGCCGCGAAGGCGGTGGCGGCGAAGGCGCCGCCATCCGCGGCGGAGGCGCTGGGGCCCGTGGAGCGCAGCGGCGAGCGCGCGGAGCGGCGGCCCAGCCCGGCGGGGATCAGGCCGCGGCCGCGGCCGGCGCCCTCGTGCGCGGCGGGGTGCGGCGCGGCGGAGCCGCCGCGGTTGCTGCGGTTGCGGTGCGAGTTGTGCCCGCCGCGGTACAGCAGCTGCGCGGGGTGCAGCACGCCGCGGTCGATCTCCGCCTCCGCCTCCTCCTCGCCCGAGGACGAGGACGAGCCGGCGCCGCCGGCGCCAGCGCCCGCGCCACCGCCGCCGCGGCCATAGCGCGTCACGACGGCGGCGGCGGCGCTGGCGGCGGCGGATGCAACCGCCGCCTGGTCCAGCGGCCGGACCACCGCAGCCGGTGTGATGCGCAGCACCAGGCCGCCAGCAGCGCCCCCAGCGGCACCGTCGCGAGACGTGCGCGGCGGGGTGGCTACCGCCGCTGAAGCAGCGTGCGGCGAGGCCCCTGTGGCGCCGGCCGTGCCATGCTGTGATGGGGCTGCGGCCACCGCCACTGCAGGCAGCGGCGCCGCCGGCCGGCCGACCACGACTGAGATGCAGGGGCTGACCATCGGCACAAAGGGCGCCTGCCGCGGCGTCGGCGGCGTGAGGCTTAGCGGCTTTCCCGCCGCCGCCGCCGCCGCCGTCACAGCTGACGCCGCTGCGGCCGCCGCCTCGGCCGCCGCAGCCGCCTTGCGCTCGCGCCGCGCGGCGCGCCGCTCGTCGCGGCCCACCGCCGCCGCCGCAGCCGCAAGCGCGTCCAGCCCCGTCAGCAGGCTGGCCCAGTCACCCAGGCCGCGCGGCGGCTTCTGGTGCGCCTCGTCATCCTCGTGCCCGTACAGGCCGCCGCCGCCGCCGCCGCCGCCACCGCCGCCACCCAGCCCCGCCCCCAGGTGGCTGCCGCCCTGGAAACTGAACTCCGGCGTCATCTCGGCGCCAGGGGTAGCCGCGCCGTCGCCCTCGTCCATGCCGCTCAGCTGCGCCCGCGCGCCGCCGCCGACGCCGCCGTCATGGCCGGAGCTGCGCCGCAGCGGCGGCTCCATGCTGGCGTAGCGGCTGCCGCCGCCGCCGCCGCGGCCGCCGCCGCGCGAGCGGCCGCGGCGGCTGCCGCCGCCGTGGTGCCCGCCGCCAACGCCGCCGCCAACGCCACCTTGGCTGCCGTCGCTCTCGC
Source organism: Chlamydomonas schloesseri (assembly GCA_016834595.1). NCBI lineage: Eukaryota > Viridiplantae > Chlorophyta > Chlorophyceae > Chlamydomonadales > Chlamydomonadaceae > Chlamydomonas > Chlamydomonas schloesseri. Next base: position 779,276 of record JAEHOD010000035.1, read on the forward strand.
CTTCGTGGTGCATGGCCATGATGTCCTGCAGGGCCTCGTCTTCGTCCTCATCCTCGCCGTACTCGCCGTCCGAGCCGCCGTACTCGCCTTGGTACCCTGCGCGGCCGCCGCCGCGCCGCCGGCGGGCGCCGCGGGCGCCGCGGCCGCGGCTGCCGGAGCGGCCGCCGCGGTGGCCGTGCGCATGGGCGGTGTGCTGATGGCCGTGCGCGCCGGCGGCCCCCGCCGAGTGCAGCGAGTGGCTGCTGTGCGTGCGGCGCATGCCGTGCTGGTGGGGCGCGGCGTACGCGGCGACGGCGGGGTGCAGTGGCCGTGACGCGGTGCCAGCTGCGTCGGCGGCGGCGCCGCCAGCCGGCGACAAGCTTGGCGGCGGCGGCGTGCCGGTGCCGGTGCCGGCGGCGACGCCCGCCGCGGCTGCGGCGGCCCCAGCGAGCAGCGCGGCGTGCTCACGGGCGCTCAGGAGACTGATGAAACGGCGGCCGTCCGGAGACTGCGAGGAAGGAGAAGGGCGCGACACAGGGTCATCAGCATACGCGTTCAGGCCGTAGCGGGATCAGTTCAGCAGGGTGGCAGGGTGCACCGCGGCATAATATAGACGCCGTGTGCGACGCACCTGGTACCGAAAGTCCTTGCGCCGTCCGGCTTCCTTGCCGCCCGCGCGGATCTTCCACCAGCAGCGCCAGCCTACACAGCGGCGGGGGAATCGGTTCCGTCGTCAGGCACAGCAACCGCCAACCGCTCGCAGTAGCTGCTTACACCTGTACCGTCTCTTACTCCGCACGCCTGCGCCGAATGACCTCCCTTCCCCCGAGCCCCTCGCAGCCAATTGGCGGCGGCACATACGCACGCCTCACCTTCCGGCAGCCCCATCTCCTTTGGATCCACGTGGTGAACAGTCGAGTCCACCGCGCCGTCATCGCCACCGCCCGCCGCGTGTTGCGCCGGCCCCGACTCGCCGCCACTGGACGCCGTCGGCCGCGGAAGGAAGCGGGAGGCGTGCCCGGTGGCACCGCCGCCGCGGCGGCGGCGGGCGCCGCCGCCCGCACCCCGCGGCAGCGGCGGCAGGCCATGCGGCGGCCCGGGGCCCCCGCTCAGCCCGCCGGCACCGGCTGCGCCGCCGTCCCAAGCCGCCGAGTCCGCCGCGTCCGACGACTCGGCGCCGTTGTCATCCTCGTGGCGCAGCGGCGAGGGCGGCGGCGGCGTTCGGTGGTGGTGCCCGGCGCCGCCGCGGTGCGGCGGCGAGGGCGGCGGCAGGGGCCGGTGCGCCGTGTGGTGCGGCTGGTGTTGCTGCTGCAGCTGGTGCGGCTGTAGCTGCTCACTAAGCTGGCTGGTCGCCTGTGCCGCGGGCGGCGGCAGCGCGGGCGGGCCCTCGCCATTGGGTGCTGGGGGCGCGGGCGGCGCACCGCCAGAGAGGTCAAGCAACGGCAAGCAGGCCGCCACTGGGGCCGCCGCTGCCGCCGCCGCAGCTGCTGCAGCGGCAGCTGCGGCGCCCGCTGCGGCACCTTGTTGCAACGGCCAACCGGCCGGCACCACGGGCGGCACTAAGAGCGACGGCGCGAGTGAAGGCCGCGGCGCAGCAGCAGCCGCGGCTGCAGAGAAGGCCGCGGCGGCGGCTGCAGCGGCAGCCGCGGCGGCGGACGGGTTGAAGGCATGCGCCTGCAGTTGCTGCTGCATGAGCGCCTGGTGGTACGGCTGCGCGCCTGTCGCGCCGCTGGCGCTGGCGCTACCTGTACCTTGTGGCGTAGCCGCGACGAGCGCTGTCCGCCACATCCAAGCCTGCGACGTCAGGGAGCGGCACAGCCACGTCGGAAGAGCGCACGCGGTCACACGTTATCGTCATCGCGCAAGGGACGTTCCAGTCGTCCAGAGATAGTGCAGAAACAAAATCCGAAAAAAGCCCCACTGCCCCCCGTCCAACGCACCGTCGGCATGGACTCGATGGGCAATGGCGGGGCCGGCAGGCGCACGCGCGCCGCCACATCCGCGGCCGGCACCGTCTCATGCAACCCCGGCGCCGGCCGGCCAGCGTCGGCGCCGGAAAGCGCCGCCCCGCCCACAGGCTGCCACTCCAGCGTCACCGCGCCATCAGCGGCCTGCAGTCCAATACAAATGTTGAGCAGTACCGTCGCGATCGTGCCCTGTGCTGTGCTTTGCTGTGCTGTGCTGTGCCCGTCGGCCGGCTTATGCTTAAGTCGTTCGTCCTTGCTCCGCTGCCCGTCCGCAGCCCTGTCCCTACTGCCTACCCTGCTCGCGCGCTTCTCACCTGGTACGAAAGCAGAACAGCGTCATAGAAGCGCCCGCCGGCGGTACCCCCAGCAGCTGCAGCACCACCACCACCAGCTACTGCTGCTGCTGCTGAGGCGCCGTGGGTTGAGGAGGCCCCAGAGGTGGCGACCAGCAGGGGTGCGCCGGCTGGCAGGCGGCCCAGCTGGCCCGCCGCATCCGTCACCGGGCTGTAGCAAACAAGCAGCCATCGTCATTTTTGCTAAATATATGTGTTACTCGGAATTCATTCCCACAATCAGCGCGGTCTGAGTGCAGGCCCCGTGCCTTCCGAAAATCCGTGATGGCATCTGCCGCCTTCGAGCGCATGCCAGCCCACCCACCTGCTGCATGGCCGTAGTCGCCTGCCCAGCTCGGGCTCGTTGACTCGCTGGTAGCCCACGGCCGCCGCAGCTGCGGCCGCAGCCGCCGGCGCCTCTCCCGCTTTTCCGTAGCCGTCATCCCGCACAGCCACCAGCACGTGCGGCTGCGCCGCGCCTGCGGGGCTGCTGCCGCCCCCCAATGCCGCAGCCGCAGCTGCTACTGCCGCGGTGGCTGCTGGATCAACAACCAAGCGGCAGGCCGCCTCGACCACCTGCCGCCAGCTTCCATCCGGCAGACAGAGGCACTCCATGCAGCGCCGTCAGGTTAGCCAGCGGACTGGGGCGGGAAGCCGTGCACGCGGGTCCGGTTGAAAGCTACGCTACTTGGCACGTCCTTGTTTTACGGAGCTGGCAGATGCTCTACTTCACGGCAAACACCTGGCGGGACGGCGGTAGGAGATGCAAAGCCCCAAACCCGCCGCCCGCGCCAGCGTTTGGTGGCGCCCCCCTGCACGCGGCGTGAGGTCGCGCGTGGAGGTCCTGGCCGGGCTGGTTGCGACCTGGTGCGGGGCGGCTGCGTTGCTCCAGGTCCGCCAGGTAGTATGGGACTGCCTAATCACAGCGATTTGGCTGCTGCTGCCCGTAACCAGCCGGGTCCTGCTGGAGCCTGCGGGCAATGTCAAAGAGCATGGGTAGGTGAAAAGGCGTTCGTGCAGGAAAGCAGACATGGTGTTAAACTCTCTGCCTAATGGGCACAGCTGATAACGGGCTCATGCGCATGACGCGGCGTGGCTTTGCCGAGCTGTCCGCAACGCCACAAAAGCGCGCAAGTCCGAGTCTCGCTCGCAGTGGAAACCCCTTACGCCTGCGCTTTCGCCCATGCATCATCGCACAATTATGCATGCTACATGGCGCTCAGGTAAAAGCTGCTCCAGAGCTTCCAACGCGAAATACATGCGACAGAACCCAACCTCCAGCCTTTCTACAAAATCGTCCCTGGCTTTTAACATGTGTGCTACTTGCATGCAATAACAGCATAGATGCAGGAATATGTTCCCAGTCGTGGCCCTCGCGTGTGGGCCTCGCCCGGCGCTTTCGTGGCCAGGCATGCAAACGCTGAGCCACATGCTCACATGTACAACTGATAGGACACACCTTGGAGCGCGGAGCACGGCCACTGGTGGGGGCGACCTCAGAAATGCTCCTCGCGCATTTGCCCACCGGAATAAGCGACGTCTGGCGGGATGGTCATGATGGGCATGAGGTTTTGAACGTGAAATGAAGTTGGGAGTAGACAACTGAGCGGGCGCAGCAAGTCGCCGTGGCCGCGTGCGTGCATGTGCATGCGACCTCATGCGGTTGGGACCGGTCCGCGGCACTTCGTCCCAGACTAGTCCTGTTATGTGCCTGCCAAACAAGGTGGTAATATAGCCAGACTGGACAGGGCTCACAGGTTCAGTACAGTGGCCGAGGAGTTAATAGCGGCGTACGCGGTTGCCGGTTGGCGCGAGTGGGGATCCTCCCTTACCTCCCATGCGAACGGCCGAACGGGCACTAGGTTGATGGCATCCTGTCTGAGGATAGGGGGTAGGGTGGAGGGGTCACTTGCGTCTCACTCCAACGGCGATAGCAAATGGTAATACGTAGCGTGGTGCTTATTGCAAGGAAAACGAGACCACTGTCACCACAACACGTGCATTAGTCTGAGGACCTGCTGCTCCTGCAGCCATGCTGCTGGCGCTGCGACGCCTGCCGTCGCCGCCGGACTCGGAGCTGCTGCTTCTGTTCTTGCCGCTGCAGCTGCAGCTGCTGCCGCCAGGATCCAAGTTGCAGCTGCTGTCGCCGCTTTCATGCATTAGTCAGTTATGTTGGGGAGGCCGTGTAAGCGAGAGCCACGGGTGACCCACCGTGTGGGGGCAGTCGCACCCGTGGAGGTCATTGTAATAGATAGGAATGCGTAGTACTCAGTTTCTGTCTTACAGACCTTACAGACCTTAAACAGACTACCAAATCCTCGCCGGATGAGTGAATGACAACGCACACAGCCATACTAAATCTCAGCTCAAACCCTGACGCGGGCCGACAAGCGCAGCCAGCGCGTCGTACCCTCATCTCAGACTCGGAGACCGAATCTCTACAGTGCGCGGCTCACAGGCAATCGGCATGTACCACACAGCCTCAACGGCTCATCCCTGGCCCCTCGAGTCCGGCTATCCGTGGCGCCCCACACTGTCTCACAAGAAGTCAGTTAGGCCTCACCACCACAGCCTATTGGCCGCTCATATCTCGCTTTGCTGATTTCATTCGGTGTTCGCTTGGTGCGCAATGCCGCGCATGTCCGACGTAACCGTCCACACAAAACATGGCCCGTGGCCCGTATTCACCTGGCCGTCAGCCGGTGCCATCCGCATACAAAAGCCCACAAAGACTCTGCATCCGATAAGCTGGAAGCACCGCCCTGCTGCATTAAAACACGCAAGAGCATGCGGCGCTTGGCCGCCCAGTACCAATCCACGGCAGCTCACATTTTGTCCACAGACTGCGTGTGTGGCCTGGTGTGGCACCAACTCATGTACCGTACACACACAAACACCCACACACAGTTTCCTTTGACCAACACACACACGTACACGCCTGCTAGCAGCTCAACGCGTGGCCCGCCTTGCGCCATCCGCGTAAATTGCCAGTGCCCCCCCTATTCAACCTGCTCGGTCTCTCCCCTACCATGTCTCACTGCTGTCTCTCTGACAAAGCCTTGCGCATTCCTGCTCAGGCCGCTCCAGCCATTTAGAAGAAGTTGTCAACGCGGCCCACGCCAATGCTCTGCGCCACCTCGGGTGCCTGTGGTGGCGTCAACAAAAAGCGGCCGTTTCGCAACAGTCTGACGCCCGAGGGGCAGCGCGACGGGGCAGCGTGACGATTGCCTAGCGAGGGATCGCAACATCAACAGGCATCCTACTGCGTCCGCGCCCCTGGCCTCCAGCTCCATCACGCAGCACGTCACGTCCAGCCCCCGAGCGCCTCCCCCTTCTGGCCCATCCAAGAAGACGCTCTGGCCCATCCAACAAGACGCGACCTTCCCCGGTAAAGACGGCCCAGCCCCGCTTGCTGTATGCTCGACCTGCAAACCCCTCCTCCCTCCTCACCATGGGCACCAGGATGAGGATGGCGGTCAGCACCGCGACCAGCGTGGCCGTGCGCTTGGCGTCGCTCACGGGCGACACGTTGTCCTACGGGCGCCATCCACAATCAAAGAAAATGGTTAATCAAGCAGGCATATGCTTATGCATGGGGTTTGGATGGCGGTCGGGGCGTTTGATCATGCACGGAGAAGCGTACCAGCACACACCTGCCGGAAGCACGCCGAAGCACCCAGGTCCAACCCCCCCAAAGCACCCATCACGCGACTTTTGCGGAGCACCACAGCAATCTACACGATACTACTGCGTGTGCCGCGCCAGCCACCCGCGCCGCGCCGCACCTTGATGTACTTCTCCGCGGTGCGCTGACAAATGATGACGTACAGCCCGAACGGCAGGCTCAGGCTGGAGCCCAGCAGGCCCAGGCCCAGGCCCACATAGGAGAAGAAGGAGGACAGCGCCAGCGTCTGGCGGGCGGGGGGCGGAAGGGCGGGGGCGGGAGTGGATGACGGAGGGACAGGGAGGAGCAGGCTGGCAACGTTGCTGCAGAGCCTGTGCTTCCCCCAAGCTTTGTATAACTTCTGTTGACAGCCCCCTTACCCCTCAACCCCCCCCCCCCCCATGGACGCACCTGGCGGCCGTACGCGGCCTGCATCATGCGGCCGCCGTCCAGCGAGCCCACCGGCAGCGTGTTGAGCGCCGTGGTGACCAGGCCGCACCAGCCCGCGATCACCAGCGGGCTGATGAGCACCTCGTCCGTGCCCGCGGTGAGCTGGCGGAGGGTGGGGGCAGCGGCAGAACGGACCGGCGAAGGAAGATTGGTGGACGTAAGTAGCACTTTCCTGACCGCGAACCATTGGACTCATGGGCCCCCTACTGGAATCGCCGACCTTGCGTTGCCTGCTGCGCATCCGCCAGTTCCAGCCTCTCCCCCAAATCCACGTGCCCTCCCATCCACACCGTGCCGCGCCCAACCAGCCAACCGCCCGCCCGCCCGCCCGCCACCCACCCACCCATCCACCCACCTGGTCTCCCAGCACCGCCTTGACCAGCGTGCCCAGCAGCAGGCTGGACTGGAACAGCGCCGTGGGCACCGGCACCAGCAGCTCCTTGGGCAGCAGGCCCGGGCTGCTCTGCATCAGGCCAAGGAACAGCACCGTGCCCGCCGCCAGGCTGCCCGCCAGCGGGCCCGCCGCCGCCACGTCCCACAGCGCGCCGCGGCCGCTGAGCAGGTTGGTGAAGGGCGTGATGGCGCCGAAGCTGCCCAGCTGCAGGTTGGGCACGAAGTAGGTGGGCCCCAGCTTGACGCCGCGGATCGCGGCGGCGATGCGGTGGCCGATCTCATGGGAGAAGTTGATGCCCAGCACGGAGATGAAGATGGGCACCGCGGTGATGAAGTAGGAGGTGGGGTCCCAGTTCTCCAGCCCCGGCGGCAGCGCGTCCGAGTTGAAGTTGTCGGCGTTGGCGAAGAACTCGAGCGTCTCCTTGGGCAGCTTGGTGATGTTGGCCACCAGGCTCAGCTGCAGGCTGGACGCCGCGAAGAGCAGGAACAGCACCAGCGCCGCGCCCTGCCGCCAGCCATTGGTCTGCGGCGGCTGCGCCTGCGCGGCGGGCACGATCTGAAAGGCCACGCGCGGGCCGTAGGCGGCGGCCTTGCCGGTCACCGGCGCGGGCGGCTCGCCGTCAATGGGCTGGTCGTCCTCGATCATGATCACCTGCGCCGCGGGATGATGGGTTTGTCAACGAGAAAAAACATCACAGAAACGTTTTGTAACATCAGGAAGCTAGTCTGGGTGCTGGTTGTAAATGTGCGCGCTTTTCCTTTGAGGGCTGATGATAGTCAGCGACGTCCGCACGACCGCGCGGCTGTGCTAGCGCCTTGCCTGCGAGCCGCCCTGTGGCGGTCCTCGCTCTTCCGCAACCCCACCCCCTACCCCGCTCCAGCCCGCCCCCGCCTCGTCTCACCCACTACTGCTGCCTGCCGCTCACCTCGAACTTGCCCGGCCCAAACAGCTCCGCCACCTTGTCGCACACGTGCTTGAACACCTTCTCGCGCTGGTCGCGCAGGTTGCCGCGGATGAGCAGCCCCTGCTTGTCGAACTCCTGCAGCGGGATGGTCTCCGTCACCTGCGTGGCGAGGCACAGCCAGGAGTTGCGGTAAGGGCCACTGGGCAGGCGGGCGGTACAGCCGCTGGCTAGTTGAGAGAGCGCACTGACGGGTTGCGAGAATGAGCAGCGCCCGCGCGTAGGCGGCAGATCATAGGCACACCAAACGCGCAGACCCACGACGGCACATCACATGGCGCCGTCCACGTGTGAACTCATGCCAAGGAAGGCTAGATACCGGCTGGCGCCATGCGCCCCATATTCCGATGCGGAGCCACAAAAATGTCGCCCCCGCAGCCCCATGCCGTATCATCCGCGCAACTAATTATGGCCAGCGCCGGCCACGCCTCGCACACCACGCCCCACATACACTAACCATGCGGCCGCCATGACACCAGGACTGTTTCCCCAACGCGCGCTCGCCCCCAGCAGACGCCCAAACCAACCCCATCCACGTCTTTCACCGGCACCTCCCGTCCACGTCAGCATCCTGCTCAGCCGCGCCACGCCACGCCACGCCACGCACCCAGAAGGTCTGTGGCCCGAAGGCCGCCTCCTTGAGGCGCTTCAGGTCCTCCTTGTCCAGCATGTCGTTACCCTTGCTCATGGCCGTGAGCAGCGTCTCAAACTCCTGCCGCAGCTGCTGCTGCTGCACCTCCACGTTGCCCGACTTGCCGCTGCGCTGCGCGTCCGCCAGCTGGCGCGCCTTCTCCACGATCTTTTGGAACTGGTCCTCAGAGGGCGCGGCGCCGTTGCTGCTGGAGGCGCCGTTGCCGTTGCTGGTGCTAGCGCCGGAGGTGGAGGCCGGCGTAGAGGAAGCAGCACGCGCCGCATCCGCCGCGGATACGGAAGACGACTCCGCCACGGCGGTCGCGGACTTGCCAGCCGACGACGAACCGGGGGCGCCAGACTTTGGGTCGTTCGGATCAATGCCCAGCAGCGCATCCAGCCCCTCCAGCGTCCGTTTAATGCGCTGGTCCTGACTCTCCTCGGCAGATGCTTTCACCAGAACGCTGAATCGCCGACCGCCGACAACACGGCCTACTACTGGCGCTCTATGGCATCGTGCGTGTTGGGGCACTGCGCTACGCCCTCGCAGGCCTGAGGCTAGCATCTTACAGAAAGTTCTCGGCCGTGGGGCAAGGACAAAAACTCGATATTCCTGACGCGACGTGCTTGCTAATCGGTTTAGTACAGTGTAACGCTATCGCGTTTGCAGCGACGACAGGTTGCAGAAATCGCGTTGGCCATGCAAAGATCATTCATCGCCAGCGCAGACTTCCTCTCGTTATTTCTTCTCGCAGACCAAAACAAAGGTCACCATAAACAAGCACAGCCAGAGCGGGACCTCCGACACTCCACACGCAAGACGGAGGTTTTCAGGGGCTGGTGCGGAGTGGTGGCAGGGCAGGCTCGCACCTGTTTTCGCTTGCGCCTTACCCCTTGCACATGAATGGCATAACGATGTGGCTGCAAGGAGCTGCTGCGACCTTGGGACTGGCGTGGCCTGGCGTGCCAACCTACACGCCACACACAAGCCCCTCGCGCGGCCGTCGGGACAGGGATGTGCGCGCCCGCGGCCCCGCATCGCAATCCTGTGGCGTAAGAACACTGGTCATTCGTCTCAGGAATTTATTGGATACTGGATGATTGAGGCAAGAGCATTCTAGCGAGGACCGGTCACCAGCGGGTCACCCCACCAGCGCCCCACACTTCACCAGGACGACAGCCCATTTCACCTGGGCGCTTTTAAACATGTAGCACACAAGGTACTGAGAGTTCCAAGCGCTTGAAGGATTCGCAAGGGCTAAGGTTTGCGCGCAGGGGTTCCCATGTGGGCGTGCCAAACTGGCCAAACCCCAAGACACGCTGGGCCCCGAACAGATCGCTCAACCCGCCAACTGCGCCCCGGATACACACACAGTAGCTTATGCGTCGATATAAATAAACTCAGCAAATCAGCTCTTCGTGCAAAGCCTTTGCCCTGCGCGCTTTGCTTCCTAACCTTCTATATAAGTCCTGATTTAAATAGCCCAACATATCTAGGTGAAACAGCATAGGTTAGAATCATACCCGGGTTGTTGTTGAACAGCGGGGAGTCAAGGCGAATTTCGCGGCCTTTGGGCCCAGCACCGCTCCGACGAGCTCAACAGCTTCTATATGTTGCTGGTACTGTCAACGTAGTGCAAGCGCGGCGCTGCAGCCGCGGCGGCAGCGCTCCATTTCGTTTTCAAGCGCGAAACTCGGGCGTTCGCGCGGACGCTGCAAATATGGGTCCCTGGGACAGGCTGGTAGAGAATATATCATCCAAGCTTGCCTTCTTTCCGCCAACACCTGCGACGTATGCGGTCAGGTGTGAACACACAGGGTGCTGTTGACAGGGTTGGGGCGCCGGTTTAGTGACACTCTCCCGTTTGGCCCCGCACTTGCGTTTGTCCCCGCCGTAACACCGCAACTACTTTGGCCGCCTATCGCTGCAGCATAACCCCAGTTTACAAGCCTTGCATTGTCTCCCTTGCTGCTGTCGTTGTGTGCACGTACAGAGAGCATCAGGATGGCACTGGCGAGCAGTACATCCAGCCACTTTCACCGTGAGTACGGGGTGGCTGTCAAAGCCCTGGTAGCCTGGTCGTCTCCTTAGGATTGTTCCTTTAACGCCACCATACCAGCATGCCAATGCGTGCACGCTGCCCTTGCTGCCACTCCCTTGACAGAGACGTGCCCAAAGTGCTGCAATGTAAAGTTAAAATCATCCCGGTCCCGCCGTTCAAACGTGGCGGCGGCGGCACAAACATCGTCACCGCCTTCTTCCGCTACGGCAGCCACAGCCGCAGCTCGCACGCCAGCAGCGGGGCCGGCGGCGCCTCGTCCTCGGCCGCCACCGCGGCGGCGTCTTCGTCCGCCGCCAGCCGCCTGACCCTGCTGTACAGCCACGGCAATGCGGTGGACCTGGGCCACATGCTGCCCGTGTACAGGTGCGGCAGGGGATAGGGGAGAGCAGGCTGCTTGAATGGGAATGGTGGGGATTGTTCATTCAAGGGCCGAAGACTGACGGGGGCAGAGGTGGAAGGCATGGCGAGTGTATGGATGCGGGGCACGTAAGGAAGGGCGTGTCGGGCGAGTTGGAAGCAGAGGGTGGGAAAGGCGCACTTTTGCCTTGACAGGGCAGGAAGAGCCCAGGGGTAAGGCGGGCGGCCTGGAAGACCTGCGGAGGCTCCGCCGCCCCCGTTGGCCCCTGACCACCCGCTGGGTCGGCGCCTGCAACATAGGCGTGCCCCTCCCCACCTCCCTCATGTCGGGTCAGCTCACACGCCGGCCATCGATGGTATCTCGCCTCCTCGCCTCACGCAAACCATATCTCGCCTCTCCTGCTGCCTGCTCACCCCGCGCCTCCCTCCCTCCCTCCCTCCCTCAGGGAGCTGTCGCGGCTGCTTAAGGTGAACGTGATGGGCTACGACTACAGCGGCTACGGCTGCAGCACCGGCAGCCCCACCGTCAACAACACGCTGGCCGACATCACCGCCGTGCTGGCCTGCCTGCAGGTACGGATGCGGTGGGAGCGGTGGGAGAGCGGGGAGGGGTGAGGGCGTGCGTGAGGGCTTGCATGAGGGCTTGCGAGTCTCAGCTGGTCGCTAACGGAGGGCGGCGCAGGTGTCCCAAGCGCAGGGACAGTGCCATCGGCTGCCATCGGCCCTCACACTTCGCCATGGCCGCTCTCAACGCACCCTCCTGATGCGCCCGCCCGAACCTTACTCCTCCACTGCCACCACCACGGTGCTGCTCTGCGCTGCGCCGCACGCAACAGGACACGTACGGCATCCCCGCCGGCCGGGTGGTGCTGTACGGCCAGAGCGTGGGCAGCGGCCCCTCCTGCTACCTGGGTGCGGAGCGGGCGGACCTGGCGGGCGTGGTGCTGCACAGCCCGCTGCTGAGGTGGGGAGATGGAGCAACAGGACTGGGACTGGGGCTGGGTTTGGCGTCTGGGAAGTGGCGTCTGAGGATGGAGCCGGGACTGGGACTGGGATGGCGCATACAACTTGCATGAACAGGGCTCGTGGGGTGGGCATGCAGGGTGCTCGCAATCTTGAGTCAACGCCTCGTGCGATCAGCCAGGCGGATCATCCTCAGCATCCGCTTGTCTGTTGCCGCCCCGCCGCCCTGCTGCCCCGCCGCCCTGCTGCCCTGCCGCCCACAACAGCGGCGTGCGTGTGCTCAAGCCGCACGTGCGCTGGTGGCCGGCCTGGGCGGACGTGTACCCCAACCACACGCTGGCGCCCAAGATAAAGAGCCCCGTGCTTGTCATGCACGTGAGTGAGGACGCGAAGGGAAGGGGTGGGCGGACGGCGCACTGGGATGGCATGCGACATCGCCAGTAACTGCAGCAGGAGCAGCAGCAGCCTGCAGCCGCATATTGCCTGACAAGCGTTGGGTTGTGAGGACTGACTACCCGCGCGCACACATAAAAAGACCCCCCACACACACACACGCAGTCACGCACACGCACAGACATACAATCCCATGCTCTCCACCCCCACAGGGCACGGAGGACGAGGTGATCCACATCTCCTGCGGCAAGCGGCTGCACGAGCTGTGTCCCAACAAGGCCACGCCGCTGTGGGCGGCGGGCTACGGCCACCAGGACCTGGAGATGTGCTCCGGCTACCTGCCCACTCTGGAGAACTTCCTGGCCAAAGTGGCGGGTCAGCAGTACCTGCAGATGCCGGCCGGGCCCGGCGCGGCGGGCCCCTCCGTGGTGGCGCAGCAGCAGCAGCAGCAGCAGCAAGGGCAGGCGGTGGGTGGGGCGCCGGCGCCTGCGGCGGCGGCGGCGGCGGCCGGTGCTGCTGCGCAGCAGCGGGCCGCGGCTACCGCGTCAGGGGCAGGGGCGGGCGGGTCTGGGTCGGCATCCACGCCGTCAGGAGCGGGGCAAGCAGGGGCGGGGTCGGGAGGGGCGGGCGCACTGAACGGTCAGAATGGGCATCAGGCGACGGGGGCTGGGACGGCAGGAGGGCCGCCGGCATCTGCGTCGGGAGGGAGGCGGTAGTAGTCGCTTATTGGGGTCAGCGGGGCGTGAGAAGTGTGAAGAGGGGTATCGCGCAGACAGAGTGGCAAATGGCTGCCCTCGTTTGATACGGTAGATTGCGTGCTGTACTTAAACGCTCTGAGCTGTGATTAGCCAGAGCTTGCACGTGGGGATCTTACTAGATGCAGCGCGCGGCAAACAGCGAGCGCGGTATACTCGCTTTACAGAAGCCGTCCATTGCATGAGCTTGCGAGGAGTGCAAGTGACGCCTCGGTGGCCAGGGAGCAAAGTTAAATATACGTGGACGTGGCTTTTGGATGGCTGGCTGCCACAGTGCTGACTGTGGATTCAGACGCATCACGCATGCTACAGAATGCTCAGCCTTTTTTCTGGGTGGGGGTGTTTTAAACTGCAAATGCAGAAAGGTGGTGGGTGCGTGTGATGGCGTGAGAGCTCGACTTGGTGTGGTTTGGTGGTGGTGTGTATGGAGAGCTGTGTGTGAGGCGGGTGGCGTGGGTTGCGGGGTGTCATCCGCAAGCTTTGATTACACGGGGCTCTGGGGTACGCTGCGCCCGTGAAATCTACGCTGCGTGCTTGAAGAACCGTGACAATGAACAACACCGCCGACAGGGGGGTACTTGGGACAGGGGGCCGGAGAAGGTTCGAAGGCATGGGACGAGCAGGAGAAGATCAGAAGAACCAGTGGGCGGAGGAGCGTGCAGAGCTGTGGGTGGGGGTGGATGTGGATGTGGATGGCTGGGGCCTGACCGGCGCTTGTCCTGGTCAGCGGCGCGAGCACAGAGCATGCTGCCATCGTGTTTCTTCGCATGCCATCTTGTAACACAGACGACTTGACTGCTCATGTCTTCTAATGCCATGCAGAATCTCTCCATGTCATTGCGCCTTGCATAGGTGCCAGCCTGCCAAATGTTATTGCATAGGGTTCTGGGATACGGTATCTTGAGTCCCGCAGGCCGCAGCACACAACGACACCTCAACGATCACGACAATGGCGGGATATCTCCCGAGCCACAATGGCAACCGTCAGTTCAGTACTGCAGCGACGCGCCGGCGAGCGCAGCCGCCAGGGCCACCGACGCAGCGGTGCTAGCACCCCCAGTGGAGCCCTGGCCTTGCCCAGCAGCCACACGGTCTGCTCCTGCGCCCAGGACCAGCTGCCCCTCCCCGCCGCCCACCCATCCACCGAAAGAAGGCGTGCCCATTGCCGTCACTGCACCACCACCAGCGCAAACGCATGCGCCGCCCTGCGGCAGCAGCAGCTTGTGCACACGCGCGTGGCCACGCAGGTGCTGAAGTGTGGTGGTGGTTGCGAGCGTGCCGCTCAAGTCGACCACCAAAGCCGGCGGCCTCGACTGCGTGCGGCCATGAATCTCGAGCGCCTTGGCGCCTGTCGCACCAGCAGCAGCAGCAGCAGCAGCACCGGGCGCCGGACCGGCGGGCGCCAGCGCTGCACCCGCCCGCGACAGCCCCGCAGCAGACGCGGGCAGCAGCTCATGCTGTCCCGCCTTGCCCGGGTCCTGCTGCGGACCCGGCCCCGGCTGCTGCTGCTGCTCCTGCATGCCCACCTCCGGCACCGCCGCGTCATCCCCACTGCAGCAGCCGGGGGGTGCGGCAGCGGGCTCATCATCCGCATCCTCCTCCGGTAGCTCCACCTGCAGGCAGGTAGGGCGCCCAGCGAGCATCAACCGCAGCGAGCCGCGATAACGAACAAGATGTGTAGGAACAGGTCATGCGGACGGCATGCAAGGAGGTAGCAATAATAATGTGCAAGCATGTTCCCGCCTCGTGCGCAAAGCCCTCATCTGGCGACGTAAGGCACGCGGTCCGCGCGGTCCGCGCACGCACACGTGGATAAGTGCGCACGCGCGCACGTGCCACAAGTGCGCACGCGCACTCACGCGCGACAGGCTGACACAACCGCTGAGGTCCAGCAGCTGCAGCCGCGGCGCCCACAGCCGCAGCCCACGCAGGTCCTCGCAGCTGCGCACGCAGTATAGTGGCAACGGCGACAGACACAGCGACAACAGGCACAGCGGCAGCAGCAGAGTCAAAGCAGCATGAGTGCAGGACCCATCACACGGAGCTCAGACCAGCAGAAATACCTGGGCGGCTGAGCCGCGCCCCCTCCGCATGTCCGTAAGAAGGTCCCCAGACAAGGTTCCCCTAGAACAACGGTGTCCAGCACACTCAATAAGGCCTGACATCCTTGGCCCAAATCCCGATACCTTACTAGCACCTCCACGCCCTTCAAGCCAAAACACACACACAAGCTATGCCAGATGCGGCCGCACAGGACCGCGTCTGCGGGCTGAAGGTGGTGGCCGCTGCCACCGCGCTCAGCGTGCCGTTCAGCAACGACCCTGCCCGCCTGCGGCTAGACTGGACCGCCCGCCTGCGGGAAGCCAAGCGGCGCCTGCAGTGCGTCGCCCACCTGGGGCTCTCCGCCTTTGGCCGTGCGAACACCGCGTCCGCCTACTGCACCTCTATGGTCACGTGGCACATGGAACACAGCGGCATGCCTGACGGCGTGGCACGGGAACTGGAGCGGCTCGTCGCACGCGTGGTGGACCGGCGCCTAGCTCCAGAGGCCACGGAGCAGCGCCTGACGGGCATCCCAACCGAGCTGCTGTACGGACACCCCACCGCCGGCGGCTTCGGAGCCCTGCCCCTCACACAGCACGTGCGCGGCCGGCACGCCACGTGGGCCGCCCGCCTCGCCGCCCACGATGCCGCCCCCGCCAACGCGCTGCGTCAGCCCTGGTGTGTCGCGTACGCCGCGTTCCTCCATCACCACCACCCATCCATGCGGCCTAGCAGCGCCCTGACGGCAGTGCCAGCAGTGACGGGCGCGGGCGATGTTGTTCCCAGCCTGCCCCTCCCCGAGGACGCCGAGCGCACGGTGACGGCGCTAGGCTGGCTGCCGCCGGTGCAGGCGCTGGAACCCGCACCAGAGCCAGGGGCCTGATGCCTCACGGCACCCCTGTGGGGCAACCCGCTCCTTTGCCCTCCGCCCCCGGCTGAGGGCGGCGAGGCAGACCCGGACCTGGAGGCCGAGGAGGAGCCGGCGCCAGAAGCTACCCTTGCCAGCGCCGCGCAGTACACGCAGGGCCGCGGCCTTGACTACCGCCACAGGGCACTACGTGCCTGTGCGCGGCTGCTCACCATTGGCGACCTGGTACGAGCATACGACGCGCGCCCGCTCGACACGGCCGCAATCGTCGACTGGGCAGGGTGGCTGAGAGCCCACCTGGGCCCAACAGACGCACGCCAGCGTCGCCGCGGCCCCACGCTCGCCGCCCTCCAGGGCCTGGTTGATGACATCCCACCAGCGTGGATAAACGCCGCACGGGCCCACGCCGCACAGCTTGCGGGCCCCGGCCCCGCCCCGCCCCCCGCCCCCTCCACCTCCTCCGTCATCAGCACCATCATCATGCCGCGCATGGGATGGGTGTTGCCCGGCACCGAGTCCGTCAAAATTCCCCTGGAGAAGCTGACCGTCCGCATGGCCACAGCCCTGCAGCTGGACAGCATAGCGGCACGCCGTGCCGGACTCCACGAGGACTATGAGCGGGCGGCCCTTGGCCTGCCGCCCCGCTCGGAGGCACGGCGTGAGGACCTGCCTGAAGCTGCGGCAGCGGCGCTCGGCGCTCTTCGGGGCACCCTTGCGCGCCTGTGGCAGCACGTCCGGTGGGAGCGGCGCCATTTCGAGACTTTGTGGCGGCTGGCCATCGACGCCGTGCCGCTGCCGGGCAACACTCACATGCCCACGGCTCGACGTGAGCCGTGCGGCTGTGGACAGTACGGCCATGGCAGCGCCACAACGAGGCCAGCCGCCGCCACCCTGTCTGCGCCGCGGCAGCACCACTTCTGGGGCTGCGCAGTGGCAAAGGCGGTGGTGGCGCAGATCAACGCACACACCCCGGGGCCCCAGCCCGTCAGCCAAGCCCAGCTGTGGCTAGTGCAGGCGCCCTCGGGCATCCAGCAGTGCGTGTGGGATGTGGTGGCGATGGCGGCGCTTGCCGCCATAGAACACGGCCGGGTGCGGCTGCGCGGGATGACGCGCGCTGCAGCGGCCCAGGGAGACCAAGCGGCGGCAGCGGCGGCAGCACCCACCGAGGCAGCGGCGGCGGCAGCAGCGGGGACGGACGCCGACCCAGATGAGGTCCCGCCCACACAGCTGACGCCGCCGCAGCCAGGCGTCAACCCCATCGAGCTTGCGTGCGCTCGCGCAGTCGCGGACTTTTGGTCGCGGCTGCTGCAGTTCGCGCAACTCGGTGTGCCCCGAAAGGGCTGGGAAGGTGTTGACGCCACCCACCCGATCCTAGCGGTGGTGGACGGGATGCTGCTCTGCGCGCTTCCGCAAGCTATGGAGCTGGAGCTGGAGGAGTGACCGGGATCAGCCTTCTCGAGTAGAAGAATCGCCATAGCAATGAGCCGCGGACATAGCGGCTGAATCTAGGGACCAGCAGGGTTGGGAAGGGTTGGGAGGGTCAAGGGGAGAGTGCGCCAGGGTTTCGGGTCAACGGAGCTGAGGGTGGGTTGGGTGCCGGAGCACCCCGGGCGTTTCTCGGCCAAGACCGGCCTGGTAGTCTGACGCGTATGTGGCTGCCCTTTGGCATAGTCTGCCCTGGCGTCGAGTGCTGGTTAGGTTGTTGTCGAGGCTGTGAAAGGCTGCGGGGTCGCTGGACTCAGCCCCGTAGCCACCTGTCGCTGTGCTGTTGCGTGCGGTGTGTCGTCTGTCCGGTGCTCGTGTTGCTGCGGTGCTGGCCCTCCAGCCTAGAGCTTTGTGAGCCCGCTGGGCCCTGCGTTGTAGTACCAGCAGTAACCCTTCTGAGGCTACTGGCGTGGTCCAGGTTGGTTGGAGCGTCCCCCCGGTGGACTCCAGAGCTTGGCTGCGCTCTGGGCAGGGGAGACGCGTGATAGCGGCAGCGTGTGGCCTAAATGCCTCGCTGTCGCTGGCTGTCCCGAGTACTCGCTCACGAGACTCGTCAGGCCGCCTGTAAACCCGTTGTTACACACACGCACACGCACACACACACACACACACACACACACACACACACACGAACACAAACACATGACCTGCAGGTGCACCGTCCAACCCAGCAAGGCAGCAGCCCCCCCACGCACCCTTGCAGGCGCAGCTGCGTGCAGGCGGGCAGCGCCAGGTGGTGGCAGCCGTGCACGCCCAGCACCCGGGCGGCCGCGACGGCCGTCAGGCGGGGGCAGGCGGGGGCGGACAGCGAGGCGGCGAAGTGCGCGCCGCCGTCGCGAAGCGTCACGCCGTCCAGGCTGACCTGCTGATTCCGCAGGGAGGGACAGCACGGACCAGCAGGCAACGGTGAATGTGTAGTAAGCATCGCTGGTATAAGGACTTGATGACTGCCGTGGCTGGGAATGTGGCATTGAACTACCATTCAGCCCGCAGAAAGGGTAGTAACAGATACCGCCACACGTGATGATTAAGAAACCCTGTGCGCCGCGGGCTGGTGGCGCCCCGAGCGCGTTGCGAGGCAAAGCCAAGTAGCCAAGGCGGCGGGGTGGCTGGCCCGCTTAGCCCGCTGCTGCTGCCGCAGTGCCGCTGCTGCTGCTGCTGCTGCTGCTGCTGCTGCCGCTGCTGTACGCGCTACGCGCCACTCACGGCTGTGAGCTCGGGCAGGTGCAGGCGGAGGCATTCCAGCGGGCCCGCGTCCTGCAGCCAGCAGCCAGCAGCCAGCAGGCAGTAGGCAGTAGGCAGTAGGCAGTAGGCAGTAGGCAGTAGGCAGTAGGCAGTAGGCAGTAGGGCGGACTGGACAGTGGGCGGTGGGGCGGGGGAAAAGGGGGAGGACGCGGGGGTGCGGAGGCAGCTGCGAGCTCACAACGGCAGTGCCAATGTTGGCCACGTTGTTGAAACCCTCCTGTACACCACGATAACAACGACCTCACACGCAGCCATGATGCCCATGCGCCTGTAAGACCCAGCACAGCCCCACACGCTGACGACACGCACTGACACACACCTGCAGCTGCACCACCGTCAGGCGCTGCAGGCGCGGCGTATTGTCCGTGGTGAACACACATGTGCGCAGCGGCGTGAAGGCCACCTGTGCACGTGGTTGGCGCTCGGGTGCGTTGGCAGGGAGTGAGATGGCGAGTGAGACAGCAAAGACACATCGGCATGAAAGGCACCTTTTAACCATCTGCTCGGGACCGGCTCCACCATCCGTGTAGCTAGCTCCCTGCAAGCTCCGCGACACTGCAGAAAACGATCCCGTTCCTCCTGCGCGCCACGTCATGCCGCGCAGCAATGTCTCAGAGGCCCGCACGGCCCACGCACCGTGAGCTCCTGCAGCTCCGGCAGCCACACGCCCCCGGCCGCGCTCAGGTCCAGTGGCTGCTGCTGCGCCGCCTGGCGCCGCCGCCGCTGGCCGCTCCAGTCACCCCAGTGGCCCCAGTCCCAGGCGCCGTCGTCCTCCTCCTCTTCACCGTCAGCGCCCCCGTCGCCACCGCTCCCGTGCCTTTCTGCTGCTACAGCCGCAGCTGCAGCCGCTGCTACTGCCGCCGGCCGCGACCTGAACTCCAGTTGCTGCAGGTGCGGGAAGGTGCGGCACAGCGCCACCAGGTCTGCCTGGGGGTGGGGCGGGGGTTGCAGGGCCGTCGGGTCAGCAGGAAGCAGGGGTGGCTGCCGGTCGGACACAGGGGTAGGCGCAAGCGAGCAGCTGTCAAGCTGAGCGAGCGGAAAGCAGCAGGCGCCACGAAAAAACCAAGCACGAACAACACACAGCAACAGCAACAACACACAGCAACAGCAACAATGCAGCACGCAACAGCAAGCAACAGCACGAGGACCCGGCCGCGGCACGCACCTGGCTGAGCGGCCGGTCCAGCACCGCGCTGCGCAGCGCCTTGGGCACCACCTGGCGCGCGAAGCCGCGGCACACGCGCCGGCCGCGCAGCAGGTCTCGCAGCGCCAGCACCGAGCCGCTGCAGCTGTACACTAGCTGCCACAGCTCCGGCGTCAGGCCGCCCAGGCTGCCCTGGCTAGCAGCAGGCGTGGTGGCGGCAGCAGCATTGGAGCTCGGCGGCTCGTCGCTGGTAGCGTTGCTGCTGACAGCGCCAGCGCGGTCGCAGGCTGGCTGATGCGGCATCAGCGCTGTCTTCATGCTGCTACTGGATGATGGGTTTGTATGATGTAATAGGGACGTACTGAAGGTATTTGTTCGAATTCCACTAAACTTCTCAGGGCCTTCTCGTTTCAGCGACCCGAGGGGTCACTCACTCTTCCAGTCCCATCCCTCCATCCCCATCGCTGAACCTGCGAACCCCACGCACGCCTCCTCGCTCGCGGCCCCCGCCCCCGCCCCCACCCGCAGCGACCTCCTGCCTAGCAGCATCGCGCTCGCTATTACCATATTAATGCTGTAAGTTGCTTATGTGGCAGCGCGCTCACTCTATACCAGACGTGCTCACAAAGTGACAACACTTCAAAAGCACCTGCCACGACACGCGCTCGTTCTCATGCTATCACTCCACAAGCCAGCCAAACCGCGCAGCCAATCCCATGCTCAACCTTCATAACGCGGTATGTACTTCATATGTACAGGCACAGGGTATGTACAGGAATCTTAATCCAAAATTTGTAACGGTGGCACAGCTATCTTATCATCTGGGCTTGCATTCAGTTTATTTTGCACACGCGCAGGCACTGGCTGTCCGCCACGCCCATACGCGCCAGCACCCGCCGCACCGCCTCCACCAGCGCCCCTCCCACCCGCTCGCCGCGGTCCCACAGCGCGCCATCCAGCGCCGCGCACGCCGACCGGCTGCGGGCGCGGTACGCAGCCGCCGGGCACACCTCCAGCTTCTGCAGGCGCGACTGCTTGCGGCCGTCCGCCGCCGCCACCACTGCCATCGCCAGGACGAGGTCCGCCTGCGGCCCCGTCCAGCGGCCGCTGCACCCTTCTTCGCCGCCCCCCTCGGCAGGCGGCGGCGTCGGTGGCAGCGGCGGCGCCAGCTCCGGGTTGCACCCAGTGGTTGTCAGCTGAGCGCGCATGCCGCCCCAGAACCCGGCCGTGCAGGACGCCCCGGGATAGAGCTGGTGGTCCTGCCTGCTGCTTCCGTTTCTGCTTCTGGCTGCGCCCTCGCCCTCGCGCCCCTCCGCGCCCTCGCCGTCGCTGTCGCTGTCGCTGCCAGGCCCAAGGACTTGGCGATGGCACATCTGCGCAAACACACGAGCCGCCAACGACGCTGGTTGCGCCACCTCCTCACCCTCCAGACCGCCGCATGCTGACTGCACCCCACCACCAGCGGCGCCGCTCCCGGCGCCGCCGGACGCGCCGCCACCTGCTGCCTCGGCCGCGCCTGCGACAGGGTGCACGCTGCCGTGGCCGTAGCACCAGTAGTCAATGTGCAGCGCCAGCTGGGTCAGCGCCGGCATGGCCGCCAGCGCCAGCAGAGACACCGGGTCGTAGGCGCACGTATGCTCCAGGGTCAGGCACTGCAGGTTTCGCGAGCGGTTGGGGATGGGCCGGCGGAACTCAAAAATTGCGTCCGTGCCATGCAAGCAGGAGGAGCACCGCGGCCGGGAGGCACTGGCGGAATGGTTGAGTCCTACCACTCGCAGATTGCACACCCTCTTAGCCCCTGCGAACGCCGCCGCCCGCAACCAGGTTGGGCCCTTCGGCAAGCAAAGACCAATCCCTCCAGCTGGCCCCACCCCACCCCAGCCAGGTGGGCTGGGCTGGCTGGTTCGGGTTCTCTTGGTCGTTTCGCTTCTGGTTTCTGGAATGAACTATCACCCACCCACCCACCCCAGCCACGCACCTGCAGCGTGGGCATGGCCCTGGCCAGGCGGGTGAAGTCGCCGTCGCACAGCGCGAGGCCGCCCAGCACCAGCCGCTGCAGCCGCGCGTGCTCAAGCACCAGCAACCAGGTGTGCCCGGTGGCAGGCGGCGTTGGCGTTGGCGGCGTTGGCGGCGGCACCGCACCCGCATTGGAGGGCTGCAAGGCGGCGTCCGTCTCCGCGTCAACATCGGCGTCGGCGTTGGCGCCCGACGCTTGCACGGGGAGTAGCGCCCGCGGCCGCGCAGGTGGGGGTGGCATGCGGCCCTCGCCTTCTGCTGCGTCGTCCACATGGGCGTGTGGTACTCCCTGTGGCTGAGGCTGTTGCTGCGGCGGCGGCTGATGCTCAGGCGGCGGCTGATGCTCAGGCGCCGCCGGCAGGCCCTGCTCTTGCAACTGCACTTGCTCTGGTGCGAGCAGCAGCCCCTGTTCCTGCTCCTCCTCCTCCTCCTCCTCCTGCTCGCCCTCCTCCTCCTCCTCCTCCTGCTCGCCCTCCTCCTCCTCCTCCTCCTGCTCGCCCTCCTCCTCCTCCTCCTCCTGCTCGCCCTCCTCCTCCTCCTCCTCCTCCTGCTCGCCCTCCTCCTCCTCCTCCTCCTGCTCGCCCTCCTCCTCCTCCTCCTCCTGCTCGCCCTCCTCCTCCTCCTCCTCCTCCTGCTCGCCCTCCTCCTCCTCCTCCTCCTGCTCGCCCTCCTCCTCCTCCTCCTCCTGCTCGCCCTCCTCCTCCTCCTCCTCCTCCTGCTCGCCCTCCTCCTCCTCCTGCTCGCCCTCCTCCTCCTCCTCCTCCTCCTGCTCGCCCTCCTCCTCCTCCTGCTCGCCCTCCTCCTCCTCCTCCTCCTCCTGCTCGCCCTCCTCCTCCTCCTGCTCGCCCTCCTCCTCCTCCTCCGCTGCCGCCGCCACCACAGCGCCGTGCTCACGCTGCCTCCACACCACGTCCAGCAACAGGCCGGTCAGCGGCACGCACGGGCCCGCCACGCCCCAGGGCCCCTCGTACCGCCACCGCAGCTTCCGGCCCAGCACCTC
The DNA here is from genome assembly GCA_016834595.1 of Chlamydomonas schloesseri. Lineage (NCBI taxonomy): Eukaryota > Viridiplantae > Chlorophyta > Chlorophyceae > Chlamydomonadales > Chlamydomonadaceae > Chlamydomonas > Chlamydomonas schloesseri. Next base: position 801,985 of record JAEHOD010000035.1, read on the forward strand.
CAGCCCGACGCACAGCGCCCACGCGCCCGCGGGCACCAGCGCCCCGCCGCCGCGCGCCGCGAAGCGCCCCTCCGGCACGTACACCTCCAGGTCGGGGGCGGTGCCCCACATGCTGAGCACCACCACCCGCTCCAGGCAGCTGGGGGTGCAGGCCAGCGCCGCCAGCACGTCCGCGTCCATGACGTGGTCCTGGACCAGCAGCTCGCGCAGCCGCGGCGGCCAGGAGAGCAGCGGCAGGGCACACAGCCGCCGGCCGCCGCCCACGTCTTCCTCCTCCTCGCCCTCCTCCTCCCCGTCACTGTCTCCGTGATCATGGTCACCCTCCTCAGCAGGGGCAGCGAAGCCGCCGTCGTCGAGCCGCGGCCGCACCAGGTTGTGCACGTGCAGTGACGTGAGCGCGGTCAGCGCCCTCAGCGACGGCTCCGCCCGCCGCGGCAGCTCCAGCGCGCTGCCGCACATGTTCAGCTCCCGCAGCTGGACCAGCGTGCTGAAGAGGGCCGCGGGCAGCACCTCGGGCGCTGACTCTGCGCCGTCCACAAGCGTGAGGCTGGTGAGGCGGCTGAGCGGCTCCAGCGCCAGCGCCAGCACGTCCCGCTGCAGCACGTCGTCCAGGACCAGGCTCCGCAGCTGCGTCAGGCGGCCCAGCTGCCGCGCGTCCGAGCGCGTGAGCGGCAGGTCCGCGGTGGTCAGGCTGAGGCTGTGCAGCTGCTGGGCGGCCGACAGCGCCGCACACAGCGGCGGCGCCAGCGGCCGGGGGCCCTGCACGTGCAGCTCCACGGAACCCAGCTGCGACCACACGCCGCCGCCGCTGCCCGGCGGCGCGGCGGCCGCAGCGGCCGAGCCAGGGGATGCTGGTGCAGGTGCAGGTGCTCCTTCTGCTGCTGATGCTGAAGCCAAGCCGTCCGTGGTTCTGTCGCCGTCGCCACCGCCGCGCAGCAGCGGCACCAGTGCGGGCCCCAGGAGGCGGCATGCGCCTGCGTCTAAGCCTGACAAGTCTAGGCGCGTGACGCCTGGCCACATCGCTGCTGCCGCCGCCGCAACGTTAACACTTGCGAACAGAGCGCCAGACACAGCTAAATCATTTGTGTATGAGTGCCCCGAGCTCCTGCAGCTGCTGAGGCCACGCAGCAATTCCAGGCTGCGGCGTGGCGGAGGGGGCAGAGCAACAGCAACAAACCGGCAGCCGTTGGCACGCGCACGCATCAGTCCGTACAGGCTTAAAGGTTTGATGAGGAGAGCTCTGCAAACATTCGCGCCGCATCTTGCCCTCTTACAGGCCTCGCTGCCGCTCCTCAAGCGTCCCATGTCGCAGGTCGACATGTACGCGCCTCGGACAGCAGCCCCGCTCCAGCATGGCGCAGGCAGCTTGCGTAACCTCCGTCACGCCGCGGTCCTGGGCGTCCACCAGGCGCAGTGTTGAGGCCAAGCTGCAATCAAAAGCGTCACGAGAAGCCGTGCAGAGCTCTCGCAGCTTTAGCCGGTCCGCGCGGAATAGCGAGCTCGCCACGCGCGGGAGGAGGTCGGTGAACAGCAGCGTCGCCACGCAGGGTCGGGAGCCACGCAGCGGCGGGAGCGACAGTAGCTCCTCATTGGTCATCTGTTGATGGATTGAGCAGATAGTGCAACAGGCTACGACTTGAGACTTATGACCCGGCTGGCGCTTCTATTTGCTGGCCTGGTCAAAGTTTCGCAAATTAGCACGCGCAGCCAAAGTTTACATTATGAAGCTTTTATAATACTGAGTAAAAATACTTAAGACTGGTGTGTGTGTAAAGTAGACAAGCTGTCGCGCAAGCGGTTCCAAGCATGACGACTCCGACGTTCGACACGCATCGCCGACACGCACCGCCGAAACCATTTCTCCCCCGCCCCTCCCCGCCCAGAACGTGGTCCAATGGTCAAGAAGCGAGTACAGGGCAGGTGCAGGTGCGCTACCCAAGCCCCCAGGGTCTTGGTATTTTGCTTGGGTTGGAATGAACTACCCCCCCCCCCCCGGCCTAGCACAGCTTACGGCGACAGGCAGCTGCTCCCACGGCTGCACCCCCCCTCCTGCCTCCTCCCATTCACACATTCTGCCCATCCCCGCCGCCGCCCAGAAAAGTTGCGAGCTGTCATTGACCAGGGATGTTTGCGGACAATCAGTGGCGCTGCGTTGTAGCGACTTTGCAAGCTTGAATCCTGGATGGACACCACCCATCCCCGCGACAAAACTGGCGGTCACGCAGCAGGAGCACAGCGCGCTGATGTGGGTGGCGTGTCAGGTCCGCAACTCGGGAGTAGTGGTCGCGCCCTACCGGAGGTGCTCTGAGCGCAAGGAGCATATAATAACTTTTCAGGAGCGTGATGCATCGGGGGCAATCCCGGCGTAAGCTCGACATTTACCCGATCTATTCGTGTTTGACACCGGTTATACCCCTTTCCTGGCGTTGTGAGGGCCGTTCAGCCTGGGCTTGACACGACTCACACGGTGTTTGTCCTTCCCGAGGGCTAAGGTCCCGCCGCACTACCCCAAGGTGACCGTCGCTCGCTTCTGACCATCATGCGAGTGACATAGACCCCGCTGATCACAAGGATTTAAAGTCTCCGGTGCGCGGCGCCATGCGGCTCGCGAGGACATGTCCCCGGGAGAGGCCCGAGAGCTTCCTGCACGTTCTTCATGAGGCGCATGCTCTGCAATCAGGCGCGGTGGTTGGTTGGTTGCCTAAGCTGTTTCGTTATAGAAGATATTATCAGCTCAAACCAGACTGACTGCCTGAGCCCTGTTCCCTTCAGCGCAAGCTGGAATCGGCTGTGCTACTAATGCATTCCTCCTTCTCTAGCCGCGACAGCTCGAAACCCATAGCAATATGCATACCTCCCTATAGCTAAAGAAGGGCCTCCGCCCCGCGACAGACTGCTCGATTCAAACTCGGCTCAGCTCTTTGTGACCCTCTACAGATCAAGCCTATTCTATATGCTGTACCATTTTACAAATATGTCGCGCAAACTGAAGTTAAGGGCGCCCGAGGCAGCCTGACCGCAATCAGTCTTAGCATTTCCCCAACTTTTGCTTTCCCAGCCGCTTGGACAGCTTGAGAGCCTAATGCATGAAAATATAGAGCCAGGGGCGCCGGCTTCCCCTGCCGCGTGGATGGAGAAGCCAGCTCCGTTGAGGTAGGGCACAGTGCGCGACCGGACCAGAGCGCTGTGCGCGTATTTGGGCAGCGCTTGGCCGCGATGGAAGTCTTATGACAGTCCATGCATCGTTTGCGCCTGAAAGAGAGACGTGGGTCAGCGACTTTGGAGTCAACCCAGGCAGACATCTTTGGCCAGCAGTTTCAGCACTGCCCCTCAGGCTAGCCTTCAGCAGCTAGTAACCGACAGAGCCGGGCCAAATATGTAGCTCTGCATCATGCAGCCCCAGTTGCGCGCGGGGAGCAGCAACAGAGCACAGCGGTGCATGGAAGTTCGCGCGCGCACCCGTACACGCACAGGCCGGGCCATAACTGCCGCGCTGCGGGGCCATTCTTTATTCCAGCTCACTTTGTCGCACGATTTGACCTGCTAGCAAGTCAGTGCTACCCTTGCACGCTACGCATCGCCTGTTCCAAGCAAAGTCCTTGCTCATCGTTAACATGCAGAGCCTTGCCAAGCACTCGGCGGTGCAGCGCAGCTGCGCTAACGCTCCTCGCACCTGCCGGTTTAATGCAATTATCACATCGCGCACAAGAGGCGTGACTCCTCGCACGCCGCGCGTCTCAGTCGTGACGCGGTCTCCTCTGCTGGACATGGAGCCCGGCGCTTCGATGCCCTCCAACTCGGGCGCGGCACAGGTGAGGGCCCCTTGCTTGTTGGGCCTGCCTATGTGTGCATTCAGCTCCCGTACGTATGTTTCTCGAAGGGGTTACCTGCGTTTGGCTCGGCAACAAAACCCGTTCGCTGGTGCTACCGCCAACCTAGCACGCACCTTGCACCGACTGGCCTCGTCATCGCGCTACGGGGTGTAAAACCGCCCACCCACCCGGCCCCCAACACCCGGCTTATCCCTCCAAACGTATGTGCCCTCTTCAAAATCCTCTTAACGCTTTGTCCTCCCTCCTTTCATCTTGCCCTGCCTGTTGGAACAGGAGTGCCAGCTCGAGGGCCCCAAGGTGCCCACCGCCGTCCCTGGAACCCCGCTCACGGCCACCACTGCCAAGCCCGGCCCTCCGGCGTCGGTCGAGGAGGCAGTCTCGTTCGCTGCCTTGGCCACGTTCCTTTACCGCGTCAAGGCGCTGTCCCTGCTGGCCGCCGCCTGGCCCGTCCTGTACAAGGCCTGCGTCCAGCCCGTGGGCCACTCGGTAAGTGCATGCGAGGTGCCCGTGGCGAGGCATACCGTCACCATTAAAGACTATCAGCGGCGTTCCTGGAAGCACAATAGCGCTTGTACCCACGCCGCATGCAGCGCCACTAGCATAGGAGCACCGCCGGAACTGTCGTCATCAGAGCGTGCCGGCTCCGATCCACACAGCCCGCATCCGTCCTCTCCATCTCTCAATCGGTACTGACCCACCCTTCCCCCTCCCTCGCCATCAATCTCACAGGTTCGCGCCGTGAAGGCCGGTGCCGTCGAGGTGGCGGGCCGGCTGTCGGAGCTCGCGTCCGTCGCCGCCATGGCCCTGGCTGCCGGCGCTGAGACCGCCACCGCCGGCCTCAACTCGGCGACGTCCTTCCTCGCCGGCACCAAGACCGCCGCCAAGACCGCCACCTCAGCCGCATCCTCCTCTTCCACCATCTCCAACCCAACATCCAGCACAACCTCCACCGCCACAACCGCAGCCCCTGCAGCCGTCTACGACGTTGCCGCAGTCAACCGCTGCCTGCGCCACACCGCCGTTGCGCGCAACGCGGTGCTGCCAGAGAGCTGGCGGCAGGTGCAGTCCCTGACGCACACGTGCACGCGAATCGGGCAGCCCTTTGTCTTCGTGCTGATGTACGCCAACGGCTACACCGACAAGCCGGCGGCCATGGACGCCGCTGTGGAGCAGGCAGCCGCCTCAGGCTCGCTGGTGATTGCGGTCTGCATGGCGCCCGGCTTCACCCAGTGCGCCGCCGCCGCCGCCGACCTGATGGGCAGTCCGGCCGGCTGGGAGGCGAGTGCAGCGGAGATTGAGCGGCGCTTCGGACTGGACGTGGCGCTGGCGTCGCGGCTGCCCGGCGCCCGCAACCGCGGCGTGTTTGGGCCGGTGATTGGGCTGCCGGCCTTCACGTTCGGCGGCGCGCACCTGAGCACCGGCCTGCTGCCGGCGCGCACCCTGCCCGCCGGCTGCGAGCTGCCGCTGTCGGACTGCGTAACGCTGCGCTACGCGTGCGACAACGTCTTCATCCCCATGAAGCGGTGGAAGGAGGCGGCCGAGGCGCGGGCTGCGGCGGTGGCGCCGGAACTGCTGGCCGCCCAGTTCAACTGAGGCAGCCCAGCCAACGTCAAGGTAGACCGACAGCACCCCTGCCATCGCGTACCTATGCGGCCAAGTGTTACACTACTTCTGTCGCGGGAGCCATTGCTCCAGCCAGCCAAGTAACTCGTGCCTAACGTTCTGTTCGGAGGGCGTGCCCGCCCTGGAGGGCCCTCCACGACGTGGGGGCGGGGAAGATTCTCTCGCTCTTTCGCTACTGATTTGTTTCTTTTGTTTCGTACTTTCCGCTTCTTGCCAAATCATACATTGCCTCTTATATCACCTGCGTAGTACCTTCACAGAGTGCGTGCCGTGCTGTGCTCGCGCCCATCAGAATGTCGAGCCCGTGTTTTCTTTCGAGGGGCCCGCGGCATCCAGGATGTGTGATACCGTACGGCGCCCGCCGTTTTGTGTTGTGAGACACCAAGAGTCTGGCCTGGATGGGCTTAGGCCCCTCTTGGCGGTAATTTGATAAGTATTGAGAGTTTCGCAGGAGCCGCGAGGGCTGCCACTGGATCTGCAGTTATACATATTGATTGATTGCTGACCTCGTGGGTGCCTCCTATATATGTGGGTGCCCGATAGCCTAGAGCTAATAAGCTGTGGATGGAAGTAATAAACCAGGGGCTGCTGTTCCCTGGCACCGATAAGACACACAGCGATACGGCTGTGTGGTCAATTGCTAGTGCTTACTTGGTGTGAGCTGGCGTACCGCATTAGGATGATCAGACGGACATGCCATACGGATGTGTGCCATGTGGGATAAATATAAATAGATAGCTGGAGTCTTGATGTGGACGTAGTTCGGGTTGAGACAGAAGGGGTGATGTATGCATGAATATAGAGGATGGACCGCACGGGTGGACGGCCCCCTTGGTAGGCCCTACATAGCATGGCCCCGGGTACATAAAAACATTCGCTAAATTGCGAAACGAAAGCGAAAGAGCAGCAGGGTACTCACGCCTACCTCCCGTAGACACACCATGGATGGTCTCCCCCATCGATTCCCGCCAAGACTGCTATGAATTCCAGTGTATTGCCCCCGCTGTTTTATTCGATGAATTTTGAATGAATCCAATCGTGTTTTCACCGAGTATTTGCGAAGGGACCGAGGGACACCGAATGCTGCAAGCCTCAATCGATTCATTCACGAATGCTGCAATGACTCTATCGATTGTTACGGTAACACTGAGAGAAACGACCTTTTCCGACTGCTTTCAAGTTCTTTGCGAAATTCCTCGCGCCTACCCTAAAGTACAGCTTCATATACAGCGTGTGGGAGTCTATCAATCAATGGAATGCGACTTCTATATCGGCCTGCAACATCCCAAGTCTCGAGGTGGCGAAGCTCGGGCTAGCGGCCAGTGGAAATCTTCAAATAGTAATTCAAGTAAGCGTACGCATACAGAAGTGGGACAAACACAGCTCGGCGACAGACAGCACATGAACAACTCCTCAGCGCGCGCACTAGCTCCAAACTTAATCGCTCCTAATAAAAGGAACAACGTAAAAAAGAATGCACAGAAGAAAAACAGCTCGTCAGTTCGGCTGAGTTCCGCTCAGTTCTCGGCGGACACGAACTCAGCCCAAACTGAGCCGAACTGAGCCCCAGCTCACCCCGTCCAGCAAACATGGTCCGTTCCCCTCTCCCGTCACCCACGCTTCTTAAGCCCCCTCTTAAGCTCGCTGAAAGCGTCAGGGGGCAGGTCCTCTGCAAGTTGCTTGGCAGGAATCCAGCACAGCTTCTCTCTCCCTTGAATCTTAGTTGCTACTCCAGCTTGCCCCAGCGACTCTAGGGATTCCCCCTGCGGTGACGGGTGTGGTCGGGCTGGTGTTCGATATGCCTCTCTATTGCCCTGCAACACCCAGACCTTACGGCGTCCGAAGCAGCCGCCACCAGCAGCTGCACCTGGTGCTGCTTTCTCCGGGGAGCTCTGCGTGAGCCCGGCGTCACTCCGTCCTGCCCTTCAACAGTCCTGCAACCCAGTGCCAGCCGCAGCACCAGTACAGCTGCAGCCGTGCCTCCTCATCTCCGGCGTGTTGTTTTGCACACCATATTTGCGTTCCCAGCACGCGCCTCCGTATGGGCATGCGTCCTATTCCGCCCGAATCTTGTATTTCCCGCTTCGCCTGCCCTGCTTCCTCCCTGATTTTTGCACATGTCACCCGGCCTTGCGCTGAGCACTGTTCGCATTACTGATCTGCCCTCTCGCAGCTGCTTGCTGCCGTGGGCGTCACTGTGTGCTGCAGGTGCGCACCACCCCGGAACTACTAGCATTCCCCCACGGCATTGTGTGTTGTCTGTGACGTGTGGCCTGCCCGGGCGACTCGAAGATCAAGGAGCGCGCGCGCGCAGCCAATTCCAGCAATCAGCCAGCCTTCAACCACCTCTCGGACTAGCGCGCAGCCGCCTCGGCCTCACCATAAGTAACGGGGCCGGGACTACTGCGGCACCTGGGACGTGTTTGACATTTTTGTACCATCGGGTGGGTGTTTCTTTGGTTTGCGGGTCGCCTCATCAACACCGCCTCATCAAGTCAATACAAACAAAATACAAGTCAATACAACAAATCCCCCTCACGCAGCCCCAACATAGTTCCCTCTCTGGCACTGGCGCTCAGCCTCAACCCTGTAAAATGCCTGCATGCCTCAGCACCCAGGGCAGAACACAGCACAGCGCATAATCCTGCAGAGGCAAACCCGACAGGTGAACCGCTGACCTTACCTAACCAGCCGGCACCACCTGACACGAACCCACACACATACATTAGCATGGTGAAGTGTTCCTGCCGCTTTCACCCCCACTTCACACCTCAGAATCAACCGCCGGTTGCCAGTGCGACGCACATAGAAACAAGCCCACAAGCACTCACCCCGAACAAGGGGTGTCAGCTTTGTACAGCTGGAAAATGGGCTGAGCCCCAATACAGTCACGGGGTGGGTGGCTGTTTCAAGGGAATGAGCGTTGGGCCCATGCTGACTCTGCGCGAGCTCGGGGCTTAGGACTCGGTCAGCAAGGCACGCGTGCCTGAATCCCACACGCCCACATCCACGCGAGTCGAGGGTCCCCTTGATACCAATCCCAAGCATGTGTAGCCCTCTACCGCACTGCAGACGTCCCCGATGCCCGACATTCCTCGGGCTAGGTGCGGGGTGGGAGCGACCTCGGGGCTCCCCGGCAAGCATTTTAGGAGGGGCGACAGACATGGCTCCGCACTTTGCCATAAACTGGCGCGTTAGTCCCCTGCGTTGCTTGCCGTCAATATCACATATAGATGCGATAAGTCTTAGGCCCGGATACTACGCGCAAGGACCGACGAAAGTCAAGGTCTTCATGGACGCGCGAGCGCGCTTCTCGCACCGACGTTTCTGGGCCACCGGAATTTAGGATTCAATATACGTTCATATGAGCTTTTACGTGATACTCGCGGTTTACGCCAGTATTGAGTTTGGTGCCGGCGCAGGCAGGCAGGCAGGCAGGCAGGCAGGCAGGCACGGACACGGGTGATCCTGGGGGGCTTCGCCCCCCCTGAATCGCTTCGCTCAGGGGGCTCAGCCCAAAAAGACAAACAATGCGAGTTTACCCTGGTCTGCTTGTAAAAATACCAGCAGGACCTTATAAGCCCTTGTTGGTAGATAAGTGCGACTCAATGCATAGCCCTGAGGCTGCAACACACTCCTATGATTGTTGGTTACGGTGTTGGTTTGTAAGACCAAGGTGACTACCAACCCAAGTTGATTACTCGTCATACACTTCCTTGCGTGTTGCCCGCAATGCACGGTAACGGTAAGAAGTCAACATAAAGCCACTATAACTCAGCGAATCATGCATTCCATAAAGCGTGGCCTTCTAACCCTACACAATAACCGACCTATTCATATTCAAGAGCGATCCCTGGCAGCAATGCCTGCCACGCCACTCTCCCACAGCAGGCGCTTTCTGCACTTTTGACATGTTTAATATCTACACGAGCATCTCCATCTCAGCGACTGACTTAAGCTCACCCAGTACATGATGGCCAACCCGCAACCCACCAGGACGAAGATGATCAACAGAGACGCTGACTCAAATTGCCAGTTCTGGAGCGACTTGCGGACGCCCTCAAAGACTTTTGCATAAGCGCTGAGCGTTGAGTTGGGCTGGAACCAAGCCTGCTTCAGGGGTGGCACCATCAGGTAGACCACGCTGTAGATGTTCATGCTCATGCTTGCGTATGTTGAGAAGAGTATGTTGAGAAGAGTATGTTGCATACGGTGGAGCATGTGATACAGACGCATGAAATCAGTACGGCAGCAAGCCTAATAATGCGCTCCTAGATGCGACATTCCAACAACCCGGCATGCCGACAGATGATCCCCTTATACGCATTGGTTGGTAGCACGGATGTTAGAGGGGTTTGTTTGTTTACAGCTGTGGGTCAGCCTCTGACCCGGGCCCGACTCACGGCCGCCCCAGCCTATCAGTCGCTCTTGGACTGGGAGCACGCTCAACGGACGCCGGACTTTGGCTCGCTCTCTACGTCCACTCCCCTGGTTACAATCAGCAGGAAGGTGGGCATGGGCGAGAAAGCGCCGCTGGGCGAGGGGCAGATCTCGGCCAACAGCGCCACACCCAATTGACTGCGGACAGGTAGACGAGGGTACACGGTATACGCAAAAATTTTTCTTTGGGGGCTACGCCGCCCAAACCCCCCAAAAACGTAGAAATGGGGGTGCCAGGAGCCATTTCAGCGTAGATGGGACGTGCCAAACCCTCAAAATCGTCTACGATCTCGCCGGATTTGGGCGGAAATTCTACGCATGTTTCTAAGATAAGAGCACTGCTTCAAATGCGCGCTTTTTTCAAGCGCTTCACCGTGGTCTGGCATTTGTGTGCATAGAGGGATCTGCACAGGCCTCTGAAAGGCTCCGAAGAGCTCTGAGGGCTCTGCTGAAAGGCTCTGGAGGGCTCGTATGTTATGATACGGTAATCCATATCTTGTTGCGGGCTATTTCATCGTGCACGAGGTGTGCACATACCCACCTCACATGATACTGCTGCAGTGTACGTGCCGAGCTCAATCTCATGTCATCTTTTCATTATTTCCGGTCACGTGCCCATGCAATCCCAGTCATGGGTCCGTGTCCGTCACTGACACCAGTGACGCCAATGCCACCGTGCACAGGTTAATGCCACAAATCCAGTCATGGGTCCTCGTCTTCCCGCGCGCCCGTCTGCTTCTCCCGCCTGGCACACGCATGTCAACAACACCTACTGGCCCTGCACAACTGCCGCCGCCACTACCCGGTCCCGTGCCGCCACCGCTAAGGGGCCCAGGGTAGCAGCTGCCGCCGCCGGGCCCTGGCCCACCACCGTCGCCTACATGTACAATCTGCCGACCCCACGAAGCTGGCTGGGCTGCCTTCGAATGTCACCACCACATTAGCCCTACCTGCCCAGGAAGCACCACATGTTTGATCATACCACCCGCACTGAACGTACGTCAGCAGGCTGAACACTTGCCCCTGGAGCCTCCTATGCTGACAAGTCCGCCAGGATGCTAGAAATTACTGCGATGGGCAGCAGGACGGCCTTGAGCCCCACGGGGTCCGTTCTGACTACCATGGCGATAAGCTTGCCGGTGGCCACCGAAAAGCAGCCACCCCCTGAGTCGCCGGCACCTGCAACTATGTCGCCGCGGATGTGGCTCTTCGCGTCCAGCTCGGTTGCCGCCACCATGCCGTGGCTGATGGATGTGTCGTCCGCCTGCACCTGTGTGGACTGGCCGTGCACGTAGTACTTGTCGCCAGCCGTGACCGCGCTGTCCAGCACCGGGGAGGCCAGCTCGCGCTCAACCTGCTGCAGGTCAAATGACGGAAGCAGGCAAGCAGATAGCCCACCACTTTGGTTCCTGCGACCCTCGATGGAGTTCGCAAGGACTTGACTACTATAGAACCAGGGCGCCCAGCAGGCGGCATAACAAAGGACTGCGAAGAAATAGCGCAGGCATGGCGAACAATGCACGATAGTCAACTAAACTGCAGCTTCTGATTCAGCGCACCTTGAGGATTGCAACGTCTTTGTCTATGTTGTGGTACACCACCTCTGCTGCCACGGACGTCCTGCGGTCCTCCTGGGGGCAATGCACGCTAACCTGTGAACGGACGTGCACAAAGTTGCCTTACGAGCAACGAGGTGGGGTGGCCAGTGGGTGAGGTGCAATGTAACACGTGAATGCCTCAATAGGTCGCCCTAAGAAGGATAGGGGCTCCACAGTGCAAGCATACCCAGCATGAGTGCCGAGGTGTTGCACATACACCGTCAACCACCAGCAGTCACAAAACTTGGCTGACGCACTGCCCTAGCACAGCTCCTATGCTGCCACACAGTCCCACCTGCTGCTTGAGCCCAATCGTCCATTTCTCATGCGGTTTGTGCGCAAACGTTGCCACGTGGTGCGGCCCAACTACCGTGGCTGCCTCCTTGTACGGTGGCAAGGCGGGCACCACCAGGTGGGCGGCATACTTGGCTGAGCACGGCACTCGCGCCTTGATGGTCGCCAGCACGTCTGACTCGCCTGCGTAAACACAACAAGGCATGCATATATGCATTGGCACTGGCCTGCTCCCAGCCTGCTCGCATGCACACTGTGTGTTGGGTAGACAAACACAACACGCGCGCATGTGCGTAGATGTCAATTTGTGGACCCTAGAGCTGCTCATTATTGTCCAAAGCAGTTCCACCCAGCTTGCCGCGACGCGTTGGGGCGAGATCACCCCATTGCCAACACCCCCTAATCCGCTCTTGTGTAACTATTGGCGGCATCAGTGCCCACGAGTAGGCTCCTGTGAGACCATGAAAAACATGCATCTCAAATTTAGAATTCCAAGTGCGCCTTGGCTCTATTTCAGACGCTTGATGAATAAAAGCTTGAAAGCCCCGTGGTGGCCCCGTCTCCCACTCACGAACAGCGCCACGCCACACCACGCCATGCCGCCCACCAACAACTACCATGTGCCTGTACCGTGCTGAACACTTCGCAATGGCTCTACACTGGTGTTCCAAACAACAATAGCGCAGTCAGAGCAGGATGTGAAGCGCGGAAGCATGTTCACAATCAGTACAGGCCGTCGCGTGGCGCACAGCCGCAGTGCCAAAGTAGCTTTTAGGATATCACATTGCTGACGGACAGCTGACCTTCGCAAAGGATCTGCTTAATTGCCTCGGCAGCCACGTCTTTTTGCCCGTCAAAATTGAAGGTCAGGACTTAGACCACGCTAGGCTTGCAGCTATTTGGAGGAAGAAAGGGCACAGACCTGGATGCTTGTCCCGTCTCCCACTTGCGAGCGTGTGTGGCGCGCCTTGCAGCCCCCAACAACCAACCATATGCCGATTCACACCTTGTAGCCTCTTAAATACTCACCAGCAGCAGCCGGCAGCGCGCCTGTAGAGGGAGATAGAACGGAACCCTTTGAGAATGAAGCTCGTGTGAAGGCCGTAGGCCCACACGGCCTCCACTCCCCCAACAAAGGTCGTGCCCAACCTACTAAACGATTCCCCCATCCCGCTAAACGCTCCTCCTAAGAAAACCCTCTTCCCTTGCCCAACAGGTCTAGAAGCCCTGCAATGCAGGGAGCTTGAGGAATCACCCAGCTCTCTATGTTGGAAATCCAACGGCTGAGGCCCCTAACCCTAAAATAGTGCAGATCAGAGCAACCAACAACCAACTCACCACCAGCTGCCGTGCTCCCTTGGCCAGGGCCTGCCGCCGCCACCGCGCCTACACGACTTGGAAATGGCCGGGGGCACATGTTGGTGAAAACCTGTATGCCGCTGCAATCGTAATGGGGTTGAGCGCAACGCTGCCAGGGTGGTTTCACGCGGCATGCATAATGCCCCTACTAGCTTCAAAGGGAACAGCAGACGGTTGTAATGAGCACGCCCAATTGGGGTTGGTGTTTTACAACGGTGCGACGTGTGTCTCCTGCTCGGGCGGTGCCTCAGGCAACTGTTTGCTGTCGGGACTATCCCTTGCGTGATGACCCGGTTTTGCGCTCGTAGCTGGGCTAAGCTTTCGTTGTAAACATATGTGGGCACAAGTTGACACTCAGGCGACACGTGTCCCTTTCCGGCCTTCCCCCGTGCGATTCCCGCTTCCCCCTCCCAACCCGCTTTGAAGATATTCTTTGGTCGGAAGGGCAACGGTCGCCTTTAAGACTCGCACAGGTGTGCCCACATTGCAAGCTACCTCATCCATGCTCTTTGTGGTGGCTCTGGTGCTGAGGCCCTGCGCCAGTCCCTAGGCCAGACCTTAAACAATCGAACCCCCCGCTCGAGGTCGTGGGTTCGATTCCCATACACTCCCCCGATTTCGGTCGGGATGAAATGCCTAGGGATAAGTGGTCGGCCGGACGAGTTTAGGACTTAGTCGATGAGCCCGGATTCGGTCCACTAGGGCGGCCGCGAGCTCCTATAAAGTAAGAAGTATCGATCGATCGGGTGAACGGTTAGGCGGCAGAAGTCACGGTGGAGACGTTGGCGTGCAGGTGGCACGCCCCTGAAGTCCAGAGCAGTTCGCTCGCGACCCGGGTCACCAGGTCCTTCTTGTAACCATGCATTCTTAAACACCAGCTCCTGCCGTGCTCCCCATATAACCAGGTGCACGGAGCGGTCGGGGGACACAGTAGCACGTCAGAGTGAATGCGACACGCAGAAACGTGAAATGCACGTGCACTACGCTGCCAATGTCGTCTTGGTCCCAACGTCTATGCCACTGGACGCCTCACGAGCTCTCCAACCACGCGACGCATCCCGAGCCTCCCGCATAACGCATTCGACATAACGCATACCGTAGCGCGACGATAGTCGTGGACCCATTGCCACAAAACACCAACAATAAATCAGAGTAAAAGCTGCGCTGGGCCCTGAGAACCAGCTCGTCGAACAAACCCCGATCCAAACTTGGCGCTCGACTAAACCTGAGGGTCCGCGCACCTTGCACCTTGGACATGATGAGGCTCACGTCTCCAAGCGCCAGGCCAGCCTCCTTGAGGTCCTCGCGGGAGGCCGATGGAAGGCGCTCCGGTAAATGAAATTTGGCGACGACGAGCTTGTCTAGCGTGCTATCGTCAAAGCTGCTAATCGCAGCCGCACTTATTCCTATGCTAGACAAAGCAACGCGCATAAGCTGCCGCTGCTCCTCCTGCGTGGGGTCCATTGCGCGGAGAGGCGCTGCCTGTGAAAAGCGGGTTGTCAAGGCAAACGTTGAGGGCACAAGTTCATTAGCGGGGGGAAAGAGTGATTGCGGAGGGAGGCAATTCCGTCAGGGGACATTTCATGGGGGCAAGTTGTCACGCAATAATGACATTCCGATCGGGGTCGCGAAATTCAGAATCGCTATATCGAGCATAATATGCGGTCGCAAACTTTCACATTGCGCACCCGCGGTCCGCGAAGTCCGGCAGGTGGCGCCGCTTGCACGCCATGTGGCGCCGGCACAGCGTTGTGGAGCCCTTGGGGCTTAGAAACCGTTTTCGACGCCGGAATAGAAGGGTGGCTCAATACGGCTCTGCCCCGAGTAGGCGGTAAGCGGCAGGCTGGACATGGCACGAACCGACAGGTAATCTAGGACCCGCACTTACCTGTTTGAAGCAAAAGGGATACCCGGCGCATAGTCCCATAGTCCCACGAAAAAAGAGAGAGTCCCAGCCCCTGATCGCTCCGACCCCATGTCCCAAAACCTCCCGAACCGCCCCCCCCAGGCCCCCACGGACCGACCGACCGACCCCCACCGTACAAAACCGTGTCGTATATCCCTCAAACACCCACCATTTTTGGTCGCGTTGGTGCACCTGCACCGGCGCGCTGCCGCGCTGCGCCGCCAGCACCACCCCCACCTCGGCGGGGAGGAAGTGGCGCAGCGCCGCCATGCCGGACCGGTGGTTGGCCAACTACTTATGTTACAGCTGTGGGGAGACTTCTGCCCCAGGCGGCGGGGACGGCGGTGTGCCGGTGCTGGGGCTGAAGGTGTGCGGGTCTAGCGCGGCGGGCTGGGGAAGGGGCTGACGGGGCCGCGCACCGTCCTGTGGCTGTGTGAAGGGCGAGAAAGCAGAAGAGCATTAGACAGTATGACGAAAGTGCTCCCAGGCATGGTGGAGCAGCTTGCCAGACCATTCCGTACCTCGACTGCTGCAGTTCGTTTTAGCACTAGCAGCGACCATTCGGGGGAAGACGACGTAGCGTTACGGACGCGCTAAAATGCGAATGCGAAGTGGGCGGGATGATGTTGTCAGAGCTGGCGTGCTGGGGGACCTGTGACGCAACTCGGTCCTCGGGGGCCGCTTCCGAAAACGCCTGAAACAGCCCCACCAGCTGTTCTAATCGGCACTTGAAGCCGCACTGAGGGGTTTTGCCGAACCGCCCGAGTTGACACGACCTGGCAGCGTCCGGAGGCTTGAGCTTCGCAACTGGTTTTTCGTAGGGCCCCTCAACTAATTCAAGTGACGATATACCTAATTAGTAGCTGTATGATTGTGACGCGGGCGGCGCCTGACAATGGCTGGCAACGGCGACCTTGGTCAGCCGCTCATTGCCCGGTGGTTGACGGGCCGTCGCCGTGACCTGCGAGGTGACTGTTCAACCATCCTACAGTATACACTCTGATAGGATAGCCAGTGACTTAATGCATTGCCTCGCGTGGACAGGCATAGGTTAACACATCCACAACGCATCCCCATCTGCGCACGTAGCCAACGGCAAAAATGCTTGCACTGTCAAGCTCTGGAATATGTTCGGGGGCTCAGCGCCAGCACGAAAGTGCGGCCCCTGCCGCGAAAATTCACCGCGGAGTGGGGCCATGCGCGCGGCCGAGGATGTCGGCATCCTTGCTTTCGACGTGCACCGTGGCCGCGCAGGTGAAACAAAGGGTGCGCCAGCTCTGCGGGCTCGTGGGACAAACATCAGGGCCGATTGCGCAACCTAGCTCTCTAATCCCGCATTGTGCGCAGCCTGCCGTTTGCGGAACTGACACAGACTGACACACCTGCATGCACGCCCGCGTGCAGGCCCTGCCTCCCCTTTCCAGCAGCTCCAGCGGCAGCGCAGGCCGCCCTGGGGACAAGCCACCAGCCAGGGCACCCAAGGCAACCGCCAAGCAACCCAAACCCGAGGAGCAGTCCGACACGCTGCACCTCAGCGTCGGTAATCGCTCCCACCTGTACGGCGTCGCGACGCTGAGGAAGTTCTTCGCGGCCGAGTGCGCGGCCCTGGAGGCCAGCGATGGCAAGGGCGGTGGTCACACGATCCACCTGTACATGCAGGGCAACGGCACCCAGAGCCGGGTCTACGAGCTGAAGCTGTCCACCAACAAGACGAAGAACAGCTTCATCGTGAGTGGCTAGTACGACTGCATGCAGCTAGTGCCCGGCGCAGCTCTCGACTGCTGTGCTGGCTCGTGCGTCGGCAGGTCCCTCCTGTAACCAATGCAAACCCTCGACTGATGGCCAAGCGTGTGGCTTGTATAGTTGCATTCCTCGCATACTACCATGTGACCCTTTCCTCGCTCTCTCTCTCGTGTCTCACGCCCCGGGCATTACTGACACCCGCCAGTTGCGCTGTGTGCCCACTACGGTACGCGCAGTTCCGGATCACCGGCCTGTCGCGCTTCATCAAGGACACGGGCATCCAGGCGGGGGACCTGGTCCGGCTGTCGTGGGCGCCGGAGCCGGAGCCCACGGCAGCGGCAGCGGCAGCAGCCGGCGGGCCGGGTGGCGCTGTGGCGCAGCAGCCACAGCGCAAGGTTATGGTGGAGGTGCTGGGGGCACCTCCGCCACCCACGACGCGGCCATCTCCTTGACAGCAAGCGTGTGGTTGGGCTGCCTGGCAGGCATGGCACCCGCTGATGATGGCAGCGAGCTTGGCGCTTTGGGAGACTCAGCGTGGAAGGCTGATGGATGGAGCGTGACCACGAGACCAATGGCGCAGATTCTGGACCTGTGGTACTGCCGGGCGGATGGCAGCCTCGGAGTAGGGTGGTTCATTCCAGAACCCAAAGCAAGCCGACGAAGCCAACCTTGATCAGCACCAATCATGGGGGTCTTCAGGGCAATAGTCGGGTACACTGCTGATGATGCGACATGGGCAGTGGGCAGAGCTCGAAACTCGCAGTTACAGCGTTACAGAAGCGCGCCCGTGTCCGGTCTGCGCCTCTGGCATTCCATTGTAAGCCCCCCATACCCTCGTCGTGCGATTGCGCACAGCTGTCTCGACTCGTCTCTCGTTCGCACCCTCCCACGCCTCTATCCCGATTCAGCACCGTTGGCCTAGTGGACTTGCCCCGCGCAGCAGCCGCACCTGCACGCCACATCAGCACCAGCCGCATACGTGTCAGGCACTTTCTTGCATGGCGCTTGCACGTGATACCGGTACCAGGTGACACCTCCATCCAGTGCTAGGCAGAGCAGTCCATGCGTGCTCAAGCGTGTTGCGCTGCCCGGTCGGCAGGGGACCCCGAGCGCATCGCGCAAGCACCTAGCTCGCTCCCATCGCCACCCAACAGCGGAACAGCCGCTTCTCCAGGCCAGACGGGTATGCTTACGGCACACGGCCTCCCGCACCAACCTGCAACAATCGACACTCCCGCACACACGCTACACAACAGCACACAACACCAGCGGCCACGCGCTGCACCTGCTCTCTAGTACCTACTTAGCGGTCCCCTCAGTCATCAGCGCACCGGCTGTCCGCAATCACCTGCCCGCCGCCGCCGCGCCCTTGGTGACCAGCACCTCGCCCTTGTACTCCACGCCGCCCGCCACCACGCAGCCGCTGCCGACCTGTCGTCCACAGGCAGGCGCGGGCCGGGGGAAAGCACCGCGTGTGCGCGGTGAGTCAGGTGCCAGATTAGGGCCATGCAATACGAGACGAGGAGCCGCCAACGCGCAGTGGCACTGCTTGCCAACCGCCCCGCGGACCCAGCCATCCAGCCACCCACCCACCCCGCGGACCGCCTTGTGGGCCTGCCTCGCCGGGTAGCCGGTTGCCCATGTGGCCCCTGCCTGGGCTCCGCATGCTTGCCGGGCCTGACCCTCCCGCGCTTGCGCCCCCCCCCCCCCACTTCGGCACGGCCATCGCCCCCCCCCCACCCATGCGGCCCCCATCAACCCACCTGGCAGTCCTTGAGTGTCGCGCCCGCCTGCACGCTGGCGCCGCGGCACAGCACGCTGTTCTGCACGTGCGCGCCGTCGCCCACCGACACGCCGTCCATGAGCACGCTGTTGATCACCTTGACGTTGGCGCCCAGCCTGGTATTGGTGGTGGTTGGGCAGTTGGATGGGTTGGTTGGGTGGTTGGCGGGGCGGATGGGTGGGTATGTCGGATTGACTGGGCGGGTGGATGCACGCAAGTTGAGCGCGCGGGCCTTGCCCATCCCTTGAACAGCCTCACCCCTGTCCCTGCCCCTGTCCCTGACCCACGCGGCCCTCCCCGCTCCCTCTGACCCCGCCAGCTACCTACCCCTTCGCGCCCCCCCCCACGCCCCCACGCCCTCCTCCTCCCCACCTGACGCCGGCGCCCAGCACCGAGCGCTTGATGGAGCTCTTGTCGCCCACGGCGCAGCCCTCGCCTAGGATGCAGGCCGCCGCCACCGTGCACTTGTTGCCCAGGGTGGCGGAGGCGGGCACGATGTTGTCGTGGCGGCCGGGCTTGAGGCCGCTCAGCTTGAGCGCCACGCCCGGGTCCGCCACCTCGCGGTTCACCTCGCCGTACATCTGGGGATGTGCGCGCCGTGGATGGTGTGGATGGTGTGGACAGTGTGGATGTGGGTGTGGGTGAGAGTGAGACATCAGGGGTTGAAAGGATATGTAGCGAAGTGGAGCAGGCAGGCAGCAGGCGAGGTTGGGTGCGCACCGATGACCAGGGATGGGCACCGGGCTGGCAAGCACAGCAAGGGGTGCAGAGCACGCGGCGTTGGTGGCTGTGGTAGGCACTCGTTGGCGGCGGCTGGGAGGAGGCGCTGGGCATAGCCCGGCGGCCAGGCCCCCGCCCTCCCACCGCAACCACCACCACCACCACCACCAGCCCACCACCCGCCCGCCCACCACCCGGCCACCCACTTGCACGTCCTGCACGCGCGCGCAGTAGCCGTCCTGCGGCCCCACCACCTGCACGCGCAGCAGGCTCTCCGGCACCGGCGGCGCGGCGGCGCCGTGGCTCATGTCCATGTAGTGCGCCCCCGGCAGCTCGGCGTGCAGGTTGAAGCGCAGGTCGCTGGCCGCATCTGCTTGCGCGGAGGGGCGTGGCAAGGATGGCAGGTGTTCATCAGCAGCATGCTCATAGCCCAGAACACGTCGGGCTCACGAGTGCGCAAGCGTGCAAAACAACTCACCCGTCTCGATCTCCGTGGACGGCGCTGTGAGAAGGCTGCTGCCGCCCGCCCCCGCGCCGCCCGGCCCGCCCGAGCCCGCCCCCGCGCCGGCGCCGCCCGCCTCGCCTCCGGCGCCGCCCGCCCCGCCCGCGCCGCCGCCGGCGCCGCCGCTGCTGCTGCCGGCCATGGCCGCCGCGCTGCTGGCGAGCTGCTGCGCCCGGATGATGCGGAACTGGTTCTGTGTGAGGTAGGGCAGCATGTCCTGGCGCAGGCTGGACAGCTTGGGGTTGTCGGACAGGATCTGGAGCACCGACCTGCGGGCGAGGCGGGAAGGAAAAAACAGACTTTTGAGGAGGGGGCAGTGGCTTCCGGGGTGGAGGCAAACCCGGAGGACTACAGGGCGGCGTGAACGCAGCAAGCACATGCCACGAGTTCAGTGCCTACTACATTGCCCAGTCCTTGAACTGCACAACCGCTCGACTTCAGTCATGCTGCATGCCCAGGGCGTGTGCCGTACGCCCGATGCTCCCACCTCACCGGTTGAAAATGTACAGGTGCGCGTCCACGAAGTTGGAGCTGATAGACATATTGCCGTAGCGCCGCACGGTGGGCAGCGGCACCTGCGCCGGCAGGTCGCAGGCGGTGGACAGTTGGCGTGTGCATGGGCTTGCGCACGGCGGCAGTTGGGAGAAGGCGCTACCTGTGCGGCCGCTGTGACACGGGCGCCACGGCATGACCTAGCCGCCTGCTGTCCTGCCCGTGCCGTGCATTGGCCCCGTGCTTACCCAACACGTGCCCGTGGCCAACTCCGGCCCACCCCATTGCCATCGTCCCCGGCCCCGTCCTCGCTACTGCTGCCAGCCCGTGCCTTGCCGCTGCTACTGCCGCTGCTGCTGCTGCTGCTGCCGCTGCTGCTGCTGCCGCTGCTGCTGCCGCTGCTGCTGCTGTTGCTCTCGCACCTTGAGGTCACGTAGCGCGTCGGGGCTGGAGGCGTAGAACAGCAGGTGCTGGCGGGTGGGGTCCAGCCCGATGTAGTCCACGTTCTGAAGGCGGGGTACGGGCAGGGTGTGATGTGGTCCGGTGGGTTTGGTGTGGGGGGCACCAGTTGCGTGGTATGGGCGCGGTGAGGGGCTGGTACACCACAGCGGGAGGACAGCACCACGTGTATCTCGCCGCCCCTAGAGCACCCAAACCCTTTGCCCCTGCTCCCTGTGGCTGCCACCGCCGCCTTGCCCCGTTGCCCCGTTGCCCCTCCCCCTTCAGTCACCTTGGGGGGCTTGCCGGGCTTGGTCTCGCTGGCTGGGCTGACGCGGCGGTGCGCCAGCAGCATGGTGGCCATGGCGCCGGCGTGCAGGTTGTGCTGTGCATGTGCATGTGCAGGTGAACGGGGGGGGGCATGTGCACGTGCATGTGCATGTGCATGTGCAGGTAAACGGGGGAAGGGGGGGAGGGAGAGCGCGTGCTTTGGGGGTAGGGGCATGGGGGCGTGGGGGCCGGTAGAAACACGCCATCGGCACCACTCAGCGTCGCCGGACACTGAGCCGGCTGTCCAGCAGTTTGCCGTCTGGCTGCTGCCCTCATCTGCATTGTGCAGCCCTCCCTGCCTCCCTTTCCTCAGCCTGATCCCCAACGGCTCATTTACAGCTCCTCCATCACCCTCACCGCCGCCACGCGCCGCCCCCAGCCTCGCAGACCCCCCCTCCCCCCCGCAAAGCACTGCCTGCCGCCGCCTGCCGCCGCACCTGCGCCACCAGCGCGCCCACGGGCACGTCCGTGAGCAGGTCGCCCGACAGCACCACGAAGCTGGCGCTGGTGATGCGGCTGGCCACGGCACGCAGCGCGTCCGCCGTGCCGTAGCCCTCGGGCACGGACACCACCTCGCAGGAGGCCAGGGCTCCGGGCGAGCCGGCGTACTCGGAACTGATCCACTCGCGCACGCTGGCAGCCGCCTTCTCGCCGATGACCACCTGGCGGAGGAGGGAGGGGGTTTGCGGGATGGGGGCAGCCGGGCAGCCGGGCAGGCAGGCAGCGGGTTGGGGTGGTTTGGCGCTTGGGAGAGGAGGGAGGGAGAGCGCATGGGATAAGGAGGGGGAGCGGCACGCGTTGCACGGGGCAGCGGTGCGGGCTGGGTTGGTCGGGTTGGCTGGGCGCCACCTGTGCGCGGCGGCCCACTAACGCCAGGTGTGCCGGTCCTGGCGCTGCCGCAGCTGCATTTGCCTGCTCCCGGACCCCATGCACCAGCCCGTGCCATCCAGCCCTCTACCCGCAACAAGGTGGAGGCCTAGGGCAGCAGCCCGGGGCACGTACCACGATGGCACTGCGCAGGCCCGCCTCCGCCAGCGTCCGCAAGGGATAGGAGATCAGCGGCTTGTTGGCCACGGGCAAGAGCGCCTTGACAGTGTTTGTGGTCAATGGATACAGAATTTGGTCCTCGCCACCGGCCAGGACCACGGCCTGGTAGCTGGCGTTCACCATGTTCGGCGGCCGCGCGTTTGTCCTAAGTTTGAAGTAATATTATCGATGCCTCAATAATTCAAGGAAGATCTATACTAGTGTTTTTCCTTGGAAGCGCGCGGGTTTTCTCAATCGTCGCGCAGGTGCTTCTTGGCCCGGTTGAATTAACAATACTATTCTGCGCCACATATAACGAATATCGTAGCTTTCAAAGTCTGTCCCAGTGCAGAAGAGCTACATGGAGAAAGTTGCCCAATTGTGGCGAAAGGCCGCAATTGATTGCCCTCGGGCTGCACCTTCGTTCTAGCGTGTCTGGATAACAACTTGAACATTGGCACGCTCCGCAATCAAAGTTGTGCACCCAAATCAGTTCCGCAACAACGCGCTGCACTCGAAAAGCCAATTCAGTGATCAATTGCACTTAATTGCTGTAAACTTGGCCTCGTAGTCACCGACCTCCTCGAAATACCTCTGGGTAGCGGCGGTACTCGGGCAATCGAGACCATGCAGCTGCGACAGTCGGGCCTGAAGGCTCGCGGCACCACTTCTGGCGCCGCGCCATGCGTTCCAATTCACCTTCGTGCTGGTGTTGCAATGGGCCTGCGGCCTGCGCCGCTAGCTGACGGGCGGGCGCAGCGTGTTGCAGCTCGGCCCGCCGCGGTGCCGGCACCGAAGCGCCAGGAGCGCCTGCGCGTGGTCGCCCAGAGCGCAGCTGCTCTCACTTCTTCTCAGCAGCTGTACACGTCGGTGGCTGCCGGTGAGGACCTGGGGCCGGGTTTCGGGGTCGGCAATTGGCCATGGAGATGGAGCTGCCGCGGGTTTAACACGTGACGCCCGCGACCGCGGTTGGCTGGGGGCATGGCGCTGCCGCGCGCGTCAGCGGCAGCAAGGGAGCGATGACAGATTGGGGGTGGGGCCGCCCCGGCCGAGGACGCCGTGACGCCAAGGGCGGCAAGAGGAGCCGGGCAGTACAGTAACAGGGTTTCGCCCCCGCTGTAGCTCCGCCGTGCGGCAGCTCCGCCTCTGGATGCCACCGGACGCAACGCAACGCCCGCAGCGACCTGGCGTTGACCACTGCTCGCAGCACGGCGTCAGCTCAGCACGCTCCTCTCCTGGAAATTTAGTTTGTACCGTAGTTCATGGCTGTTGGCGCATGTCCCTCAAACGCACTCAAGCGTTCTGCAGCCGTGCACTCCTTGGCCACCCCACTCCCTTGCACACACCCACCGCCCTCCCTTGCCCCCCTCTCCCCTAAACGCCCGGCCGCACCCCCCTCTCCCCCAGGCAAGCCCGAGCCGCTGGGCCCCAGCCGCACCGGCTCCGGCGTCAACTTCGCGCTGTTCTCGCGCCACGCCAAGAGCGTGCGGCTGTGCCTGTTCGACGGCGAGGCGCAGCCGCTGGGCGAGGTGGACTGCAACCGCACCGGTGAGGGGGTTGTGGTTACCAGCCCAAACTAAACCAAACCCAATGCATAAGAGCGAGGAGGTGAGCGTGGCCTATGATGGGAGAAGGAGGAGGAGAAAACTCGCAAACATTCCCACAACCCGATAAGTCCCGGTCCCGAACCCAAAATTCCCAGTCGTTGCCCATCGGGGGGGTGAGGGGGTGCGCGGGCGAGCAGTGGGCAGTGAGCAGTGGTGCACGCCCGCAGCTTGCTCTTGCAGGCCCTGTTAAAGCAGGTCGGGGGGCAGCGCGCCGTGAGCAGCACGGAGGCGGGGAACGGGATCGGGCTCACGGGGACAAGACAGCAGCCTCGGGGGTGCTGGGGGCATGCAGCAGCCCCAGTCAGTCAGTCAGTCAGTCAGTCAGTCAGTCAGTCAGTCAGTCAGTACCACAGTCCCGCCATGCAACAGCACGGCAGCTGTGGGGTCTACGCCGTGGCGGACACGCGCCAGCCCGCTCGCCCTCGCTGGCTGCCCTTCGAGCACCCGTCACAGGCCCAAGCCCACCTCGGCCCCTCAGCCCAGCGCCTTTCCCCTTTCCCCTTCCACGCTCCCATGCCCCCCTTCCTCCCCGCCCCGCCCCTCCCCTCCCCTCCCCACCCCGCGCCTCCGCTGCCCGCCCGCCTGCCCCCCCCCCCTGTGCCACATGCGCACTGCACCTTACCTTCGCGGGTCCCTCGGCACGCGCCCCATCCTTGCGACCCCCAAACCAGGCGACGTGTGGCACGTGGAGCTGGCGGACCTGCCGCTGAGCGGGCTGCGCTACGGCTTCAAGGTGTCGGGCGACGGCGGCTGGGACACGGGCGCGCGCTGGGCGCCCGGCAAGGTGCTGCTGGACCCCTACGCGCCGCTGGTGGCGGGCCGGCGGCAGTTCGGCGTGCGCGACGCGGTGGAGCAGTTCAAGGGCAAGGTGGGTGCGGGTGGGTGGTGGGGGTGCGGGTGGGTGTGGGTGCTGGTGGGTGCGGGTGGGTGCGGGTGCCACGTGCGGGTGGGTGTTGGAAGGCAGTGAAGTGGTGCTGCAGGGCGATGCGGGTGCGGGTGCGGGTGCGGGTGCTGGTTATTGGTAGGGGTGGGGAGAGCGAGGAGAGAGAGGGAGAGCACAGGGGGATGGAGCCGGAGCAGGGGAAGGGGAAGGGGAGGCTGGGCAGGGCGGTGCTGGGAGGTGCGGGCGGTGCCGCAAGGGTCGAGGCTTGGGGGCGGGTGATTCAGTGGGTTGGAGGAGTGTGGGTTGGAGGAGCAGGAGAAGGGCGGGTGGTGAAAACGGGGGGTGGAGGGGTAGTAGCGCGGTGGGGCAGCAGCAGGGCGGGAAAGGGCGACTGCGGGGACAGGGCGGCTGGCGGGGACAGCGAGCGGCGGGGACGTGGCAGTTTTGGTTACGGAGGCGGCGGGGTGGTCGTGGGCAAGCCGTGCGTGTCAGCGTGCGTGGTACGGAAGGTGGGGGGGGTGCGAGCCACAGCGAGCTGACCAGCAGGCAGGCAGGCAGGCGCATGACGTACGAGGTGGCCACCGCTGAGTCCCCGGGTTTAGAGCGCGGCCACCTGCCCGGTGCTGCCTGCCCACCGCTCACCCGCTTCCCACTCCCACTCCCACGGCCCCACCACACCTCCCACACCCTGCTCCATCACCAAATCTCCCACCTCCCAGTCCACCTCCCAGTCCACCTCCGTACCTCCCACTCCACTCCACTCCACCTCCCACCTCACCTCCCACACCACTCCACTCCACTCCATTCCACTCCACTCCACTCCATTCCACTCCACTCCACTCCACTCCACTCCACTCCACTCCACTCCACCTCCCACTCCACTCCAACTCCACCTCCCACCTCACCTCCCACCTCACCTCCCACACCACCTCCCACACCACCTCCCACACCACCTCCCACACCACCCGCAGGAGGGCAGCCTGTTCCTGGGCGCCTACGACTTCTCGGCCTCCGCGCCCTACGACTGGGGGCCGGAGGAGGCCGCCCGCCGCCCGCGCACGGCGCTCAAGGACCTGGTCATCTACGAGGTGCCGGTGCGTTGCTTCACCGCCGACGGCTCCTCGGGCCTGCCGGCGGAGCAGCGCGGCACCTTCGCCGGCATGGCGGCCAAGGTAGGTGGGGGGGTTGGGGGTTGGGGGGGGCGGGGGCGGGGTTGGGGGGCGGGGGGGGGGCGGGGCGGGGCGGGAGTTAGGGGTGGGGTAGGGGTGGGGTAAGGGGTGGGGTAGGGGCGGGGTAGGGGCGGGGTAGGGGCGGGGTAGGGGCGGGGTAGGGGCGGGGTAGGGGTGCGGTGAGGGGCGGGGTAGGGGCGGGGTAGGGGCGGGGTAGGGGCGGGGTAGGGGCGGGGGTAGGGGCGGGGTAGGGGGGCGGTGAGGGGCGGTGAGGGGCAGTGAGGGGCGGGGTAGGGGCGGCGTAGGGGTGCGGGGGTAGGGGCGGGAAGGGGGCAGGCGGTGGGGGGTGGGGGTAGGGGTGGGGGTGGGGTGGGGCGGGCGGAAGGGGTTTGGCGGAAGCGGGTGGGCGGGTGGGTTGTAAATACCAGCCCATTTTAAACCAAAAACCAAATTAGCGAGTGAGGCACGGGTGGGGCGGGAGAGGGGTTACTGGTGAACAGTCCCGGTGAGAAACAAAATGGGGCGGTGGGGCGGGAGAGGGGGGAGATGAAGGTGGCTGTGGGAGATGTGAAGGTGCGGGGTGGCGGCGGGGTGGCTGCGGGGGGGCGGCTGCGCCTGACGGGATGAGGATGTTTCGCAGGCGGCAGTATGGTCATGCGTCAGGCGGGAAATGGAGGCGGGCGTGAGGGTGGGCGATGGTGACCTAGTGGGCTGCGGCTCGTAACCCCCCCCTGTCGCAACGCCTGTCTACATCTCCCTCGTCATTAATTTAACATGCATGGCACCCCCTCCCCTTCTCCCCTCACTCTCTCCACCTTCCCCGCCTTCTCCTTCTAACTCTAATGCATGTAACCACAACCCGCTTCCCCTCAGGCGCCCTACCTGGCCAGCCTGGGCGTGAACGCGGTGGAGCTGCTGCCGGTGTTCGAGTGGGACGAGCTGGAGTTCCGGCGCACCCGCAACCCGCGCGACCACATGACCAACGTGTGGGGCTACAGGTGGGGCGCAGCGGGGCGCAGCGGGGGGCGGCGGGGGGGGGGGAGTGGAGGTGGGGGGGGGGTTGTGGTTACCAGCCCAAACTAAACCAATCTAAAGGAGGCGGAGTTAAGCAAGCATGGGGCTTGGCTCCGTGGTAGTAGCAGCTGGGGTTTGCGAGCGGCATCCCAAGACGCATCACTGCACACACAGGCACGTACACGAAGCGCGCACCTTGAGGCTAGTAGTACTGATTTTGTTATCGCCCGCGACGCTGCTGCTGACTGCCTGCCTGCCTGCCTACACACGCACGCCGACCGCAGCCACATCAACTTCTTCGCGCCCATGAGCCGCCTGGGCGCCCCCGGTGCGGGGCCGGAGGCGGCGGCGCGCGAGTTCAAGGACATGGTGAAGGCGTGAGTGGCGGCCGCGTGGTGCTGGTGGTGGTGCTGCTGGGGGGGGAGGGGGTTAGTGTACCGGGCATCCATTGGGAATGAGGGGGGCGCTGCCACCTACTTCGCCTCCCCTGACCCCGACTCTTCCCCGCCATCCCGTGCCGCCATCCCCAATCTCACACACACACACACACACACACACACACACAAACACATGTGCACCTCCGACCACCCCATCGGTCATCGGTACGCACCTAACCTCGCCTGCTGCCTACCTGCTCCACTCCGCTACATATCCTTGCAACCCCCTCCCCTACCTCCCCCCCCCCACCGCTGCACCAACCAACCCCCCCCACACACACACACACACACCTCCCCTCCCCCCCCCACAGGCTGCACGCCCAGGGCATCCAGGTGATCCTGGACGTGGTGTACAACCACACCGCGGAGGCGGACGACAAGGACCCCTACACGCTGTGCATGCGCGGGGTGGACAACAAGACCTACTACATGATTGACCCCAGCCAGTGAGTGTGGCATAGCGGCTGAGCGGCGGCAGCAGCAGCGGCAGCAGCAGCGGTGGCAGCAGCGCTGGCAGTAGCGGCGTTAGTCTGGTGTTGGCGTGCTGTGGGCCTTGTTTTGGGGGGTGGAGGGTTAGGGGGTGCGGGCTGACGGCTACGGGCTCTGCAAATGGAGACTGCAAGGGAGGAAGGAGAGCAGGTGCCACGTGCGCGCAGCCTTACACCTCTCCACATTCCCAACCCGCCGCCGACGCCGTCGGCGTTTTATTATCCTAACCGCCACGTGACCCCCATCCATGTGCCGCGGCTGCCGTGTGTTAGAGTTCACAAGGGACAGAAGAGCGGACATAGGACAGTGCGTGCGGTGCGGTGACGGACGGTCGCGAGTTACCTGGCATACTTTACCGCTGTCCGACGACCAACCTGCCGAGCTGATACCTCACTCACCCGAATAAGCTTGTTACACCCGTCTACCTAACCTTGGGTGGGGCTGCCGTGTGTGTGTGTGTGTGTGTTAGAGATCACAAGGGAGAGTACTATGAAAGACTTGTGTGTGTGTGTATGTGTGTGCACAGGTACGTGCAGCTGGTGAACTGGAGCGGCTGCGGCAACACCGTCAACGCCAACAACCCGCCCGTCACGCAGGTACGGCACCGGGAACAGAATCCTGGCTGTCCCGCGTGCTCTACACAACACACCACTCTCCCCCATCCCTGCCTTCCCCCATCCCTGCCTGCCCCTCAATCTCACCCCCTACCTTAACCCCTACCTACCCCCCTACCTGACCCCCTACCACCCTCTACAATATCCCCCACCCCTACCTTAACCCCTACCTGACCCCCTACCTGCCTCCCCACCCCTCCACCCACGGACCCACCCCCACGCCCCGCCCCAGATGATCATTGACAGCCTGGTGCACTGGGTGACGGAGTACCACGTGGACGGCTTCCGCTTCGACCTGGCCAGCTGCCTGTGCCGCGGTGAGGGGAGGAGGGAGGGAGGGAGGGAGGGAGGGAGGGAGGGAGGGAGGGAGGGAGGGAGGGAGGGAGGGAGGGAGGGAGGGAGGCGGAATCTCAAGGAGGGACTTTGCCGGTTGGATGCACGATATGCCAAGGCACACACGCCAGGGCGGCGGCCGCGCAAGGCAAGGAAGGGACGCCGCTGCCCTGCCCGACCTGGTGTGCGCCCCGCCCCTCGCCCCGCACCAACTTCCCCCGCTGCCGCTCCTTCCCCTTGTCCTGCTTCTGCTTCTGCCTTTGTTTCTCCTGCTGCCGCTGCTTCTTCCTCTCCTGCTGCTGCCGCCGCCGCTGCCCCAGACGAGCGCGGCCACCCCATGGCGGCGCCGCCGCTCATCCGGGCCATCAGCAAGCACCCGCTGCTTAGCGGCGTGCACCTCATCGCCGAGCCCTGGGACATTGGCATGTACCAGGTGGGTGGGTGGGTGGGTGGGTGGGTGGGTGGGTGGGTGGGTGGGTGGGTGGGTGGGTGGGTGGAAGTGGGTGGGGGGAGTGGGTGGGGTGGGTGGGTGGGTGGGTGGGTGGAACTGGGTGGGTGGGTGGGTGGGTGGAAGTGGGTGGGTGGGTGGGTGGGTGGGTGGGTGGAAGTGGGTGGGTGGGTGGGTGGGTGGGTGGAAGTGGGTGGGTGGGTGGGTGGGTGGGTGGGTGGGTGGGTGGGTGGGTGGGTGGGTGGGTGGGTGGGTGGGTGGGTGGGTGGAAGTGGGTGGGTGGGTGGGGGTGGGTGGGTGGGTGGGTGGGTGGGGGGGGGGGGGGTGGAAGTGGGTGGGTGTGGGTGGGTGGGTGGGTGGAAGTGGGTGGGTGGGTGGCAGTGGGTGGGTGGGTGGGGGGTGGGTGGAAGCTGGGTGGTGGAAGGTGAGTGGGGTGGGTGGGGTGGGTGGTGGGTGGGTGGGTGGGTGGGTGGGTGGGTGGGGTGGGTGGGTGGTTGGAAGTCGGGTGGGGTGGGCGGGTGGGTGGAAGTGGTTGGGTGGGCGGGGGTGGGTGGGTTGGGTGGGTGGAAGTGGGTGGGTGGGTGGGTGGAGAAGTGGGTGGGTGCGGTGGGTGGGTGGGTGGGTGGAAGTGGGTGGGTGGGTGGGGTGGGTGTGGAAGTTGGTGGGTGGGTGGGTGGGTGGGTGGGTGGGTGGGTGGAAGGTGGGTGGGTGGGTGGGTGGGTGGGTGGGTGGGTGGGTGGGGTGGTGGTGGGTGGTGGGTGGGTGTAAGGGTGGTGGGTGGGTGGGTGGGCTGGGTGGGTGGGTGGGTGGGTGTGGTGGGTGGGTGTGTGGGTGGGGTGGATGGAAGTGGGTGGGTGGGTGGGTGGAGGGGTGGGGGGAGTGGGTGGGTGGGTGGTGGGTGGGGAACTGGGTGGGTGGGTGGGTGGGTGGAAGCTGGTGGGTGGTGGGGGTGGGTGGGTGGGTGGAAGGGGTGGGTGGGGGGTGGGTGGGTGGAAGTGGGTGGGTGGGTGGTGGCGTGGGTGGGTGGGTGGGGGGTGGGTGGGTGGGTGGGTGGGTGGGTGGGTGGGTGGGGGGGTGGGTCTGGGTGGGGTGGGTGGAAGTGGGTGGGTGGGTGGGGGGGGTGGGTGGAGTGGGTGGGGTGGGGGGGGGGGTGGGTGCGAAGTGGGTGGGTGGGTGGGGGTGGTGGGGTGGAAGTGGGTGGGTGGGTGGAAGTGGGTGGGTGGTGGTGTGGTGGGTGGGTGGAGTGGGTGGAAGTGGGTGGGTGGGTGGTGGGTGTGTGGGTGGGGGGTGGGTGGTGGGGGTGGGGGGGGGTGGGTGGGGGTGGGGTGGGTGGGCGGGTGGGTGGAAGTGGGTGGGTGGAGGGTGGGTGGGTGGGGTGGTGGTGGGGTGGAAGTGGGTGGGTGGGTGGGTTGGAAGTGGGGTGGGGGGTGGGGGTGGGTGGAAGTGGGTGGGTGGGTGGGTGGGTGGAAGTGGGTGGGTGGGTGGGTGGGTGGAAGTGGGTGGGTGGGTGGAAGTGGGTGGGTGGGTGGGTGGGTGGGTGGGTGGGTGGGTGGGTGGGTGGGTGGAAGTGGGTGGGTGGAAGTGGGTGGGTGGGTGGGTGGGTGGGTGGGTGGAAGTGGGGGGGGGTGGGTGGGTGGGTGGGTGGGTGGGTGGGTGGTGGGTGGGTGGGTGGGTGGGTGGGTGGGTGGAAGTGGGTGGGTGGGTGGGTGGAAGTGGGTGGGTGGGTGGGTGGGTGGGTGGAAGTGGGTGGGTGGGTGGGGATGGAAGTGGGTGGGTGGGTGGGCGGGTGGGCGGTTGTAAATACCAGCCCAAGTAAACCATACCCAATGCAAAGAGAGGGCGCTGGGGGGGGGTGTAGCTGGGTGGCTCAGTAGGTGCGGAATGCGGGTGCATGTGGGCGGAGCAGGATGTGGGGGCCTCCTTCACGTCCTGCGGTCCCACGCACTGGCGCTGCCTGTCTCTCCTCCTCCTCGTCGTTCGGCCCTTTCTCATAAGTACCCCCAATGCCTTGCATTTGCCGCCGCTGCCTGTGTCTCTCCCGCTAGTTTGGTTTGTGGTTTAGGACGGGCTGGCATTTACAACCCACCCCCGCCCCCCCCCTGCAGGTGGGCAGCTTCCCCAACTGGGACATCTGGGCCGAGTGGAACGGCAAGTACCGCGACGACGTCCGCCGCTTTATCAAGGGCGACGCAGGTGAGGGGAGGAGGGAGGGGAGGGCGGGAGGACGCGTATGTGTAGGTGGGGACAGCTCT
This sequence comes from Chlamydomonas schloesseri, assembly GCA_016834595.1. Classification (NCBI taxonomy): domain Eukaryota; kingdom Viridiplantae; phylum Chlorophyta; class Chlorophyceae; order Chlamydomonadales; family Chlamydomonadaceae; genus Chlamydomonas; species Chlamydomonas schloesseri. Next base: position 833,318 of record JAEHOD010000035.1, read on the forward strand.
GTCCGCCCGCTCTGTGCACCCGCTGTTGTCACGTGCTGTGTGTCCGCCTTCTATCTGCGTCTGCCGCCTCCGCCCAACGCACTGGCACTCCACCCAACCTGCCATCTCCACCATGTCGCGCGCGCGCGCACACACACACAAACACACACAGAGGTCTTTCACGCACACGTCTTTCATTGTTATCTCCCTTGTGATCTCTAACACACATACACACACACACACACACATGCAGGCATGAAGCGTGCCTTCGCCACGCGCCTGGCGGGCTCGGCCGACCTGTACCAGACCAACAACCGCCGCCCCTACCACTCCATCAACTTCATCACCGCGCACGACGGCTTCAGCCTGTACGACATGGTGTCGTACAACGACAAGCACAACGACGCCAACGGTGGGGTAGGGTGCCTGTGGGGGGAGGGGGGGTAGCCGCCGGTTGGGTCGGGTTGGGTTGCCACGGCTGCCGGTGTGGGGTGACAGCTAGGGTGTGGGTTTCGTACGATGATGTTTGGTGCGGTTGACTGGCTTTGGCGGTGCCGGGTGGTGGTTTTAGTTTTTGAGTGGAGCATGGGTGGACGATCAAGTGATCAGCGGCGGGTTGCGGGTGGACAGCAGAGACGACTCGGGGGGTGGGTGGGTGCGGGCGCTGCCTGATGTGCCGTATGTGCACCTGTGTGCACACCTGCTGCGATGGTGCGTCAGCCCACCCTTACATGAAATCGCCGGCGGCGGCAGCGGCGGCACACACGAGCGCGCCGCAGCGCACGTGATGCCACACCCTCTCCTGCCTTGCCAACCTCATCATGACGCCCACCGGGGGCGGCAGTGGCGGCACACACACACACACGCAACGCCATGATATAAAGACAACGGCACGCGCCGTTAACGCCATGCCGTACGCCGCGCCGTACGCGCCGTGCCGCCACGCAGGCGAGGGCAACCGCGACGGCACCAACGACAACTTCTCTTGGAACTGCGGCGCGGAGGGCGACACGGGCAATGGCGGCATCCAGGCGCTGCGGCAGCGGCAGATGCGCAACTGCATGGTGGCGCTCATGCTGAGCCAGGGCACGCCCATGATCGTCAGCGGTGAGGGTGGGGTGGGGGGTTGTGGTTACCAGCCCAAACTAAACCAAGGGCGGGCAGGCGTGCAGTCAAGATCACTATAGGTCACTGTGAGCTTTTCCTGTCCTTTGCCCTTTACTTCTACCCTCGCCCTTCCACCCTCGCCCGGTTGGTTGGTTTGGGTTTTGCACTGAACGGCGCGCACTATCCCCCCTTCTGGTTCTGGAATGTCTACACCCCTTCTAACCGTGGCCCCTAACTCTAATGCGTGTAACCCACCCCTGCACCCACCCCTACCCTTGCAAACCCATGCACCCACCCCTATCCTTGCAAACCCCCGCACCCGACCCCCGGCCCCCTCGCCCTTTCAGGTGACGAGATCATCAAGAGCCACGGCGGCAACAACAACTGGTACGGGCACGACACGCCCATGGCGCACCTGCAGTGGCCACGTGGCGACGCCGACAAGGAGGCCATGCTGCGCTTCTGCTCCGAGCTCATCGCCTTCCGCAAGAGCCACCCGGCGCTGGGGCGAGAGCACTTCTTGGGGTGAGCGCTAGCGCGGCGGCGCCGACACGGGCAGCTGGCATGTGTAGCAGCAGCAGCAGCTGCTGTAGCAGCTGTAGCAGCTGTAGCAGCAGCTGCAGCAGCAGGGCAGGGCAGGGGTGGGACCTTGTTGTGCGGCAGGGCCCCCTGCTGGCAAATGACGCCCAGGGCTGCGGCCGAGACGTGAGAGGAGGAGACCACTGGGCTGCCGCAACACAGGCTCTCTCTTTCTCTCTCTGTTCCGGGCAATAGGCCACCTGCGAACTCGTGCACCCGCGATCACATTCTTGCCCTTCCCCCCCCCGCACTGCCTGCCTCCCCTTACCCTGCCTACCCATGCCCTCTTCCGCGCGCACTCCCAACCTCCACAACTCACCCCCCTGCCTCCTTGCCGCCCTCCTGCCCCCCCTCCCCCCCGCCTGCCCCTCCCCCCTCCTGCTCCCCTCCCCCCCATTCCCAAATCCCCCCCCCTTTACCAAACGCCAGCCCCAACGACATCACGTGGCACGAGGACAACTGGTCTAACGACGAGAGCCGCTTCCTGGCCTTCACGCTGCACCACCGCGAGGCGGGCGACATCTACGCCGCCTTCAACGCCCACACCTTCGCCGTGAGCGCCACGCTGCCGCGCCCGCCGCAGGGCCGCAAGTGGTGCCGGCTGGTGGACACCAACCTGCCGGCGCCCAAGGACTTCACGCCCGGCGGCAACGCGGGGGTGGACCCCGTGTACGGCATCCAGGTGGGTGGGTGGGTGGGTTATGTGTTGGTTAGAGATCACAAGGAGAAAACAAGCAAATCAAAGACCGTGTATGCAATGCGATCAAGACAAAGCAGCGTCGCGTCCGGTTTACCTGGAATTACCTGAGTTATGTGTGTGTGTGTGTGTCGGGTGTGTGTGTGTGTGTAAATACCAGCCCATTCTAAACCAAAACCAAACTAGCGGGTGGCGGAAGGGGGTAGCCATCCACGGGATGGTATGGGTCAAGTGTTGTGGTCCGAAGGGGGAGGGCACTTCATTCCAGAACCCGAGCAAACCAACCGAGAGAACCCAAACCCAGGGCTGGGCGGGGGATGTAAGTGTTGTGGAGGCCATGTTGCAATGTGGCACGTGCCTGGGCCCTGGGAGGGTGGTCGAGTGTGTGGGCTGTTCCTGATACATACCGCCTTCAAACCCGCACACATACACGCACACATACACACACGCACGCACACAGGCCTTCTCGTCCATCGTGCTGATCGCCAAGCCGCTCTGAGCGCGCTGAGCTTGGACGACGACGTGGATGACACGCGGCTGTAGCTCTGGCTGTGGCCCTGGCTGTAGCTGCCCCCATCCACCCGCGTTGGCGCCGTGTGGAATGCCGTGGTAGTGCCACGCCGCACATTTACAGCTTGGGGTTGAAGGACCCGAATGCTGGGGTAGTGCCACTGTGCCCTCTCGCGCACCGAATGTACGTACGTCTCCTGATTGTTGCATGACATCTGGAGCAGTGGTGTTTGATTCCTAGAGAAATGCTCGACTCGACTTGTAACCGTTCAGGCGCTTCCTGCCAACACAATCAAATTGATGACACCCGCTGCGCGGTTCATACGCGGCGCTGCATCGACGTTAGGTCAGAGGGGCGTGGCGACTGGGCGTGTGTGTGTGTGTGTGTGTGTGTGTGTGTGTGTGTGTGTGTGTGTGTGTGTGTGTGTGTGTGTGTGTGTGTGTGTTAGTAAAGGAACGTGTGTGGGGGAGGGTGTGGGTGTGGGTGTGTTGGTGACGGATCAGCGCGAAGCATTTGCTAGCGTGGAAGCTGTAGCACGAGGCATGAGAGGCATTGGGAGAAGTGGAAGAACATCGATTCACCGCGTGCAGACTGCGGCGAAGAGTTACCGGAAAACATTCATGACTGCAAAGTGGCGGCGGTTAACAAATTTGGCTTATTGGCCCTGGAACACAGGGCTTTATTTGCAACCTACTGCCGTTGCATAACTGGTATCGACCCTTGTAAACGGACAGTTGTGACACCATCAAGACCGTCATGCCGTGACGATGCCTTGGTGGCAACTGCCCCTCTCACGAGTGGGGCGCGGAAAACCCGTGTCAACGTGCACAACCGAAACACACCTGCCTGCCTGCACCTGCCTTCGCCACTTCGCCAAATCTCACTAAACTTGTCCAGATCTTCGTCGCACAAAATACATACCTAATTGTGTTCATCTGCTTTGGTGTAAGCGCGCTTCTTGAGGCCGTGGTCCCCGCCCGCCAGCATCACACCCCTCGCCAGCGGCAGCAAACGCCCTTGGGCGTTGTCAGCTGCCAGCTGCCAGCGGCCCAGCGCCACTGTTCCATTACTTGAGCAGCAAGGCACGCAGGCCCCTCATGCAGCCGGCTGCCCACACAACCGCCTGCTGATAGTCAAAATCCTAGGCGCCAGAACCCTTGCTGTCTGGGGCGCTCCGCGGGTGCCAGCCGGGTGCGCCGCGAGCACGGCGGACACCTCAGCTAAGGCCGCACAGCTACCGCAGCCCTCCGACCCACTCGCCACCCAGCTAGCCAACGCAATCTCGGCAAAACCATAAATGCGCAGCAGTGACCCGGAGGATGAATGGCGTGGATGCCGATGGGCGCCACGCTCGCTGGAAGGTGTGAATAACTCTGGCCCCCAACCGTGCCAACGCGGTATACAGACACCGTACGTTTCTCTCGTGCTTGTCAGCTCACGACGGCACACCTGCAAAACTGCCTGAAGCGCGATCGAGCTGTACCAGACCTGGTGCGCTTGCTGTGGGCTCCCACACACACCCTTGGCCTTGCTACCACCAACCACGTCGATCAATGTTGTATCTGCTCTGCAGGGGGGGCGGCGCTGGCGCCTCTACCTAGGTAAGGTTCACTGCGCCTCTGGCTGTTTGCTCGAGGCTGGCAAGCATTGAAAGCTTTATAGCAATCCAACCCATGCAATCTCCTCGCTCTCGCCCTTGCAGCTGCTCCCACCTGGTTGATTTCACTGGCTGATTTTATTCAGATTTTAAAACCGTATGGCGGTTGGCGACCGCCGCGGCAGCGCCGCCTCCGCCGCCACCTGTCGGTACGTCCGCAGTACGTCCGCCGCCTCGGCCAGCAGCCGCTTGTACTCCAGCCGCGCCAGCAGCGCCGTACGGCCGCGTGCGCTGTCGTGCTGCGCCGCCGCCGTCAACAGCTCCGCCGCCGACAGGGCTGCAGCAGCAGCTGGCGGCGCCTGCGGAGCGTCTCCGCCGCCGCTACCGCCGCCACTGCTGCCGCCGCCGCTACCCCCGCCAAACAGGCTCTGGAAAGCTGCGCCCAGCCGGCCCCGCGCGCCGACCTGCATGGGAGCAGCAGGGGGCGACCGATTCGCAGCCGCCGCGGCCGACATGACTGCGCCGCTGGCTAACGCCGCCGCTCGTGCCTGACGCTCCGGGCCCGCGGGCTCCGACAGCACCGCCCACACCGCCTCATCATCCGCCAGGCTTGAGCCCAGGCCGGCCGCCAGGCTGGACACACGCGCCGCCAGCTCGTCCACCGCCGCCAGCTCCGCCGCCGCCGCCGCCTCCAGCAGCGCGCCGCTGGCGGGCGCCGCCGGCGGCGGCCGGCGGCCCTGCTGGCCCGCCAGCTGCGCCGCCACCCGCGCCGCCAGGCCCCGGCGCAGCTCCTCCGCCGCGGACGCCGCGCGCGCCAGGCCCCAGCGCCGCAGCGCCACCGTGGCCTCGGCTGTGTGCGGAAGCGACAGCAGCGCCGAGCGCCGCCGCTGCTGCCGCAGCCTCTCCGCCGCCTCGGCATCCGCGTCCACGGCGGCGGTGGCGGCGCTGCTCACGATTGCCGCTACGTTGGCAATCATCTCCCGGAGGCCGCTGCTACTGCCGTTGTCGCCGCCGCCGACGCTGCGCGGCAGTAGCAGCGACTGCTCCTCCGCCGCCGACAGCCCGGCAGCGTCCAGCCAGTCCAGGCCGCCGGCGTCAATGGTGGCGTGGCTGCTGCTGCTGGCGGCGGCGGGCGTGGGGCTGTCGGAAGCTGCTGGGTCCTCCGCACGTGCCCAGAAACCCGCCGCCGCCACCAGTGCCGGCCAGCACAGCTGGTGCTGGTGCAGGTTGTGAGGGTTGTCATGGTGGGGGTGCGGGCGGTGGAGCTGCCCCGCCAGCCCCGCGGCAGCATCTGGATCCAGGCCCTCGGCGCCTTCGCTGAGATCCAGCCTGTCGTACGGGTTGCCCTGCCGTACGAAGCCGTAGTCGAACAGCTGCTCGTCGTTGGCGCCCTCCGAGTAGCAGATGCACACCTCGTCACCCGCCGCCAGCGGCCGCACCTGTGTATGTGTTAGAGATCACAAGGGAGAGAACTATGAAGGACTTGTGCGTGCGAAGGGACAGGAACGCCAAGCATGTATGTGTGTGCGTGTGTGCGTGTGTGCGCGTGTGAACAACCGGGTACGGCGCCGCGTCAATCAGTGCATCCGTCGCGGTGAGCAGGCAATCCTCCACGTCGGGCATCCTGGCGTGCTTGGCACGTGTACGCACGTGTTCCCAGTCAGGGCGATTTCCTGTGAGTCCCTTGCGGTTACCGCATGAAACACGTGGACGCGCAACACGCACGGGCACGCCGCATCCCGGCACGCGCTAGCCACTCGCGTACTCGTGCTCCCTCTCATCCATGCCATCGCGCTCTGCTGTGCGCTGCTCTGCTCACCGCACGGAATTGGAAGAAGCCCAGGGTACTGAAGCCCGCGTCGGGCACCGCCTCGGCCGCGCCCTCAGCCTGGGGGTCCGACTCTTGCCACTGCCACCAGGGGTAGGCGCTCGCCTGCGGGGGTTTGGATGGGCGACCGGGGCATTGGGTCACACAGGCACACACAAGGTTTAGACGCAAGGGGGGGGGCGGCGATCCACTCACTGGGACGCGCCCCGCTTAGCCCTTGCCCTTGACCACCACACAAGCAAGGGGCCCACACACGCACAGCCGCCGTAACCTCCGCGTCTACCCCGCCCCCTGCCTGCGAAACCACTGCTGCTTCTACAGCCCCCACGCCTGCCGCCTCCTCTCCAGCCCCCTTCACATCCGCCCCCAACCTCCCAACCTCCCAACCTCCACCCCTCGCCGCTCCACCCTACCTGCCACAGCGGTTGGTGGTTTGCCATATCCGCCAGCGGCACCATCAGCATGCGGCCCGGCAGGTGGAAGCAGCGGCTGATGGCCATGCTGTAGCAGTAGCTCAGCTCCGACAGGCTGTAGCCGGCGGCCGCGGCGGCAGTAGCGGCAGTAGCAGCCGTGACAGTAGTGGCGGCGCCGGCCTCGGCGGCGGCGGCTGCGTTCACGCCCTCCAGCAGCCGGGCCAGGTTGGCGCGCGTGCGCCGCCACTGCCGCCGGTAGGCAGGCACCTGGGGGGGGGGAGGAGGTGCAGGCCCGGGGGAGGATGGCAGGGAAATCGCAAGGGGAGGAATTAAGCGTGAACGTAGTACACACGCGTCGGTACGGGGATCTACCGGCCCCCCACGTGCACGCACACCAACGCCTACATTTGTCACCTCGCCCTGCCGAGCCACACCAACCCCACATGAACCCATGCCGCCACTCGCACCCTGCGAACCACGCCACGCCCTCCCCGCACCTGCAGCAGCGCCTCCTCCTCCTCACTGAACACCGCGAGGCAGGTGACCAGGTCCGGCGGCGGCAGGCAGCGCACAAAGTCGCGCCAAAAGGGCGCGCCGCGGCCCTCCGTCGGCGGTGCCCCCCCTGCCACCTTCGCCGCCTTCGCGGCAGCTGCAGTGCTGCCGCTGCCTGCGCCCTCCGGCAGCTCCGGCACCTCCGCCACCTCCGCCACCTCCCGCCTCAGCCACATGAGCCACAGCGCCAGGCGGGCGGGTGCGGGAAGTGCCTCCCAATCGCTGAGGCAGGCCTGTGTGTGTGTGTCAGGGTAGAAGGTGGGCGCACGCGACAACGTGTGTGATGTATGTGTAATATGGAAATGAACCGATGGCTGCAATGCAGGTTCGAAATGCGCGAGCCGTGAGACTGCAGCGCTAGGGACTGCGGCGACCACTGCGGCGCAGCAACGGCCCACCGCGCCGCACTCCGCCTCACAGCCACACACCAGCACGTCCCTTCACGCCAAACCACCCGTGCACAGCCCAGGCTGGCTGCAAACCAACCCAGGAGGCCGCCGGCCCCCCTTCACCCTGGGCCGCACGCACCTGCAGCCACGCCGGCAGCCGCAGCCCATGGTGCGCCTGCCACCGCTGCAGGTAGCTGCGCAGGCCGTCCCCAAGGTCGCTGTCCCGCTCCTGCCGCCAGCACAGCCCCGCCGCCTCCGCCTCCACCGCTGCCTGGCCTCGCCCCTGGTCCGCCGCCGACCCCTGCTGCTGCTGCTGCTGCTGCTGCTGCTGCTGCTGCTGCTGCGGCTGCAGCCGCCCCGCTGCTGCCCCTGCGCCGGCCGCTGGAGCTGCTGGTGCAGCTGTCGAGGCCGAGGCTCCAACTGCTGCTACTGCTGCTCCAACTGCTGCTGCTGCTGCTGCTGCTGCTGCTGTTGCTGCTGCTGCTGGATCCAGGGGGGCCTCTTCGTCATCGCTGCTGGAGCTGTAGGGGTCGTTCTCCGGGTCGGGCACGATGAGGGTGTTGACGTCGGGCATGCTGAACAGCGGTTGGTCGGCGGCGGCGGGCGCGGAGACGAACAGGCCGCGGCCCATGGGGCCGTCCGCGACCTGTAGCCTGCTGCCGGCGCCGCCCGCCGACAGCAGGTTGGCTAGGGCCTGCGCGCCTAGCTCCGCCTCCCGGCGGCCGGCCGCGGCGGCAGCCGCGGCTGCCACTGCGCCACTGCTCATGGTGCTGGGGCTGCTGCTGGGGCTGGTGGTGGTGGTGGTGGTGGTGGTGGTGCTGTCAGTGCCTGCTGGCAACACGGACACTAGCGCTGCATCCGCGCGGGCTGGAGGCAGAGCATGGAGTCGGGGTCGCCTCCCCGCCTCAGAACTGGCTGGTACCGAGTTCGGCGGCTCGCGGATTCCAGCCAGTGAAGCCGGGACGGCACGGGGTGCACCATGAGCACTAACGCTGAATGCTGCGTCGCGCCTGAGGACCCTAGCCTGGGCAGCAGACCTTGGAGCACATGGTGTGCTCATCGCGCACGCGCTTCTCTTGTTCCGCGCGTCTCTGCTGACTTTCTTCCCAGCCTTCGAATCCCTATGTAAATTACCAGCGCAGTATGCGTAGTGAACAAGGGAACGCTGTGCCAGCCAGGGAGACGAAAGCGTCGAGCGCTCAGGAGTCAGGGCGTCTTACAAGATAACTTGATATCAGTCAATTATTGGAAGGAAAGAGTGCACATCTTCGAAGTGTGGGAATGTATATCAAGGCGATCGAGGCTTTTGCTTGCCGAGATATTTTTTGCTTTTTCGCTCCTTTAGGTCGTGCTGCCCCAATGCTATGGCATCAAGTAAGTAGCGCCATTTTATTATGATAAATAATACTTTCAGCAACGACAATGACTTGTCAAGGCTGACCACACACGCCGGCCTTACTCAGCCGTCCAGAGCTGTCAAACAAGTAAGCACAGTGGTCTCAAACATCTGACGCGTTGGTTTTTGGGTTCTGGAAATCGCACGCTCCTCGTAACGACTGCGCGTTTCGTGTTTCTTATCATCTTAGCGGTTCTTGACAATCTTACGTGCAAACAAAAGGATGAGGGACATTTCTACAAGCCGCCTATAGTTATTATGAGGCGCGTTCAGCTGCGTTTACGCTGCCGGCGCGGTGGTTGCCGCCAGGGGTTGCCGCTGCAACCGTCTGCACGCCCCTCTGCCCACAGCCTACACAGAAGACACTCCGCCTTATCCTCTACTTTAAATGGCTTTTGCGCATGAATATGGCTGCACAACCACATATACGAACTTGCTTGAGCTCTCTCCACTTGCCCATGCGTGCAGTGTGCCCCGAACGATTTTAAGGCTAAACAAAACAATTGTAGTACGTTACACAACAGATGAAGCTGTCTTGAAGTTGAGCATTAAAATCGATCTTGAAAGCCAGTATTTAGTGACTATTTAGTGCTCTTCCCGCGCAAAATGGTTCGGCGCTACACCACGCAATCGCCCGCGGGCTTCCATAGCGCCCTTTGCGCCGATTGATAACACACTTGAGTGCCACAACTGTTACAACTCTAAATCCATCCACTGCGGACTACCGGCCTGTGCGACAGCCGGCAATCGACCAGCAAGGCGACTAGACGAGCAAACGCGAGCAGTTGCGCGTCTGCAGCACGCTTAAGTAAATATGACAGACAGTGCGGATGGAAAGTCGCTTCTAGCACCGCCCCTGCGTGGCTTGCGGCCGTGCGCGGGCCACCTGCTGGCGATTGACCTTCTCCCGCGCCTGGCGAGGTCACTGAGGAGCTCAGACAGGCGCAAGCTGCGCCAGCTTTGCAGCGCGTCTCGTGACGCCTTTGACCGTGGTGTGGCTGGGTCGCTGTGCCTCGTGGACGCGGAGGGACGCAGCGTGGCGGACGTCGCTGGCGCTATCCGTGCTATTGTCGACCGGGGCTGCTGCCCCAGCAGCATGCGCATTGACCTGCAGCGAGGGGACGTCGAGGAGAGGCAGCAAGCCATGTACGTTTTCGGGAATAAACGACGCTGGGGGGACTTCTACCCTTTTACCGCGCCCTTTAGCGTTGGCGTCCATGCCGCGCAAGGCACGCTCCTTACGATCGCGGTGTTAAGCGCCTTGTAACCCCGTGTTGTAACCCCTTATCGCCTGCCCCCTTTCCCCTGTGCAGGGAGGAGCTGCTGGGCCGCCTCGCCGCTGGCAAGACGCGACAGGGGGCGGCGTGCTTCGCCCTCACCGTCAACGCCCCCGTCCTCGGCAGCAGCGCCGTCGCGGCCGTTGCAACAGCTGCGCTGCCCAACCTCAAGTCCCTCACCATCAGCGACCTGAGCCACTCCCATGCGTGCCTCCTGGGCGCCGCGCTGCTGCCGCTGCTGCGCGGCAGCCGCGACGGCGCAGACGATGCCATGGGCGCAGGTGAGGCATCCCCTGGCTCGGCCGCTGCGGCCGCCGCGGTGCCGAGCCGCGGCGTGTGGTCGCAGCTGGGGTCCGTGGAGCTGCACGTGCAGGGCCCCCGGCCGCTGGCGCCGCCGCTGTGTGCGGCGCTGTCGGCCGCCCGGCAGCTGCACAGCCTCAGCCTGACCACCGCGGACCTGCCGCTCACGCGCTCGGACGCGCGGCAGCTGGGCCGCCTGACGCAGCTGCGGACCCTGGTCCTGGACGACGTGCTGCAGCGCGACGTGCTGGCGCTGGCGCTGGAGCCGCTCAGCCGCCTCACCAGCCTCACGCTTGTGGACGGCGCAGAGTCAGCGCCCGAGGTGCTGCCCGCGGCCCTCTTCAGCACGCTGGTCCAGCTGCGGGAGCTGAACATGTGCGGCAGCGCGCTGGAGCTGCCGCGGCGGGCGGAGCCGTCGCTGAGGGTGCTGACCGCGCTCACGTGCCTAGGCGTCTTGCGCCTGGTCCGCGTGCGCGACGACGACGGCGGCTTGGGAGTCGACGATGGCGGCGAGGAGGGCGAGCACAGCGATGACGAGGAGGATGAGGGCGACGAGGACGCGGGCCGCGCGGACAGCGGCGGCGGCCGGCGGCTGCGCTCGCTGCCGCTGGTGCTGTGGCCGCCGCAGCTGCGGCGGGTGCGGGTGTACGACAACGAGGTGGCGGCGGACGTGCTCATGAGCCTGGCCAACATCCCCGCCCGCTGCGACGTGGTGATGGAGGGCCTGCTGTCCGGCCGCGACCACGTGGAGGTGTACGTGCCGGAGGGGCGCTTCACGGCGCGCGGCGGGGCGCTGGTGCCCGCGGGCGCGTGGGCGCTGGGCTTCGCCATGGGCGCGCTGCGGGACCGGCTGTGCTGGCGCCCGGCGCGCGGCCCGCTCTACCACATTGAGGAGGTGATGCTGTACCTGCGGCCGTGCCGCCGCCGCCAGGGCAACGTGGCGGAGGGGCCGGCGGCGGTTGCTGGGGCTGCGGCGCCGGAGGCCGACTTCGCGGAGGCTGCTGCGGTTGCTCCGCCGGCGGCGGGGGCAGCGGCAGCGGCGGCCGCGCTTGTCGTGGACGGCGCCGAGCAGCACCACCCGACCGATGAAGTGATTATGCAGGAGCAGGAGCAGGGCCAGCAGCCGCTGCAGCTGCAGCTGGCTGCAGGGGGCGGAGGAGCTGCGGCGCAGCAGGGCGCCGCGGCCGTGCAGCTGCCGCCGCCGCCGCCGCCGGTGCCGCAGCGCCATTGCGTGCTGCTGCCCACTCCGGGCGCGGGTGAGGATGGCGGCCGCACGGAAGGGGCTATCTCTTCCGCCATGGTCGCGATGCAGGCGGCGATGGAGAGGGGCGAGGCCCCGCCGCCGCCGCCGCGGCCGGGCCACGGCGTCTGGCTGGCCATGCTGAGCGGTGCGGGGCTGCGGCTCGTGCAGCTGGGCGGCATTGGGCTGGCCGACGGCGACTTCCTGGTCATGGCCAGGTCCATGACCAGTGTGCAGGTGGGTACCGGCGGTGTGTTTGTGGGATGTAGTGACGCGAGCGGGTGGTGTGGTGCGGCGTGGTATGGGGTGTAATTCATTCCAGAGACCAAAGCGACCATTACAACCCAAAACCCATAACCATATATAGATGTGGACTTAATTGGTCGCGCATTCCTGGGTGTCATCGGTGGTAATTGTAGTGGTGCCGCGGCCCAGTGCGTCCCACGTGCGCTTGAACCCCTTTTCTGCAATACGCCCGCTCCATTGCACGTGACAGCCCCCAGTGCATTGCTTGACTCCGCTTCCTTTAGCTTGGTTTAGTTTGGGCTGGTAACCACACACACCCCCACGCTGATCCATCGCCTGGCCTTTCTGCCCACCTCGTGTGCCCCAACCGCCCATCCCCCGTCCCCCTTGCCACACGCAGCGTTTGATCCTGGAGCACACGTGCGCCTACGACCCGGTGTCCCTGCTGGCGCTGGCGACCATGCCGGCGCTGACCGATCTGTGCCTGCACATTGACCACTGGTGCTACGGCCCCGACAGCGTGCACGGCGTCTGCGGCAGCAGCAGCAGCAGCAAGACCAGTCACGGTTGCAGCACCAGCTCTGCTGATAACTCGGGCGGTGGGCCGCAGGCGGCGCCAGGCCGCAAGTCTGTTTCGGACCGCCTGTTTGCCCAGTTGAGCGCGTACCTGACCGCCGCTGCCGCCGCTGCTACAGGCAAAGAGACGACAGCAGCCGGCGACATCTGTGCCAGCAGCAGCGCCAGCAGCAGCTGTGACAGCGACCTCGCAGCGGCTATGTGTGACCGCTACCTGGAAGCACTGTTCAACTGGGACAGCCGCTGGCGGGCGCTGACAACCACTGGCTCCAACCCGCTCCTGGCGCCGCCGCCGCCGCCGGCCGAGCAGGGTTGCGGCGCGCAGGGGCGCGGCGGCGGCACGTGGACTGGGCCGCAGGCGGACCTCATCCTGACGCTGGCCTCGCTCTTCCACCTGGACGTGGGTGGCAGGCTCAAGAACGTAGCCGTCACGCCCGCCGGCGCCTACATCTTTGCGCCGCGGCTGGAGGGAGCTGACGCGGCGCTGAGTTGCAGGGGCAAGCGCGTGGGGGCGGCGCTGGCTGAGGCGGTGCGGGGGCTGGTGAAGATGATGGGCTCAGAGGAGACCTGCGCCCTCACTGTGTTCGAGTAAGGCTACACGTCGTAGGGTGGCTTGCTGGTGTGCTGGCAGGCCGGGCGGGTGATTGACGTGTTTTTGTTACCACAAAGCTGGTGGTTGGCATCAAATTAGTGATCTATCCCGCCCCCGCCGACGTACACCTGTCCCTGGCCCGACTGGGTGTGATGGACGATCCGTGGACGGCTTTCTCCGCCTCTGTGTATAAGAACGTGCTAGGGCTTTGCACCACGCCTCACACAAGCAATCCGCCGGTGATGCGTGGGCGGCGGCGGTAGGCACCAGGGTTTTCGTGTGATGGATGGACTTTCGCTGCACCCAGCGAGCTTCTCACTCTTAAAACGCTTACTTGGGTCTTGACGTGGAAGGAGACGGCAACGGCTAAGTTTGCTTTACCGGTTTTGGCCGATGCGGGCACGCGCGGCCCCGCCGCGTTTCCCGTACTCGCGTGTCCGGACACGACCATGGCGCGTTGCCATATTCAACAGCTTTTGGGACTCGACCAATTGCTTGCAGTTGCTGTTGTTGTCTTGCATTGGTTTCATGCCTCCGCGGTCGTCAGTGAGGAGGCTATAAATAGCACTCGATTGCTTCTCGATTGTCCTGGCATAATTCTTGACTTGCTTGGTTTAAAATTAATAATTGTAACATGATCTTTGGTAACTGTTGGTATTGAAAAACACCACCATATAGTTGACCTGCTGCAAACGTCTCTTCAGCGCTTCGCGCGGGACACTTTTTAAAGCTTCCATGTTGAAGCAGGGTACCTGTGAATTGAGCTCAGCTCGTGTCTTTAATGCAGAATGAGGTTATGAGAAAAGAAGGTACCCAGTTGGATAGTCATCACCACTATACATGACCATCCCCCGCGCGCCCACGCTTCGGGCCGTGGGGCTAATCATTAGCGTTTGGGCGTCATTGCACTCCGCAATTGCAAGCGCTTTGACATTGACAGAGCTGCTGGGTCAAGGCCATGTGCTGGAGCTGCCCGGCGGCGGCACACTGACCGCCGTGCCGGAGGTGCCGCTCGTGGTTGTGGCCGGCACCTCGGTCACAATCAGAGGCGCGGGACCAGAAACCTCAGGCCTGGATCTGCGCGCATTTGCGGAGCCAGTTTTTCACTTACAGAGTGCGTGCAGCACTATGCTTGCGCACGCCGCACTAAAATTTGGGTGTCGGAACCCTTGGTAATAATGCGGGGCGGGTGGGCGGGTGACCAATGGATGGCGCATCTATCCAACATGATACCAACCGGCACTAACACGTGAAGCACGCAGATACGTTAATATCTATATGCGAATCACGCAGATACGTTAACAGTGACCCTACGCCGCTCATACCTGCACCATGAGCGTAGGTGGCTCTGGCCTCGTGCTCCAAAACCTCACGCTGCTGCTGCCGCCTGTGCCTGCTGCTGAGGGCGCCACCGCGGGCGGCGGCGGCGCAGACGGCGGGCCGCCGCCGATCCACAGCGTGCTGCTGCACGTGATTACATTATCAGCCACTGCAGCTGCGTCGGGTGGCTCTGGCACAAGTAATGAACGGATCCGGGTGTTTCTGGAGAACGTTTCCCTGGTCACCAGCGCATGCAGGTAAGAAAGAAGACAAAGCTTAGTACCTTTCATCCATCTAAGGTTGAAATGCGTTATCCCCCCCCCGCTCATTGCCGTACTTCGATTGGCAGTTTTGTTATGCTTTGGTTGACGGTTATCCCCTCCCGCTCCCGCCCCGTCTCGGCCTTACTTCGTGCGTGGCGCAGTGACCTCGCGACGTACCGTGGCTCGCTGTGCGGCAGCAGCCCTGACACGTGGCGGCAGTGGGCAGCGCAGGGGAATGAGCCCACCATCCTGGGAGGGGTGGTGCGGCACGGTGGCTTCGGAGGCAGCGGCGCTGCAAGCAGCACCGCAGCAGGGCAAAGGGCGTTTACTATGAGCATCGGGCGGGCCAATGGCGTCGCCAGTGGTGCCAGTCCCACCAGAGGTAGCGGAGACGTAATCAGCGACACGGTTGCGCCCCTGGCGGCGCAGCTGCTGAATTGCACGGTCACGTGTGACGCCAGCCGCAGTGCCGGCGGCGGCGCCGTTGCCACGCCGTATGTGCCATCGGGCCCGGACGGCCCCTGGGACTGTGTGGCGGTCACGGTGTCGGACAGCGCGGGCCTGGCGGCGCTGCCGGAGCTGGCGGCAGGCACCCCCATGGGCGCCAAGATGTTTGTGACGGTGGAGGCAGGCGGTGCGGTCCGTGTGGACGTGGCGGCCTGGCGAACCTTGGGGGTACGTTTCTGGGATGAGTATTGGGAGTCAGGCGGCGGGTGCAAAGGTTGCGCGGTAGCATGGCCATGGCTACGGCCATGGCTGGCTACAGGGGCAGATGATCCATGCACCTTGATTGGGACATCCGGTACATCCTTGGATGGAGGGGCTCCTTATTATTCATCAACAGGTTGCTTGATTGTCGGCGATGCCTGTGTGTAGTCCGTCCGTCCGCCGTGCGCCCGCTCTCCGAGGTCAAGGCAAGCGAGCTGTGCTTGGCTGCCCGCGTGTGCAGGTTGGCACAACACGCTCGGTTTCCATCCTAGGCCGCGGAATGGACGCATCACAGGTACGTACGTACGCGTCCGTCAATCTCGCGCCACCTGCTGAGGGAGCGTTGCTTGCCGGGTTCGCGCCGGCTACAGGATCCCGCCAAGGTTCGGGTCGGGATGCCAAGTTTCAAAGGAAGTAGTCCGGCGTTCGCCGGGGGCCGCTAGCTACGGGCCGCCAGGGGAGGCCGCCGTGGGCAACCGTCGGCAGCCAGGTGCCGCCGCGGTGGCTGCTGGGGCCCTGGCACTGTACTACTGTCGTACCAATGCGCAGAAAGGGTACATGCCGCCGGTTCCCCGTTCCCCGCGCCAACTCCGCAATGCAGTACCTCAACCCAACCTCAAACCCCGGCCCCGCAGCTGGACCTCAGGGGACTACCACAAAAGCGGTTTGCTGATGTGGACAGTAATCAAGACAGCCAGGGCCTCCTGGTGATGTATGACCTGACGCTGACGGGGCTGTCGTACCCGGCACGTGCCATGTCTTACCCTGACCTCTTCGCCGCGTGGGTGCATGCCATTGGTGTCTCGGGGTGAGTACTTTGCCTGCAGCCACGGCTGCCGTGCTTTGCAAAGGGCGGCGAGTGGACCAGCGCGATGCATAGACCAGAAGGTTGCAAGTAGGTCACAATAGGTACCCAGGTGTGAACGTGCGCAAATATCGAACGAATTGCCGTGGAATGCCCTGTCCAATGACGCACCTACCACCGTGTATCGGTGTACGTCTTCGTTCTCTCAGGACTGCTGAGCTCGACCCGTACCGGCCCAGCATAGGCCGCACGATTGACGTCGAAGTCATGGTTGCCCTGAACGGCGTGCGGCTTGTGGTCCCGGATGCGGAGGCAGCGTGGTGGCGCAATGCGGCGATGCGCACTGCTGCTGTGGCGGCGGGCGCTGGTGGCAAGGGCCTGGCAGGGGGCAGGTGGTCCTTCGCCGCGCACACGGCTTCAGTACGCAACATCTCCAAAGGTGCCCTTGGGGTAAGCAGCTCCTGGGAAGCAGTTGTGCGTTCCCGCTTTCACAGTGCGTGGATATGTTAAACTCTATCTCAACTCAGGCGCCTGCATGCTAGCTGCAGCTGCTACTACCTCTCAAGACGCCATGTTTGCCATGCATGTATTGCGGCTGCTTGATGCTGCTTGATGCACGTAGGCCACGGCGGCTGCGTCGTGGGATGTCGGGCCCTTGGACTGGGGCATGTCCGGCAGGCCGTGGTCATTCCGGGGCTGCTGGGTGGCGGCAGCTGGGCCCAACTCCTTTTCGGAAGGGCCAACACCTGCTGCTGCAGGAACGGCGTCAGCAGCGGCCGCGGCAGCGGCGGCGGGCTTGACCTCCTGGCCGCTGGCGGACACGTTGGGGGTCGACGTCGCCTCCCAGGTAGGTGCGTGTTTAGATAGTTGATACCTGCATGTATGCATGGAAGGAAGGTGGGGTCCATGCAAAGCCAAGCCAAGCCGGCGCATGTGCATGTGTATGTGGTGGCACAGTTGCATCAACCGTCGCATTAATGCAACAAGGGGTGTCAGCTTTGTACAGCTGGAAAATGGGCTTAGCCCCAATATGTTCACAGGCTGGGTGGCTGCTTCACGCGAATGAACTGTAGACCCGTGCCAACGATGATCCAGCTCAGGGCTTTAAGACTCGGTCAGCACAAGGCACGCGTGCCTGAATCCCACACGCCCACATCCACGCGAGTCAAGGGCCCCCTTGCCACCAAGTCCAAGCATTTTGTAGCCCTCTACCGCACTGCAGACGTCCCCGATGCCCGACACTCCTCGGGCTCGGCGCGGGGTGGGAGCGACCTCGGGGCTCCTCGGCATTTCAGGAGGGGCGACAGACATGACTCCGCAATCAAGTTGCCACAAACTGGCGCTTAAGTTCCCCGCGTTGCTTGCCGTCAATATCGTTTGCTCTATAGGCCCTATAAACGCGGGCGTAGGTGACTATCCTCGCGACCTCGCTAAAGTCAATTGTCCATGGACGCGCGAAGGCACTTCTCGCTCCGCCCGGATTTTCCCTGCCGCCTATTTACATGCAAGAGGCAATAACAAATCCTAATACGTGGCAGTCGCGGTTTGTGCCAGTATGATACTTCTTTGCCGACGCAGCCACGCACGCACGCACGCACGGACACCGGTGTTTTGGGGGGGCTTCGCCCCCCCCCCCCCTGGAACGCTTCGCTGGGGGGGCTCAGCCCAAAAAGCACAGCATAGCACAGCGCAAGTTGGCGTGTCCTCTACCGTATCTTGTGATGGTTTTATTTGTGGTCCGTCTTGCCTCCGCCACTTTGCCTTCTAGCTGCTGATTATGTCCCCCACCTACTGCTGCTGCGTGCGCGCATGCATGCATGCAGCTTTCTCTGGACCATCTTGGACTGGTGCTTGAGCCCGGATCAGTGTCGCCCTCCAACCCCTTCGCGGCCTCCATCTACTCAGACATTGCGGCTGCATGCTCCGCAGCTGCCGTAGGCGGCGGCGGCGGCGGGCACGAAATGCCGCAGCAGGTGTCCTCTGCTACGCCACTAGCGCCACCACCACCATCATTACCACAGGCCGCCACAGCAGAAGCAGCCGTGGTGTTCACCATGCCGCCAGCCGACCCGGAGGCGCTGCTGCAGGCGCGCCGCGGAAACGACCTCATCAACGGCCGGCTGAGGCGCCGGTCCGGCCTGGGAGTGAACCTGCTGCCGCTGGGTAGCGACTTCACCGTCATGGACGGCATGACGTTCCAACAGCTGGCGGTGAGCGAGTAACTGCTGTTTGATTTGTCGGAACAAGAAACGAGAAGGTACTGCTGCTGGTTTGAGTCTTTGCTGTTACTGACAGGACCACCCGCCGCTCTCCCGCCGCCGCAGGAGCCGGAGGTTTGGCTGGGAGGAGCTGCGGGCGGTGGCTCCGGGCTCCGCTGCGTGCTGCTGCCGCCCCCCGCGGCACAATCAAGCCCCGGGCCCGCGACCTGGGACATGATGGACCTGTCAGGCCGTGTCCGCATCCGCATGGGGCCGGCAGGCAGCGACGCTGACGGCCCCTCGCTCCAGATCCAGGGCTTCACGCTGTACAACCTGGCGCCGTACGCCGTACAGCCGCAGCAGCAGCAGCCGGACGCACCTGCTGGGCTGCCGACCTCCCAGCCTGAGTCGCCACCAACACCTCCCCAGCAGTCGGCGCCGCCGCCCCCGCTCCCGGTGCCACCGGAAAGCCCGTCCCCACCTGATCCTTCTAATCCTTCTCTCCCTTCCCCTTCCTCTTCCCCGCCACCGCTACCACCGCTGTCGCCTTCACCGCCACAGCAGCCATTTTACTCGGTACCGGCGGCGGCAGCAAGCACCAGTGAGCAAAAGGCACCCATCCCCATCCATGACCGTGGCTCAGCACCGCCAGGGCCAGCACCGGCACCTTATAGCGCAACTTCGCTCACAGCAGCAGCAAGCCGGCGCCGCCTCCGCCAGTTCATAGGAGGTGATAGTGGTGGCTTTTGTTGGTGGTGTGTGGATGAACCTACGCAGCCTCCACAGCCACCGTCTGCACCTATCTTTCCACCGTCGCCGCCGTCGCCACCGTCGCCCCCTCCATCGCCGCCATCGCCTCCGCCCCCGCCTCCGCCGTCGCCCCCGCCCCCTCCTCCGCCCGACCCCAGCGACCCCTTCCATGGCCTGTCTGTGGCCCTGCCCTTCTTCCAGTTCGACAGGTGCGTTGGGCGATTGGGGAGATGGGGAGATTCTTTGCAGCCCAACCAGATGTCCTTGGTCGTGCCCCTGTGCGTGCCCCGTGCCCACAGGTTCAGCCCATTGCTGTTTGTGCCCGCGGCTGGGCAACAGCAGGAACAACCCTCCCCTCAGCAGCCGCGCCGCCGCCTGCCCCCGTTGGCGCTGGTCAATTGCACCCTGGTGGTGCCGCCGCCGGAGCTGGAGCTGCTGAGGCGGCTGCTACAGGAGGCGGGCAGGCTGCCTGGCAGCGGCGGCACAGCAGGGACAACAGGGGTTGGGCGGCGGCGGGCGCGGAGGGCGCTCTTGGTCAGGGGCCGGGACAGCAGGTCCGGCCGAGTGTTGCAGCAGCAGTCAGCGACCAGCAATAGCAGCAGCAGCAGTGTGGGTGATGACTGGCCGTGGGCGCAGCCTGCCTGGCCGGCGGGCGTGCCGCTTGCGTCGGGGGCTGAGGTGCCGCTGCCGCCGCAGCTGCTGGCGTGTCCACGCTCGCTGCTCCTGTCGTACGCGGCAGTAGCTGAGGTGTCGGAGGCGAGCACTACTGCCATCTCCTTTCGGCGCATCTCATTCCTGGGCTGGTGAGCTGGTGATGGCTGGGCTTGTGAGCTTGCTTGTGATGCGGGTTGATTGCCGGTGCTTGAGGTTTGAGAAGCCTAAGCACTGCTGCTTGGGATGTGAGAAGCCGCACGGCTTCATGACCGTTCATTCTCGCCTCCCGCTCCCCCATCCACCTCGCCGCTCGTTCACAGGTCCGGACGGGACGTGGTGGTTACCTCGCAGCTGCCGGACGAGGCGCCCACGACCCTCATCCGCTCGCCGGCCCAGCTCACGCGGCCCCTTTACTGTAAGCCTAGTTGATGGACGTTATCATCCTAGCCTATAATGCCTAGGTTGCTTGTGAACATGTGACTCAGTTCATCTACCCAGCATCTTACCAGCAGATGTTTACCAGCAGTGCCTCTGCTGCCTCTATCTGCACGCACGCGCGCAGCCCCCCTCCTGGAGGTCTTCTGCCACCCGCCGCCACCTGCTGATGAGGCGCCGAGCGGGTCCGCGGCGCCGCCGCCCAGCAGCATGAGGGGCGGCTCGGACGCAGCAGACAGCGTCTTGCCGCCGCCGCTGCCTCCCGCCGCGCTGGAGGCGACAGGCCGTGATGGGCTGCTGCTGCCACCAGGCCCCGGCCGGGCTTGGGCGGGCGGTGGAGCTGCAGCGGCGGCCGGAGCCGCAGGCGTTGTGCCTGCTGCCAGCGGCACAGCCCCGGCGCCATCTTCCCTGGAGGCCTCTGGCTCAGAGGTAGCGGGCGGAAATGACAGAGGCAGTAGCAAGAGCAGCGCCAGCGCCAGCGCTGGTAGTACCACCGGCAGCAGCAGCAGCAGCAGTCCAGGCGGGCAAGGGCAGCCGTCCTGGGTGGTGCCGGTGGCGGCGACGCTGGCCGCCGTGGGCGGTGTGCTGCTGCTGCTGGCGGCCGTGCCGCTGGCTGTGATGGTGCTGGCCCGGCGCCGGCGGGGCGGCGAGCCTCCGGAGGCCATTCTCTCTGCCACCGGCGGCGCAAAAGATGTCAGCAGCACCAGCACCAGCACCAGACCGCAGGCCTTTATGCGCGCCAGTAGCAGGAGTAGCAGCAGCGGTGTGACCCGTCAAGCGGTCCATGATGACACACTGCTGTCCACTGCTGACACGCAAAGGCGCCGGGCTTTCGCAAGCATTCTCCTGAGCCTGGCGCCGCGCAGCAGCTTCTGGAACAGCAATGACAGGGTCAGTGCCAGCAGTGGCTGCGGACGCTTGGGCACCGCCACCGCCGGCAGCAGCCCGCAGCCGCCGCCGCCGCCGCAAAGCGCAGCAGCAAGTGACGTACACCAGCAGCGCGGCCAGCGCAGCAGCAGCCGTGCAGACTGCAGGAGCTCCCCAGCATCCGCAACAGCAGCAGCTGCTGCAATCATTGCTACAGCTGTGGATGCTGATGCTGCTGCGGATGCGGATGTGGATGCGGGTGCTGCCGCCGTGCAGCAGCAGGCACCTGCTGAGCCTACCGCCGTGACTGATGACACGAGTAGTAGCGCGGCCGCTCTGCAGCCTGCTGACACAACGCCGCCTCCTCAGGCAGCCTTCACGGCACAGCAGCCGCCGGCGGTGTGGCAGTCCCTTGATACCATCCAGCTGTTTGTGACGGCGCAGAGTGTCATTGCAAGCAGCCGTGCGGATGAACGCGCCACAGCAAATGCTGCATCGCCGCAAAGTTTGACGCTTTCTCCTTCGTGCCGCGTCACGGACGTGGCTGCTATCAACAGCAGCCCCGCCCTGTCGCATGGGTCATCAAAGCGGGCAGCAGCAGCAGGGGCGCTTACGGATGGCGGCATCACAAGGGCTGTGCATAAACTCACCTCAGCCATGGGCACTGGAGGCATGCGAGATGAGGAGCTGCGGCTGGAGTGCGTCATCGGGCGCGGCGGCTTCGGGGTCGTGTACCTGGGCACCTGGCGCGGCCTGCCCGTGGCCGTGAAGACCCTGGTGGTGCACGAGGCACTGCTTGGGGAGGAAGGCCAGAAGCGGCAGCGTGCGGTGCTGGAGGCGGCGGTTTCCAGCACGCTGTGCCATGCGAACGTGGTGCAGACGTACGCGTTTGACGTGCGGAGGCTGGGCGTGTTGCAAGGAGCCGGTAATAAGGGGGCTGCTGGAGAAGACGGGCAGCAGCCGCCAGCAGCGCCTGGCCTTGACGGCGAAGCTGACTCTGTTTACCAGCTGCTCCTGATTCAGGAGTACTGCGAGGGGGGCTCGCTGCGGGAGGGCATTGGTAAGCTCGACGCTCGGCGCAAGTTAGGGTGTCATGCGCACACATACGGACTGCTGAGCGCCAATCAGCAATAGCACACTCCCTGACTCAGTGGTTCCTGCTTCAGTCGCCATGCACGCACTGCTGCCAGCATGCAAACCTAACGTCATCATATCCTCCATGCGCCTCCTTGATTGATTGCCTCCCACTGCAGACCAGGGCCGCCTACACAAAGCCCTCGCACCTGACAGCCCTATCGGGGTGCTGCTGGGGCTGTGCCTGGCCCTGGACGTGGCGGCGGGCATGGCGCACGTGCACGCCCGCGGCATCGTGCACGGGGTGAGCGCACGTAGTGCGTTAGATAGATTCATGTTGCCTACGTACGGTGGTTCAGTTTGTTGTGTGGGGTCGTGTCACAAAGGCACGTGACAGAGGGCTTGGGGGCATGCTGTTGCCGCTTGCCGCCAGATGCGTTGCTCGCGGCATTATTGTTTGAGCTCCGCCGTGATGCGTCACAGGACCTGTGCTCTTCGAACGTCCTGCTTGCGGCACGCTCGGCAGCCGAGCCGCAGCAGCAACTGTGTAGGGGCGCCTCGGACCCGGCGGGCGAGGAGGCACAGGCAGCTGCGGCGGAGTCGGAAGTGCGCGCTGCAACACAGCAGCTGGTCCGCCCACCAGTCGTGGCCAAGGTAGCTGACTTCGGCCTCAGGTGCGCCAAACATGATAACGCAGCAAAGGCTGCTGCCTCCCTGCACTTCATTGCAGCAAGCCGCCCGCAATAATGCCAACACGCGTCTGTCTGGCCTCAACACAGTAACCTGCTGACCTGCCTGCTTGCCGGACCCTCCTTGTACCCAAACTATCTACATGCAGCAAGCGCGTGGGCGAGGGCCAGACGCACGCGTCCAACTGCTGGCAGGTGGGTAGATGGCAAGGATGGGTGGGCATTCCTTGCTTGGCTACCTACATTATGCTGCGATGCGGCTCACGTGGTTACTGGCGGTACCGCCGGTACTTGCAGGGCACGACCTACTACACGGCTCCGGAAGTAGAAGCGGATGGGCGGCTCAGCAAGGCCGCAGACGTGTACGGGTGCGTAAGTGCGTGTGAGCTCGTACTAGTCATGACGCATGGCTGCTTGCCTCGGGGTGCAACGTGTGCTTGACTTCAAGCGGCAATATTTGTTGGACTCGCCCTCGCTGCCGCTGACAGGTTTGGTGTGGTGCTTGTGGAGGTGCTGACGGGCAGGCTGGTGCGCGAGTTGCTGTTACTAGTCGACTCTGCCGGGGGTGGCGGTCACCGCAACAGCGATGCGGTGGCACTGCTGTCATGCCTTATGCAACAATTAGGGCATTCGGCGCCTGGCTGCCCTGCCGGTGTCATCGAACAGCTGGTGAGCGTGGTTTGGGAGGCACAGTGGCATATTGTTACGTTGGTGTGTTTGAGGTACATCATCAAGGCGCTCGAGCTGAAGTCTGCAACTGCTGCACATCCCACGGGCCGGCTCGAGCCTCTCACAATGCCTGTTACAGTATTCAGCTACGTTGCTGTTTCGATCTGAGCATGTTGCCCGGATAATGTGACACGTTGCAACGCCGCCTGCGCAGATGGCCCTGGTGGCCTCGTGCCTGTCGCCCGACCCCCACAGCCGACCCACCTTCAGTCAGGTGCGGTCTTGTGGGTTTGGGGCGTGGTTATGGGTTTTAGGGTTTTTAGGCTGGAATAATGCGGAGGCGGAAGCAACCCTGGCTTTCTAGATGTCCTCAACGGCTGTGCACTCGTTAGCACGCTCAGGCGCTGAGGCACTAGGCCACTAGCACCTGAGCAACCCTGTGTCCTCATGCCGACAGGCACTGCAAATGCTGGGCTCCGCGGTCGTGGACATGCACGAATACTGCATCACATTGCTGCAAAGCAAATGAACAGGAATGCCACGCATGCGGCGCATTCCTCTGGCAGCACTGCAGTAGCGCGCGGTGTTGGGTAGGGCGCAAGATTTCAGTTGTTGCATGCGGGTCGGTTGTGCAGTGTCCGTAGCTGGTAGCGGCCCAGACTGCTGAGTAGTGGCGGCCGCGGGGGCGATTACTGGATTACATCAAAGAGGCGTTCACATGCCGGCACGCGCACGTCAAACACATAGGCGCGCCTAGTGTCTTGCAATTGAGCCAGCTGTAATGACTGAAGCAGCTGCATTACAGCATCAGTGCAATAGCGCCCATGCGTCCGCCCGTGGTCCAGCAGCCCCTGCCGCCACTCCCCACCCATGCGTGGCTACCAGTCATGACATTCACAGCACAGCGCAACCTGCATGACTCAAAAGCATCCGTGCGTGTTCAGAGTATGCCAAACCCGTTATGTTTTGCTTGGGGGTCTCAACCCAAAGACTTCTTCGTACAATACACATTCGCCAACACGTTATTAGTCAACATCAGAGGCAGCGTGTACACACATGACCGTTCCACCGTCTACGCAATCAAACCAATCAAACCGTCACATGCAGAACGCCGCGTGCTCCAATAGTTCGTCGATTGCACTCAAAAGGTCTCATGTTATTATCAAGATGGTCTACAGAGTTTGTGACAGGGTAGAAGTGTTCTTTGTGCAAGTGCGTGACATGGCGGCTTGCATGCACGCTTCTGTCTTTCAACGTGCACTTTATTCATGCGGCGGTGCCCAATCTCAGGGGTTGTGTTGCATGCTTGCATCACACCCGGACGCGTGCCCTGCCAATGCATGCATAACGGTCCATTTAATGAAGGAGAGGTTGGTTCTGGTCGGTATGCTGCGCGCTAGCAAAGCGCTCAGGAGCAAAGCGCATGCCCGGCAGCCACCACCGTCAGTCGTACATCCAATAACATAGCAAACCGAAAATCAAACCGTTGCCCACGTTAATGCCGGCCCCCGGGCCCAGCCCGGCTGCCCAGCCCTCCCAGCCCGCTGCCGCTCAGCCCCACAGGCACGGGCACAGGCACCGGTGCTCCCACCGCGTGCTGCTGAACCGACAGCCCCGAATCCTCCTTATGTTGCTTCTGGTGCTTCTGCTCCCCCGCTGCCGCGGTGCCGGAGCCGAAGCCGTGCGGGCTGCTGGCGGCCGGCTTGGCGGAGGGGCCGCCGGCCCCCCCACCGGTACCGGGCAGGTGCGGCATCTGCAGCGGCGGCAGTGCGGGTAGGCTGAAGGTGACGGGCGGCAGGCCCTGCATGATGTCCCGCCCGAACACCGCCTGGTCCACCTGCACCACACACAGGGTATAGGCATGTGTGTGTGTGTGTGTGTGTGCGCGAGTGCGTGTAGGGTAGTGAGCGAGAGTGGCGCGGTTGCAGATCGGTCCACAAGATCGCAGCACCACAACCCCCACCGCACTCAGAGAGCACGTGCGGTGGGTGCTGTTGGTGGATGGCACGGCACAACCGCATTACGGTAGGTCGCGGCAGCACGCAGTTCATCAGGGCGCATGCACTGACACACCCCCCGAGTGAGGCCGAGGTCTGCCTGCTGGACGCACGCGCAGCGACAACTGCTGTAGTGACCGCAAATGATGCAGCAGCAGCAGCAGCAGCAGCAGCAGCAGCAGCAGCAGCGCTCTCCCCCACGGGCCCGCACCTTGGTGGTGCGCACGATGGCGGTCCACAGCGGCGCCAGCTTGTGGCGGTTCTTGGAGATGAGCATGTAGCTCAGTGACAGCAGCGGCAGCATCGCGGTGAGGCTGCCCATGTGCGCCGCAATGGCCGGGTCCACCGCCACAAGCAGCTTGAGCACCGCGGTGACGCCCTTGAAGATCTGCGTACGTACGCCGCATGTGGTGGCAGCAAGCGCCCGGAGCCAAGCAACGGAAGGCACACGGGAAAGGCGCGGGGAAAAGAGTATCAGCAGGCGGTATGCTTAAAGAGGGAGGAGGGAGAGCCGACGCACAAGCGTGCGCTTTCAAGTATTGGCGCAGCGCGAGGCGGGGCGCGGAATGCACAGACCAGCAATTGTGCTCGTTCTGGCTGCAAAACCCGACTCCGCCAGGGCCCCCACGGCACCCCGTCAGCCCCGCCCATCAAGCCCACCCAGTGGGCCCTGCCTTCCTCTCCCATACCTTCTCCCCATCCCGCCTCCCCATCCCGCCTCCCCATCCCGCCTCCCCTTCCCCGGCGCCCACCGAGCGCCCACTCCCCTCCCCTCCACCCCACTCCACTCCACACTCCATTCCACTCCACGCACCTGGCCGTTCGCGGACAGGATGTGCACCGTCTCCATGGCGGCCTTGAAGTTGATGCCGCCGTGGTCCACCGCGCTGTAGGCGGCGCTGATGTCCACGAACGCCAGCTTGCCCGCGCCGCCGTCCAGCTTGTCCAGGCAGGCCTGGAAGGTGCGGCAGATGGAGCAGTCGCCGTCGTACAGGTACTTGAACATCCTGTTCCGGTCGGGGTCGGGGGGCAGCAGGGTGGTTTAAGGGATGCCGGGATGCGGGTGGCGGGCGTCCATGAATGCATTTAGGTTGAGAGGAGTAGGGGCAGGGAATTCGAGGGGTGAAAATGTCGTGGAACAGGCGGTGGTGGTGGTGGTAGTAGCGGCGAGGGGCACAGCGGCGTGTTGGTTGCGCAAGGGCGTGCACACGGCAGGACGTGGCCCCCCTGTGGGCGCCGGCGGGCTGCGTAGCCATGTGCCCCACATCATCAATCCAGCCACCCTCGCATCGGCTCCACGTGACCGCACCTTCATATTCATTCGCACACACACACACACGTACAAACACACGCATGCACGGGTCCCCCGGCCCCCCGGCCCCCGGCCGCCGCTAACCCACGCACGCACCAGCCGGTGGACGAGGTGCCGCCCGCCGCCGCCGCCGCGCCGGCCAGCTCGCCCAGCAGCGCCCGCCCCACCGCCTCGGCGTTCATGGTCTTGCCCACCAGCCCCAGCACGTCCATGGCGTCGTCCACGTTGTCCAGCATGTCCCAACCGGAGCTGCGGAGGAGGAGGAGGAGGACGCAGTGCAGCACCAAGGCACATGCAGCACGTGGCGGCGGCATCAGCAGGAGGGGTGTGATGGTGAATGTATGATTCAGTACATGGCGGGCGCGTGTGATGCCCTGATGCTGCATGAGGGTGGGCGGGTTGGGCTGCGGTTTGGTGTGCGGTGCGAGGTGACTGGCCCCAGCCCTGCCAGCACGCACGCCCGCAGCTCCCACTCAACACTCGGCACCCGCCACCCAGCCAGCCACTCACACAAGCGGGTCGTTCACGGAGCGCAGGCTCATGGTGCTGTGGCCGTGGCCGTCCATGGATTCCAGCGACTGCCCCTGCCCCTGTCCGTGCTGCTGCTGCTGCCCGTGCTGCCCCTGCCCCTGCCCGTGGCCGTGGTGGTGCGCGGCATGCGCGGCTGTAGCGTTGCCCTGGGCCTGGTGGCTGCTACTGCTGGTGGTGGTGGTGGTGGTGGCGCCATGGGGGTGGCCCAGGGCGGCGGCGGCTGCGTCCGCGGCACTGACGCCGGCGGGCGAGGACAGGTCGATGCCGACGGCGCTGGTGAGCACCTCCGACCAGCTGGGCGAGATCTGGTGGCTGTGCAGCGAGGCGGCGCTGGCAATGGAGGCGGCGGCGGCGGCGGCCGCCGCGGGCTCCGAGGAGGCGGGTGTGAGCAGCAGCGCGCCGCCGCCGTCACCTGCAGCCGCCGCCAGGGCGTGCTCCAGCGCCGCGCCGTCGGTGAGCGACGTGGCGGCGTCCAGCTGCAGCGTGGTGTGTTGCGGGCTGAAGGCATGGGAGGCCAGCGTGGCCGCAGCCAGCGCCTCGGGGGCGGTGGTGACGGCGGCGGCCGCCATGGCGGCGGCGGCGGCCTTCTGCAGGATAGCCTGCGCGTGCAGCGGGAGGGAGGGAGAGAGGTGGTGTCGTCAGGCCGGTGGCCAAGGACAGGCCCACGGACACGCGTGACGAGGCGCCACGGGCATGCAGGGTATCGAGCAGCCCCATCGCGCGGTCAATGTAGCGCTTCCGTGTACTGCTCGACCGCCCCGCCCCGCCCCGCCCCGCCCCGCCCCCGCCCCGCCCCCCTCCCCCGCCCCCGCCCCCGCCCCACCTGCTGCCGCAGCTGCAGCGCCGCCGCCGCGCTGCTGGAGCTGGACGCCGCCTCAAACGCCTCCGCCGCAGCCGCGAAGTCCGGCGCCAGGCCCAGCGCCCCCAGCGAGCCCATCAGCTCCGTGGGGAACAGCCCGCCCATGCCCGCAGCAGCACCATCACGACTGCCAGCGGCAACCGCGCCGTCGCCCTCACCCGCAGCGGCGCCGGCCGTAGCGGCTGCTGTTCCCGCTGCCACGGCCGCCTCGTGCGCCGCTTCCGCCGCCAGGTCGAGCTGGTGCTGCTGCGTGGAGCAATACAGCGTGCCGCGCGTTACACGCACCACCTCTGAGGAATCCAGGCACCCGCTGGGCGCCGGCGGGCCCAGCGACAGCGCCGCAGTGGCGGCAGCCGCGCCGCCGCCGGCGCCAAAGGCCGCCCCGGCGGCGGCTGCCGCCGCCATGCTGTGGCTGCCGCCCTGGTCCTGGTGGTGGGGCTGGGAGTGGGGTTGGCTGGTGGGCCCGGAGCGGCTGGCAGCGCCGCCTGCAGCGGCGGCTAGGGCAGCGGCCGCCGCAGACGCCATGCCACTCGCGGAGGAGGAGGCGGCGGCGCCCGTGGCTGGCTCCAGGTCCGCTCCGAAGACGTCGGGGTTGCCGGCCAGCATCACCCGGGCCACGTCAGCGCGGCTGATGAGCCTGTAGAGCGAGGCGTGCGTGCACGTGTGTCACACCGCAGAAGGAATTGCACGCACGCACGCACGCATGCACGCATGCATGCATCATGCTTTCAGCCAACTGTTGGCTTGGCCGTGAGGCATGGGGCGTGGACGTGGACATTGTGTGTCGTGCACCTTCGCCAGACAGAGCACCCCTCCCCCCTTAGCGGCGTTAAGCTTGCTAGCTCAGCCCGGCTCCGCTTGCTCTCACCCACCCCAGGAACATGCCCTCATCCACCACAGGCAGGTAGTCGCCACCGCGCGACAGCAGCAGGCCCGCCGCCGCCGCTACCGTAGCGGTGGGCCCGGCCGAGGCCGACGGCGGCGCGCCGGACAGGTAGCTGGCCAGGCTCTCGCCGCGCGGGTCAGCGCTGTAGCGGCTGATCTGCTCCACCACCTGCGTGCGAGTGGGCGAGCGGGCGAGGCGGTGAGCGGGTGATGTGCGCCGTTGGAGCACGGCCAGGATGTGCGCGTGCGAGCGTTACAGTGCATCGCATACTGCGTCGCGCTGCCATGCAACTACCGTAACTTTTCAATTATAAAACGTCCTGCATGCACAAGCACGGCACAAACACGGCACACGCACCGACCTTGCGGTCAAGCACATGCGTGGCGCCCATGCCCGCCGCCGCCATCACCACGCAGCGCACGTGTGCGTCCTGCGCGGCCAGCGACGCCGCGGCCTCCACGGTTGCGTCAGGCCCCACCACAGCATACGCGACCACCGGCAGCGTCAATGCCATGACACAATTGGAGGGCGTGGCGTCCTCCGCGTCTGAGAGCGCCGTGTTTCGCCGGGACACGGAGCTGCGTGATTCTTCAAGGAAGCTGGAGGCGTTGACCGCGTTTGACTGGGGTTCGGCTGGGCCGTCCTCGCTGCCCTCGCCGTAGGTGGCGATGCTGAGGCGCCGCCGCCGCGTGTTGAATTGCGGCTCGGCGTTCAAGGAGTGCGCCGAGTTGCTGCGGGCCCCTGCGTGCAGGCAAACCAATGCCACGATATCTTTAGCAACCGACCGCGCTGACCTTGCAGCACATGAGAGGCAGCGAGAGACGAGGTGAGCCGCTCACCCAGTGGGGCCCTAGCGCTCTCGGGCTGCTGCTCAGGGTCGCCAGCTGCTGGTGCGTGCCGGTTATCGCCGACCGTCGCAGCCCTGACCACAGCGCGTCTTGTGCGCACAGGGGTGCTAGCGCGGGAGGTATTGGTGGGCGTCGCGTGGCCGCTTCCGCGAATAGTGCCATGCAGTGGAGAGCATGGCGCTACGAGGGTCGCCGCGAGAGCAGAGCCAGTCATTCTTGACCGGTTGTAGACCCTCTTGTGTCAGGCTGGGTTGACGCCCCCTTCCAATTGGGCTTACAATTGTCCTAATGACTGACCCCGGAATGCAAAGAGGCCGGTCTTTCAGAGAGGAATGATAATGTCCGTTTAGGCCTGGCTAATTATCCTGACTAAGTTAGTTCAGAGCCACCCTGGTGGAAGTTGCATATAAGCGGGTGCTTGCTATGGGCGTAGCAGCGCAAAAGTCGCGTTTGTTGCCGTGGTTCTTAGTATCCGGATTTGTTATGGTGTGTTGCAGTAAGTGTGTGAGTATCTGCATTGCTGCGCAGACTTTCCTGCAGGCTTTCCTAGATGCGCTCCGCAATCGATCCTCGCCGGACTTCATGCCAGTGTGCGCCATCCAAAAACGTGCTGGCGCACCTGGCTTTGGGTAAGGGGGTGATATTGCGAAATATGCACGGCTACAGGCACGGCAGCAGACGAGGCGCTTCTTCAGCTTTCACTTGCCCACGCGCGGCTGACGCAGGCACACGGCCTTCACTCCATGCCCGCGTCCAACCCATCGGTCAAGCGTGACCTCCCGACACACCCGCCACCAACACTCCATTTACCAAGCAAGCAGCCCCGCAGCCCCATGCCCAACGCCGCTTAGTCACATTTCGTAAATGCTTTCCAGCGGGCCGCCTGACAAGGAAGTGCTGCACACCACCTAAGCCTCAAGCCGCATTACCCCATCAGCCCCGCCCAGCCCTGCGACCCGAGCGTCCTCCGCAGCCTGCCCTAACAACTGCAGCGCCGCAGGCAGCGCGTCCCGCCAGCCACGCAGCGTCACCGACCGCAGCCACCGCCCGGCGTCACTGCGCCCACCCGCCGCGCCTGCCGCATCTCCCTCGCCACCTGCTCCCCCGCCGCCCGCTTCAACCCCTGGCATCCCTGGCCGCTGCACCGCATTGCACAGACCCAGCAACAGCTTCCCCAACGCCGGCTTGATCGTGTGAGCCGAACAAGGCGCCAGCTCTGCGCATGTGTCTTTGCGGCGCGGGCCAGGTGCTGCGCGTACATGCAGTGGATCCTGCTGGATCCAGGGGCTGACGTCCAGATCCAGATGTGACAGGCGCGGCAGTGCCAGCGCCAGGTCCGGAACCCGCGCCAGCAGCAGCAAGCAGTTGACAGTGCTCAGCTCCTGGGGGGCGAGGAGAAGTCACAAGGGTTCGGAGCAGCGCAACGGACGGATTCCCATGTGCAGGCGCGACGACGCAAACCTACAGCACTAGCAGTACTACCGGTAATGTCGGGCGGCCGATTTCCTGCTGCGCCGCAATCCGGCAGTGCATGCACTGAATGCGGCCAACGTGGACGGCCGCTGGGCGTGCTTGGCACCTCACTCGCCGCTCACTGACCTCCAGTGTGGTGCAGTGCCGCAGCAGGGCGTCCATGTCCGCGCCGCCAAGCGCCACCCCCTCCAGCCGCAGCCCCCGCAGCCCCAGAGCCCCAATCGCCGCCAGCCAGCCCGCATGAGAGGCCGGCGGCAGCGGCGGCAGCGGCAAGGCCATAGACGGCGGGGCGAAAGCCGGTGGCGCCAGTTGCGGGAGCGGAGCGAGAGGTTGGTTGAGCTCTGACCTTGAAGGTGACCCTGACTCGGAAACTGAGCCAGACTCTGAGCCAGGTTCTGCAGCTTCCTCAGCTCGGTCCTGCAATGCCTCCTGGGCCACCGCCAGGGCTCCAGCCGCATACACACCCTCGCCGCCCTCCCCATCACCCCTGCCACCAGCTTCGTCATCCGACGCCAGCTCCGCATCGGTATCTGAGTCCGCGGCCGGCTCCGCTGCACCTTGAAAGGTGTCACCCATTTGCGCCGGGCCGCCGCCAGCCACCAGCCGGCGCCCGATGTGTCCATCATCCAGCACCACCGCCACATGCGACACGTGCCGGCACGGGCGGACCATGCCCAGGAAAGCCGCCGTGCTCCTCAGCGCCGCCTCGCCAGCCGCCAGCAGCACCCCGCCGCCGGCCGCGTCGCCGCGGCAGTGGCTGACCAGGCAGTCGTCTGGCCGCAGTAGCACCACAAGCCGCCGGCTGCTGCTACTGCCGTCACCGTCCAGCTGCAGCTCCTGCAGCCCCGCCGGCGGCTGTAGCGCGCCGTACAGCTCCGGTGCCAGCTCGCCGCCTTCCCTGTGGAACGACTGCAGCTGCGCCGGCGGCCGAAGCTGCAGCACGCGCAGCTGCGGCGGCAGTAGCAGCGGCCGTGTGCCAGCCAGCAGCGCGCTCTCGATGGCGGCGGGCGGCGACCGCTCCGCCAGCCAGCCGCGGGGGCCCCTCAGCGGCCGGCGGTCTGGCAGTGCGCCTCAAGGCGTGTGAGGCTGCTGAGCGATGCAAGCTCGGGGTGCAGCTGCGGGCAGCAGGCACGGGTGTAACTAGTGGTACCGGCATGGGACTTGCAAACGCCCAACCACTACCATTGCATTCCCCACCCGCCATTCCCGGCCCCCCCCAGCACCTGCCGCTTCCCAGCCCCACCTCCAGTTTGCCGTCCACCGCCAGCTCCCGCAGCCCCCGCAGCGCCGTCAGCAACGGAGCCACGGCCGCCGCCTCGCGCCCGCCGCCCAGCTCCAGCCGCACCAGCCGCCCACCAGCCTCCACACTAGCCTCCACACCAGCAGCCTCCGCACCCACCGCCGCCGCCGCCGCCGCCGCCGGCCCCAGGCGCTCCGCCAGCATAAACTGCCCCGTCACACTGTCCATGTGCGCAAGCCGCAGCGTGTGCAAGCCCCGCCACAGCGGCGGCGTGCAGCTGCCGCCGCCGCCGTCGCCGCCGCTGCCGCCACCGCTGCCACCATCGCACTCAGCGGCTTTTGCAGGCGCGGCTCCGGCTGTAGCACGGGCCGCACGGCCGCCTGCGGCTGTAGCGCGCGGGGCCCGCTGCACACACGGCACCGCCCACAGCGACGCCAGCTCCAGGCGCGTGAGCTGGCTGCTGCCCAGCAGCACCGCGTCCAGCTCCCGACCCAGGGCCGAGCTGTGGCCGTAGTCCACCAGGTTCAGCGTCCGCAGACTGGGCAGCAGAGGGCTGGGCGGCAGGCCCCGGTCCCCTGTGTCCGGGCCGGCATGGCGAATGGCCGCAACGACGCGGGCGCCCGAGGTGCTGGCGCTTTGCGCCTCGTTAGCTTCTGTGCCCTCCAGCGCCGTGCCAGTGTCTTCACCTTCATCGCTGCCGCTGCTGCCGTCAACGCTAATGCCCTGGGCGAAGGTGCTACTGCTGAAGCAGTTGCTGCTGCCGATCAGTAGCCCCAGGCCCGCAGCGATTTGCTGCTCTATGTCGAAAGCGTCACTACCTTGGATGAACTCCGAGACGCAGTCTTTCAGGAGGGTCAGATGCTGCAGCCGGGGCAGCACCGCCGCCACCGCGCGCGCTACTGCCGGTGTGAGCATCCACCAGGTCAGCCGCAGCCGCAGCGTGGGCAGTAACAGTGGGGGAGCAGGTTGGTGGATAATGGGGCTGTGACAGCTAGCCTCGATGCTGCTGCTCTCTACGGCGGTACCGCCGGAGGCTACGGCACTAGTAGCAGCTGCTCCGGTTGGTCCGGTGGGTTGCGGCTCGGCAGGCGGCGCTGCGGCCGCGGGTGTCGTGAGCGTCTCGAGCAGCCGCACTCTGCAATGACAAGCCGATGTCAATGCGTGCGCCAGCATGTTGCAAGACAAGTCGCGAAACACAGTGTGTGCGGGGCGAAGACAGCGAGCAGCGCACGTGCCGGCGCACGCGCGTCTGCACACACGGAAGCCCGACGCGGCTCACATGCTGTCCCGCCGCTCCGAGTACGAGCACCACTTGAGGTCCATCGCCAGGGTCTGAACGAAAAAGCATGGAGACCAAAGTGGGTCCGGAGTGGATGGCGCAGGCAGCGTTTCCCAGGGCCCTTGCACCTGGCCTCCCGCCCTCCCGCGTTGCCTCAGGACCCGCGCCCTGACCCCCGCCAGCAGTGCACGGGCGGAGAGTGCCCACCTGCGGTCTGCATCCGCGCTCCCGGACCTTCTGGAGAGCATACTGAATGCCATCCACCCATATCAGGCCCTGGCCGTACGGGTTTGGAGCGCAGTCGCGCACACGAAGGACGGGCTGCCATCGGTCGTAGCTTGCGCGCGCTCCACGGCAGGTGGCTTTGAGCGCCCGACGATCAGTGTCAACGATAATATGAGGGAATAAGAGCTCGAAAACGTGTTCGGGTATAGTGTTTGTTTGGCTGCCTGACTCGGGAACATCCATTTTCCGTTCTGGGACAGCTCGCTTATCACCGGCGCATGCTGCATAAAGCAAGCGAAGTATTATAAAGCATTCATGTTGCAATTGAATAAAGTTTAGGGCAAGACACGTTGCAATCATCACCACTCAAGCCTTCTTCCGCCTCCCCCAGTGCCCACGCCCAGTGCCCTCTTCCCCCGAGCGCGTGTCCTCGGTAGTCTTCAATTCAACCTCCATGTCACCGCTGTAGCCAGAGCACGTGCTACCGCTGCTAGGCCGCGTAACCGTTATCCTCTCCTTCATGCTTGCCTGCCCGAGCTTGCTCTCCTTAATCCTTATCTGCCTTGCACGGAATAACCCAGTGTTTCAGGTTTCCCCCCCCCCCTCGCCCCCCCTCTTCCAGTCCCTCCTCGCGGGATCACCGCATCAAAGAGTCCCCGTCCTCTTTTCAATGTCATGAAAAAAGCGTGAACACAATCCCACATCACACGCAGCTGGCGGCCATCGGGCATGCATATTACTAAACCACTGTGCCACCCGGCGCTGGGCTGCCCGACCCTCCAGATGGCCGCGGCGGGGGAACTTGCAGCAGCAGGGGGTGCGGCGGCCAGTAGCCTGCAGCTGAACCCACATGCATGGTCTGCAGCTGCGGCTGTGGCGGCGGCTGCCCCACGGCCGCCACCCGCGGCCAGGCAGGCGGCGGCTGAGGCGGCTGAGGCGGCTGAGGCGGCTGAGGCGGCTGAGGCGGCTGAGGCGGCTGAGGCGGCAGCGGCGGCAGCGGCGGAGGCGGAGGCGGCGGAGGCGGCCACTGCTGCAGGCTCAGGGAGGCGGGTGCCAGCACCAGCGCCTGTTGCGTAGGGTCCTGTTGCAGGGGAGGCTGGTGTGCCGCCATTGGCAGCCCCTGCTGCGGCTGCTGTTGGGTCTGCTGCGGAAAGTAGGCCTGCGGGTGCGGCCGGTGTGGTTTAGACGGTGGCGGCTGAAGACTTGGCGGCGGCGCGCGGCGGCACATCATCATGTGCGGCGGTACCTCGCGCCCTGCCGCCGGCAGCTGCGGCGGCAGGGGTGGGCCCTGCGGCGCCATACGCGGGACGGCCGCCGCTGGCTGCCATGACGCCTCAGCCGCGTCCGGTGGTGCCACGGCCTCGCGGGCGCCCAGCGGCGTTGTCGCATGCAGCGCACCGTCCTGCTGCATGCGCTGGTGCTGGTGCTGGTGCTGGTGCTGGTGCTGCGGCGCCGCCCACGGCACATCTGCCGGTGGCGCCGGCTGCTGCGGGGGTAGCATCAGCTGCGGAGGCACAGGTGTGCTGGACCGAGTGGGGGCCTCCGCAAGAGGCGGCAGCGGCAGTGCCGGCTGTGGACGCTGACTTGATGACAGCTGCTGTTGCTGTGAAGACAGCGTTGGGGCGCCTCCTGAGCCACTGGCGGCGGTGGCCCCAGCCGCGTTGCTGGCGCCGCCGCCACCGCCGCCAGCTGCAGCTGCCGTAAATGCTGCCGTTGCAACTGCAAGGGCCGCAGCATGCGCCGCAGCCAGCGCCTCCGCCGACAGAGCTAACGGCGGCGCCGGCGCCGGCGCTCCGGCACCTGCCACCGCCGCGCTGCTACCCCCTGCAGCTGATGCTGCCGCCTTGATTGCTTTCTTGCCCAGCGCCTTTGGCGGCCGCGCTGCACTGCCCCCAGCGCCCTTGGCCCTCTTTTCTTTGTCACCTGCTGCCCCCTGCTGCTTCGAAGCGCCCTTCTTGCCCGCCGCCGTGCCGCCACCAGCCACACCGCTGGTGCCTCCCCGTACCACGGGCCCGCTACCATTACTACCGCTTCCATTGGCACCAGCGCAACCACCGGTAGCCGCAGCAGCAGCGTCCCCATCCGCAGCCGCAGCCGCGGCTACAGCCCCGCTACTGCCACCGACCTCGTAGCCGGTGAAGACGCCCGGGGGCGGGTCGACCCGCTGCACGCGCACACGGCGCGGCCGGGGCGGGTCGTCAAAGAAGGGCGCGTAGGCGCGCAGGTGGCGCCAAGGGTAGAACGTGCCGGGTTTGGCACGGCACGTGGCGTGCGGCCGGACGGGTGGGCGCGGCGCGGGAATGGGCGGCACCAGAGGCAGCCCCTCGTACGCTACACCCCTACTGCCGCGGTTGCTGCCGCCTCCGGTGGCGTTGCTACTGCCGCCTCCGGCGCTTCTGCTGCCGCCGGCGGCTGCGCCGCCCGAGGCAAACCTGGCGCCGGGGCCGCCTGGGGGCAGGACGGCAGCGACGGGGATGCGTGGGAGCCCCAAGGGGGTTGTGGGGCTGGAGGCCGCAGCTGCCGTTGTAGAGCTGGAAAGCTGCGCAGGCAGGGCGCCGACGCCGGAGGCGGCTACGCCGGCAGCACCCTCAGGACCGGTGGTGGTCGAGGTTGAATTCGCGGCAGCAGGCCCAGGGCTGGGTCCGCGCGCCGTGGCCGCCGCCGAAGTTGTCGGTTTTGGCTTTGGCGGCAGAGGCGGCGGCAGCGAAGGGCCTGCAGGTGTGGGCAGGTGCTGCGGTTTGCCTGCTGGCACAGCTCTCATTGGTTTCGACGGCGGAGGAGCAGGTAGCAGCAACTGCTGCGGTGGTGTCTGAAAGCCAGCTGGCGCCGGTGGTTCTGGCGGCTGAGAGCTCTGGGGACGCTGTACCGATAACGACGTCTGCGGCTTGCGCAGTGACGGTGGCGGCGGTGGTGGCGCCGTCTGTGGCACTTGCGCTACTTGCGGCAATGGCACGCCAAAGCCAAGAGTGGGTGCTGCCGGCGGCGGTGGCGGCTGTCGCTGCTGCTGTGGATCTACTGCTGGCAGCAGCAGCGCATGGGCCCCGCCAGTGATCGCAGCAGAAGGCCTTTGTCCCGGTACCCTCACCGTCGCGGCAGAAGAAGGCGCCGCGGGCAAGGCGGCGGCGGGCAGCGGCTCAGCCCGCGGGCGTGCGCCCGTCACACCCGGCAGCAGCAGCCGCGGTGGCGCGGCTTGGGCCAGCAGCACACTCGGTGGCGTCGCGTGCTGCAGCCGGGGCTGGTGCTGGGGCTGTAGCTGGGGCTGTAGCTGCGCCTGCATCGGAGCCGGCAGCCGGCTGGTGACAGCCGGCGGCGCGGGCGGCTGTAGCAGCTGTGGCGACCACGTGGCCGCCCGCTCGTTCGGTGGCGGAGGCGAGGACAGCAGCAGTCGCCCAGGGTGCAGGCGCTGAGCATTGCTGGCCATAGCAGCACCACCACCGCTGCCTGTGTTCCGCAGCTGCGGTGCTACTGCTGCACAGTTCGCGACAGCCGCTGGCGCCACCGACTCCGCCGCTGCGCCCTGGACTTGAGTAAGCGCCCCCGGCATCGCCGGTTGCACTGCTGGCCCGCCGGTGGCGTCGGCGCGGGCCGCTGCCTCAGTGTCCACTGGTGGTCTTGCAACAGCGACCGCCGTTGCGGGCGGCAGCGTGGGAGGCCCGGACAGTCCCCGAGGAGCAGGCAGCGGCGGCGGCGGCGGTGGTGGTGGCGGCGGCGCTGCGACGGCGGCCAGCCAAGCAGCGCCCCATGGGTCGGGATCCGCCGGGGCAGCACCAGCACCTACTGTAGTAGCGCTCGCAGCACCACCCGCTGTGCCGACGCCACTACTGCATGCGGTGCCGCCAGAGTTTCGCTGCTGCTGCTGCTGCTGCTGCTGCTGCTGCAGGAGCAGCTGTAGCAGCTGCTGCTGAACTGCCGCAATCGTTGTTGTCGGCGATGCCGTGGATGCCGTGGACACACGTGCCGCGCCGCCGGTGGCACCTGGCGGCGGCGGCGGCACTGCGCCAGCCGCCGCCGCCGCCGCCGCCACCGCCGACGTCCACGCCGCCGCTTCGCCCCCATCATCTGAATCTTCCAGGGTCTCTGAAGCAAACAGCGTGGCGTCCTCGTTTTCCTCGTGCGGCTGCTGTGAGGGCCGTGGTGCGCGCGGCTGCCACGACGTGACTGTCTGCTGCTGAGGGCTGGCTGTAGCAGCTGCAGCTGCGGTGCCGGGCATCGGCAGCAGCAGCTCACGCGGTGGCGCAAGCTGCAGCGGCGGCGGCGGAAGCGGAGGCGGTGGCGCCGGCAGCGGCGCCAGTGTCGTGACCGCCGCCGCCGGCGCCACTGAGGCTGGACCGCCCCCACCTGCAGGCGGCGCTGCGGCAGAGGGGCCGCACTGGACGGCTGCGGTGATGGGCAAAGCTGGTGGCGAAAGCTGCGAGGTCTCGTGCCTCCCAGCCAGCAGGCCCTGGCCCTGCCCACCCGGGCCCACAGCTGCCGCCGCCGCAGATCCGCGGGAAGCAGCTGCAGCGCTAGCAGCAGGAGGGATGGTCACGTCACCCGCCGTTGCACGTGCCGGAGCTGCTGACGCCGTCGCAGCCGGTGTGTGCGTGGACGCAAGCGCAGTGTTTCCGGTGTCCTGCGTCGCTGTGCCTGCTGCCGAGGAATCGGCAGCAGTGGACGTGGTCGCGGAAGAGGTCCCAGTAGTGCTGGACGTGGTGGTGCTGCTGGCACTCATGGTGTCCGCGTCCGGACCAGCCGCCGGCTCAGCCGTCGGCTGTAGCACCGGCTGTCGCACCGGCTGTAGCACCGGCTGCGCCCAGGCGGCCCACGGGGGCGCTGCCAGCACCTGCTGCCGGGGCGTTTCTGGCGGCGCCGCCAGCTCGGCACCTCCCACTGCCAGGCTAGCGGCTGACGGCGACGGCAGTAGCATGCCGTTGGGCTGTAGCACCAGGTGGTGCACGGGTAGGCACGGGCGCCCCTCGGGGCTCTGTAGCCGCATTAGGGAGGACAGCACGAACCGAGCCCCGCCACTAGACCGGCCGGCGCATCCGCCAGGCGTGTGCGCCGTAGCCGCCGCATCAGGGGCGGCTGTAGCAGCAGGGGTGGCTGTAGCAGCCGCTGCGGCCGGCTCGGCTGTCGAGGGCTGGGCTGCAGCCCGCACGGGTACGCCGGAGCCGGGCGTGGCAACCGCAGCAGGCAGGGACTGTGCTGATGGTCGCATCACGGCGCCGGTCTTTGCCGTGCGGGCGTTGGGCACCGGCAACGCCGTGGGCTGCTGCCGATGGGATATGCGCTGCTGCTGCGCTGTGGCCCGGGGCCGCAGCTGGTGATCTCCATGACGGCGAGGTAAAAGCGGCTGTTGCTCCTGAGGCCTCTCTGTCTGTGAGCTGGCTGTCGGTGACGCGGCGCCCGGCCGCTGGTGTTGCTGGCTCCGCCCAGCTACCGCCGCCGCCGACTCGCCACTGTCCGCGGATGGGCGTACTGCTGACCGCTGCCCAGCCGTTTCCGCGTCTCGAGCTGCAGCCGCCGCCGCCGCCGAGTCGCTCTCCTTGGCTTCTGCCTCGCTCCCAAGTCCCTCCAGACCCTCCAGGCCCTCCAAGCCCTCCAGGCCCTCCAAGCCCACAAATAGGCTGTCCAAACGCCGACCGCTCACCAGCACCGGCGCGGCCAAGCCGCCGCCTGCACCTCCAACTGCCCCCCCAGCCGCTGCTGCGCCGCCGCCGCCACTCCCGCCAACCGCCTCGGCCTCGCTGCAGAGCCCCGCCGCCAGCAGCAGGCTCGCAGGCAGCGGCAGCGACATAAGGCGGCTGGCACTGGCACCGGCACTGCTGCGGCCCACGCCGTCGCCGCCAC
Source organism: Chlamydomonas schloesseri (assembly GCA_016834595.1). NCBI lineage: Eukaryota > Viridiplantae > Chlorophyta > Chlorophyceae > Chlamydomonadales > Chlamydomonadaceae > Chlamydomonas > Chlamydomonas schloesseri. The sequence goes on from JAEHOD010000035.1 coordinate 873,508, forward strand.
CACTGGCGTGGGCAGCACCAAGCAGCTGTTGCTGCGCGCCTGCCGTCGCCGCGGCGGCGCCGCCACTGAGCAGCGAGCCGTCCGGTGCAGGTGACGGCTGAGGCGCAGTAGTGCGGTCTCCAGCAGCAGGCGACGTGGAGGTGCTGCTGCCAGCAATCACACCGCCGCCGGCTGTAGCCGCTACCGACGGCTGTAGCAGCCGCCTCTTCTTGGGCGGCGGGGGACTCATGGGCGGCGGCATCAGGGCTGCAGCTGCAGCTGCTGCGGCGGCGGCGGCCGCAGACGTAGTAGCCCCTGCATCGGGTGTTGCAAACAAGGCTCGGCCTGCGGGAGCAGCGTCTGGCGGGGAAAGCGCTGGTGGCAAGGCACCGTTGGTAGCAGCTAAGGCAGCAGCTGGTCTGGCGGCGGCAGCAGGTGGTCTGGTGGCGGCCGCCGCTGGGGCGGCGGCGCCGGCAGCAGCGGGCGGCTGCAGCCCGGGGGTGTCCGGGCCTGAGGGTGCGGCCGCGCCGGTGGAGCCCGCCGCCGCGGGGCCCCTTGCTGACGCCGCCGCAAGGGCCGCGGTGAAGGGCGATGTGAGCATAGGTTCGCAGTGCATTAGCGCCGGTGGCTTGTAGGTTGATGCTGGAGGCCGATGCTGTAGCTGCTGCTGCTGCTGCTGCTGCTGCTGCTGCTGCTGCTGCGGCGGCGGCGGCGTGCGTGGCAGCCGCTGCACGCCGTGCGGCCCCGGGCCCTTTGCGCCAGCAGTAGCAGCAGCACCGCCCACGCCGGCGTTTGACGCCCGGCCCAGAGCTGCGGATGCAGACCGCAGCAGCTGCAGCCCTGCGGGGATCGGTGTAGATGACGCCACGCGACCTGCGGCAATGCCCGGCGGCAGCGGTGGCGTGAGGCGCGCCGCCGCCGCCGCCGCCGCCGACCCTGCCTCGGCGCCTGTCCCCGCCGCAGTTGCAGCGCCCCCCAGCAATGGCGTCGCCGCCGAGGGCTGCTGCTGCTGCTGCTGCTGCTGCTGCTGCTGCTGCTGCTGCTGCTGCAGCGCCGGGGTCACAGCTCCCGGGCGAGGGGAAGCCAGGCCCTGAAGGATCTCACTCAGGCCGCCCATGCTCATGGATCCCATCAGCTGGCGGCTCAGGCTACTGCTGGATCCAAAGTTAGTCAGCCCGCCGTACAAGTCATCATCGTCAATACCTCCATCAGCATGGCCGCCGCCTTCGGCAGTCATATCCATCGGTACGGTTGGCGGTGGCGGTGTGGCAGCGGGCACGGCGGCTGCTGCACGACCGGCGGCGCGACCCTGTGCCTCCCCTGCAAATGCCGACTGCAGTGCCGCTGCTCCCCTCTGCACGAGCCCCTCAACCTCAGCGGTCCCTGCGCCCGCGGCTGATGCCTGCTCTTCCCCTGCGCCAGCCTCTTCCGTTGCCAGCAGTGGCAGCGGCTGCGGCTGCGGCTGCGACGTGGGCCGAGCTGGCGGCGTCGGCGACAGCAGCAGCGCGGGCGGCGTCGGCGACAGCAGGCCCCGCGGCGGCGGGGAGAGCAGCGCTTCTAGCTGCTCCTGGCCGAGGCTCTCGCCGTGCGCAAGGAAGAAAGAGTTATTGTTTCCGAGCAGAAGGCTGCCGAAGAGCGTGTTGCTGCGATGCAGCTGCAGGTCGTCCCCCGTGGCGGGATGCGCTACAGCCGCCGGTACTGATGGTAGGGGTGCTACAGCCGGTGCTGGAGCTCGGGTTACAGGTGTAACAGCCACGCCTGCCTGACCGAATGCAAACTCCGTGGGGCCGCCAGCCGGCAGCTCAGATGAGGCTGGCGGAGGTGGCTGCTCGCTCGGCTGCAGCTGCTGCTGCTGCTGCTGCTGCTGCTGCTGCTGCTGCTGCTGCTGCTGCTGCTGCTGCTGCTGCTGCACCTCTTGAGGTTGGGACTGCGCCTCCCAGTGCTGTTCACGTGGCGCCATGAGATGCCGGCCCAACTGGAGCTCCGGCGGCAGCGGCAGCGGCTCCTGCGCAGTCCTCCCCCGCCCATCATCATCATCGGAGGCAGCAGCTGCTGCTGTGCCGGCCTGCTGGCTGCCGCCGTCGTATTGCACCGCTGACACCTGAAGCGCACGCGGCGCAACGTTCCTGCTGTAAGACAGTGGCTGTAGCTGTTGTGGCTGTAGCTGCGGCGGTACCAAGAGCTGCTGCTCCTGCCCTTGTGAAGGCGGCGGCAGCAACTGGGCGGCCGCGGCAGCGTAGCTGAAGGGCCGTGGGGGTGACTGCACAGGCCGCATCCCCAGGCCAACACCAGCGCCGCCGCCGCCGCCGCCGCCGCCGCCGCCGCCGCCGCCGCCGCCGGCACCACCGGCACCGCCACCGCCCAGCAGCGCGCCCACGTCTGCCAGCGCTCCAGGCGGCACAGGGCGCGGAGGTGACCGCCATTGCGCCACGCCGCGAGCCGAGCCAGCGCCGCCGCCACCCCCAGCAAGCCTGCTGCCGCCGCCGCCGCCGCCGCCGCCAGCGCCTTCGAGCTGCAGCGTGCCCGCAGCCAGCTTCTGTGCCCCTCCGCCACCCACGACGCCGGCGGCCGCGCCATTACGGGCCGGCGGAGATGCAAACAGACCGCCATAGCGCGCAGGCGTGGGCAGCGCGGGCAGCGCGCCTAACGCTCCAGGCGGCCCCAGCCCAAACGGCGGTGAGCCCCATCCGCCGCCGCCGCCGCCGCCGGCAGCAGGCGACCCCGGGATGAAGCCGTACTGCTGTCGGATGAGGTCGAGGTCCACCTCGGGTGCGACTGCGTGCGTGTGTGTGTGTGTGTGTGTGTGTGTGTGTGTGTGTGTGTGTGTGTGTGTGTGTGTGTGTGTGCATTCCGTGCAGGGGGTGTGGTGTGGCGGAGGAGGAGCGGTTCGGGGGGGGGGAGCAGGGTGGGGGAGGCCGTTGCGCACCACCGTGCGTCCTGGCCATATATAGTGCAGCAGAGGTGCAAATACAGGCCTTTGCACATTTGCGTGGATAAGCATGCTTAGCGGGCACACATGCGCGGTAGCGCGTCACTGCGCGCACGGTGATGATGAATGCTCACATGTTGGGCTGAAGGTGTGGGGCCGCTGGCCCGGCACCGGTGGCGCGGCAGGTGGCGGCGGCACTAGTGGAGGCGCAGACGCCAATGGCGCCGCCGCCGCCGCCGGGCTAAACCGTGACGGCGGCGGAAGGCCGCCGCATGAGTTGGGCCCAGCAGCAGAAGCAGAAGCAGTGGTCGGGTCGACAACGTATCCACTGCCGGCAACGCCTGCTGCAGCTCTCGCGGCTCCCACCGCCGCGCCCGCGCTGTCCTGGCGGCGGGGTTCAGCCGCTGCTTGATGTGTGGACGGCGGCTGTGGCTGCTGCGGCGGCCGCTGCTGTTGGTGCCAAACTGGCGGTGGCGCTAGTGGCGCCCTTGGCCGCCGCTGCTGCTGCTGCTGCTGCTGCTGCTGCTGCTGCCAGAAGGGCGGGGGCGCTCTTTGCAGCTGCTGCTGCTGCTGCTGCTGCTGCTGCAGAGGCGGCGCTGGCGGCACCACGCGCTGGCGCTTCGCTGGGTGCTGCGGGGCTGACGCGGCACGGGCGCCTTTGCCAGCAGCGCCGCTGCTTGGCGCCCGTGTTTGCCCCAACCCGCTTTCAACAGTGTCCGATGCGCCAATACTACTGCTGCCGCTTGGCCGCACGGCAGCGGTGCGCTTCTGGTGAACACGCGCGGCGCCGGGGTGCTCTGGAGGCGGGGCTTCGACCACTTGCATGCGCTTTGACGCCGTTGTTGCTGCCGGCGCAGGCGCTGCTGCCGTCATCGCTGCCCCGCCGAAGGGCAGCAGTGCCTTTCCTCCGCCAGCGCCGGCAGTGGGGCGCCCGACGCCCGGCGTTGACGTCTGCGCCGCGCCAGCCATCCCAGGGCCCTGCTGGTGTTGCGTGTGGTGTTGCTGGTGCCTCTGCTGCGGGTGATGCGGCTGTGGGTGCTGTGGCGGGTTTTGTGGGTGTGCCCGTAGGGGCGGGTGGGGCTGGCCGTCGTCTGCCTCTTCCACCAGGCGGGAGCGCGGCACGTGCTTGCGCTGGCTGCGCCGCGTCGCCGGTGCCTGCTGTGCCTGCTCGTGCGCCTGCTCCTGCTCATGCGTCCGCTGTGCCTGCTGCTGCGTCTTCTGACGTGCCTGCTGCTGTGGCTGTGGCGCTGCTACGTTGCTGCCGGCGCTAGCATCAGCCGGGGCACGTATGCCAGCAGTGGCGCCTCCATCAGCAGCAGCAGCCGGCGCCAGCCAGGACGGCCTCGCCGATTGCGCCGCCACTGCCGCGATCTGGGTCGGCGGCCGCCCAGCAACGCAATCTCCTGTCAAAACAGTGTGGAGAGGATGAGGACATAACAAAATGGTCTGCAGCCGCCAGAACAAACAGGACCCAGACGGCATGCCGACACGTAATGCATTCCGCCCGCCCGCCATAATCTCGCCCGAGCTCCTTACTTACCTTGCTCTGCTAGCTCCGCAGGTTGTGTCGGCACTTGGGATGCCTGCTGGTTCTGTTGGTGCTGCTGCTGTTGCGGCTGCCTGCGGCCGCCCCTGCTGGCCCTGTGCCCCGCGCCGCTCCGCTTGCGTGGGTTCCGGCGCGGCGAAGGCGTCGGCGCCTCAGACGCGCCTTCTGACAGCAGCGCGTCCATGCGGACTTCACCTTGCTGTTTGCTATCTAGATCTGCTAAGGCTTAGCTAACTCGAGGCGCATTTGCACGGTCAGGAACCCGTCTGGCCAACAGCGCTGGGAGGAGCCAAGCCGCTGCCGCATGCAGTCTGAAGCCGTGTTCGAGGCGCTAGAATTACCTGGAGAATACTGCGACCACGTTAGTGACAACCTGTGTGGCAAATTCGCTGGCCATGGAATTTCCGGAGCTGCGGCAAACATGAACAAGCGGCTTCCCGCCCAAATTTGTGCGACGTAATCGGGGCTTGGGTCCGCGGGTCACAGTAAACGGCCGCGGGTGTGCACTGTGTTGGCGCTACTGCTTACATCCAGCACATTGTGCCGCTAGCTATTAATGATGCATCAGCCCGTGAGGCCATACCCACGGCGTTCAGATTTGCTAACACTCGGGCCCCCCGGCGGCGCTCAAAACGGCAGCCCCCACCAACCGCCACGCGCACGCAGCAAAACACGCACGCTCAAGACATCCTGCTCAATACCTGCGCCAGAAGCGCGACGCACATAACACGCGCTGCCGTCCATCACAGCCCCCCAGGGCGGCAATGACGGTGCAATATACAGCCCCAGGGATGGCCAGGGCTTTGTGTACAATAAGCTGTGTTGGTACAAAGGCCGTCGCGCCGCCTCCCTTGCCAGATCCCTCAAGACACGCACCCGACTCTAGCTTTTCCTATTTCGTTCTGTTGCGCCCCCGGACTCAAAGGAGTTAGTGGGGCCTGCATGGACCTCAAGCCATGTAAATGCTCATGCTCACCCGACTCGACTGGGCTGTCCTCACGAATGCGGGTGCTGCCACGGGTGCGCCGGCAGCCGCTGCAGCCGAGCCGCCGCCTCCCTCCTCCTCGCCTCCTCCTCCGCGCGCTCTCTCTCCCGCGCCGCCGCCTCCAGCGCCGCCGCCTCCGCCGCCTGCGCCGCCCGCAGCCCTGCCATGAACTCCTCCATGCTCACACCGCCGTCGCCGTTGGCGTCCAGCGCCGCCATAAGCGCCGCCGCGTCGCGGTCGGAGGCGGGCGCCGCCAGGTCAGCAAGCACCTGCCGCACCTCGCCTGCATGATATGGTGTGATGGTGTGACCGGAGAGTTCCAAGCATTTAGGTTGAAACGAGTAGGTGTGGACAGGCAGGCATGGGAGGGGGGCGGCGAATATGGGTATGGTGCGAGAGAGACGGGGCACGGCCTGGTGTGATGGTGTGGTGGGGGAAGCCATGTGAGAGAGATGGACGTGTCAGGGCGGTGGGCGTGTGAGGGAGACTGCATAGTGCACAGAGGTCCAGCAGGCCTAGTGCAGGCACAGCGAGCGCAGCATGCAGCGCCCAGACCTTGACGGGGCAAACCACCCACACCTCCACATGCCAGCATCCAGATGGCAACACCAACAGCACTGCGCGCCCCGTCCCTTCCCTTGCAAGCCACGTGCATTTGTGTGACGCGTCACAGAACCGCGTCACAGAACCGCGTCACAGAGCCGCGCTGCGCCCACTACTCACCCAGGCTGAGCCGGCCGTCGCCGTTCACGTCCAGGTGCCGGAACAGCTGCTCTGCTGCCGCCGCCGCATCCCGGTGCGGCAGCCCGATCACCAGCGGCTGTAGCAGCCCCGCCTCGTCTCCCTCGTCCATGGAGGCAAGGCTGGAGAACAGCAGCGCGTTGGCGCTGGCACTGGCGGCAGTAGCAGCGGCCGTAGCAGAGGGGCCTGCTGCTGCTGCTGCTGCAGCCTCGGCTGTAGCAGGGCTGGTGGGAAGTGTGGAGGTGGATGCTAGGTGGGGCGGCAGGGCGGCTGCGGGTGCGTCCGCAGCTGCAGCGGGCGACGCAGGGCTGGGCGAAGCGGGCTGCGCGGTTACAGGCAGTGAAGTAGTGCGCTGCGCACTGGGCTTGGGGAGTAGGACGGGCGGAGAGGACAGGGACCCGGGTGCGGAGCGGCGCGGCGGCGGCGCCATCAGCTTGGGGGCCGTCCCTTTCTCCGCACCGCTCGCACTGGCCTTGCTGGCAGCAGTAGCAGCAGGTGCAGCAGGTGCAGCGGCTGCTGCTGGTGTTACTGTTGCGGGCGTGTGTCCCGCCACATTGGAGGGCGGCGCGGCGGCCGTCGCTGTCGCTGTCGCGGCACCTTCCGCACCCGCAGCACGTCCTGATGCGGACGGCGCCGCGTGTCCCAGCGCCCTGGCAGGGGAATGGCCGCTGCTTGAGCTGGCTGCTGCATGCGCAGGTGCGGAGATAGCATCCAGGCTTTCGCTCCCGCTCCCAAATGCCGTTGCTGTGGCTGTGGACACCACCGCAGCGGCGGCCGCTGACGCGGCGGCCGCGGCGGCAGCAGCCGCTGCCGCGGCCGCTGCGCGGCGCTCCTTCCGCTTGCGGCGCCGCTCCGCGGCGGCCTTGGCGTCCTCCGCACTCATGCCTGTGGGGACAGGTCGTATCAACAGCAGTCCATGCAGGTTTTAGATCCAAGTCGAATAGTCGTCAAATGCCTGACGGACACGGGACTACGGTAATACATGCAGCCTGCTGCCTGCCCCGTCCTTCATAGCAGTCCCACCTATGGTTTCGATTTCATGGTTTTGAGCTTGGGCTTGTACTACCGCCCCCTCCCCCCAGCCCCCATCCCGCTCTTGTTGCAGCCACGCATGCTCGCACGCACCCATGCACCCACCCATGCACCCACCCATGCACCCACCCATGCACCCACCCGTCGACGCCGCACGCAGCAGCAGCCGGCCGCGCGGCTGCGCCGACAGCCGGCTGCGCAGCTCCTGCGTCCAGGCCTGCAGCTGCCGCGCCGTGCGCGCGTCCAGGCCGCCCTTGTACACGGCGTGGGCGGCGTCGCCGCTCTCGGCGGCGCGGTCCATGGCGGCGGTGCGGATCTGCAGCTCCAGGCACAGTGGGCCCACCACCTCCTCCTCCGAGGTTGAGGAGCCGGAGGAGGGGGGCGAGCCGGAGGAGGGGGCCGAGCCGGAGGAGGGGGGCGAGCCGGAGGAGGGGGGCGAGCCGGAGGCGGAGGCGGTGGCGTTGCTGGTGTTGGGGGCTGTGTGGGTGTAAGCGGCCGCGGAGGATGATGGATCGTGGGGGGAGAAGGGCGCGGAGGAGTAGGAGTAAGGGGTGTGATAGGAGGCAGTGCTGCCGCTGCCGGTACTGCTACTGCTACTACTGCTATTGCTACTGCTACTGCTGCTGCCGGTGTCGTACACCAGCGCGGGGCCGTCGAAGGAGGACAGCGACTCCGACGATGTGCTGCCGCCGCTGCTACTCCCCGCGCCTGCACCTGCTACTGCTGCCGCGCCCGCTGCTGCCTGCGTGCTGCTACTGCCGCTACTGCCGACCTGCTGCGGCTGCTGCTGCGGCTGCTGCTGCGGCTCCACGCCCAGCTGCCCCAGCTGCAGAGTGAGGTGGATGGACTGGTATCCGTTGGTCTTGGGCGCGGTGATGTAGTCCTTGGAGCGCGAGGGGATGGGCCGCCACAGCGTGGAGGCAACCTGCAGCGGCAGCGGCGGCGGCGGCGGCGGCGGACGGCGGCGGAGGAGGACGGTGGCGGCGGAGGACGGCAGAGAAGGGCGGCGGTGCGTAGGTAGGATTGGGAGGATCATCACGGGGGCAAAGATACACTTGGAAGGTATACACTTGGCCAACCAAGGCGGCACGACAGAGTCACACCAGCCCCGCCCCAGGCTCCCCGCCCCCCCGCCCCAGGCTCCCCCGACCCCCTACTCACGTCCTGCACTATGTAGCAGGCCTTGGTGGCCGCCGCCTCCGCCTCCGCGGGCGGCAGGAAGTCCACCGGCTGCACGATGGCGCGCATGCCCAGCAGGTCGTACAGCTCCTGTAGGGGGAGGGGTGCGGGGTGGGGTGGGTGCGGGGTGGGTGGGTGGGTGGGCACGGTGGGTGGGGGTGTGGGGTGCAGGATTTGGGGGAATGGGGAGGTGGGATGGGGTGGTAGTTCATTCTGTAAAGATACTAACCAATATGGAATGTAGTTACACTACAATTCCCGGAGGGTGTGGGGGTCGTTGTGGAGACGAGGCTGGGTCAGTGGGTGGGGTTGCAAGGAGCTGTAGCGAAGTGGAGCCGGTAGGCAGCAGGCGAGGTGGGTGGGTTCGCGGCATGAGCCTTCAACCTTCAGGGTTGGGCCTTGTTGACCAAACGGCGTTCCGGCAGGTGCCGGGGGCGGTGCCCCCCACCCCACCCCTTCCTCCGCGCCGCCCCCAGCCCCCCAGCCCCCACGCACCTCCCTACTGCGGCCGCCGCGGGACAGGTCGCCCAGGTGCAGCAGCTTCTTCATGACGCTGAACAGCGACTTGGTGCGGGCCTTGACCTGCGGGCGCGCATGCGTACAGGCCGGGCAGCGGGGCGGCAGGCGGCGGGGGGGGGGGATTCCATGCATGTTTAATTAATGACGAGGGAGATGTAGACAGACGTTGCGACACAGGGGGGGTGGCAGTAGGCACGAGGAGGCATGTACGAGGTACGGCCAAGGACGCAGGCAGAGCAGACAGCGCGCATGCATGCAACTGGAAACACGTACGAAGCAAACTACTGGGCTAGCTAATCACACAGCCCGCCGCCAACCAAGGTCACCCCTGCCCGCGCCCAAGCCCCGTACCTCAGCCCCCGCCCCAACCCACCCGGATCCCCGTCGCCCGCCCCTGCCCAGCAGGCCTCCCTCCTCCCTCCCTCCCTCCCTCCCTCCCTCCCTCCTCCCCCTCCCTCCCTCCCTCCCTCCCTCCCTCCCTCCCTCCCTCCCTCCCTCCCTCCCTCCCTCCCTCCCTCCCTCCCGGGCCCGCCCCGCCCCCGCCCCGCCCCGCCCCGCCCCGCCCCGCCCCGCCCCGCCCCGCCCCGCCCCGCCCCGCCCCGCCCTGCCCCGCACCGTGAGCCCGCCCGCCAGCTGCTCGAAGGCGGGGTGCCGGTCCAGCGCCGCCAGCAGCTGCTGCTGCGCCGCAAACAGCGCGTCCTCGGCCGGGTCCATCAGCCCGCGCAGCCAGGAGGCGGTGCTCGCGTACGAGTCGGGGAACAGCACCTGGGCGCGGGAGGTGGGGTGCGGGCGGCGGGTGCTAATGGTAAGCTGCTCCCCTTGTGAAACACCTCTGGGGTGTGGAATGAACTAACCCCCTCCCCCCGCTGCCGCAGGCTGCTGCCGCCCCACCTTGAGGCACATGTCCTCCATCAGCGCACTCAGCGGGCCCAGGCCCAGCGCGTGGCCCATGGGCGCGGCTATCTGCAGCGCCTGGTGCGGGTGAGGGCATGAGCGAAGGGCAAGGGAGGGAGGGAGGCGCCGTGGTGGAGCGGTTTTGGTTTGATGCATAGCGCTGATGAGCTAGTCCACATTTGCCAAGTCATCAGCCAAGCCACCGCCCCCACGTAATCATGTCTCCTTTCCTGCCCTGTCCTGTCTCCGCGCCGCCAAGCCTCCATGTAGCAGCCCCCTGAGTGAGCATCATGCCCTTTTCCCATCCCGCGCCGGGCCTTCCCCAACAATACAGTAGGTCCCGTCACCTCCGCAGCCCCCCCCATCATACCAGGACCCCCCCGCCTATCCCCATAGCCCTGCCCACCAACCCCGATCACGCCTGGACCCGAACCCCTTTCCCTCGCCTCTCCACCCTCGCCCCGCCCCGCCCCTCACCTCCAGCGCCAGCGCCTGCTGCTCGTACGCGGGCAGGCCGCCCATGTGCTGCAGCTCGTCCCACCAGCACACCACCTCCACCGCGCAGGCGCGCACGTCGTGGAAGGCCAGGCACCACTCCCGAACCGCGCTGCAGTGCAGTGCAGGCAGGCGCGGCAGTTTATACGGTACCAGGTGCGGGGGCCAGTTTTGACGACGGCACAGAACCACCACCTAGCCAGCCCGGCCCCCATCCCGCAATCTCCGCTCCACATCACGTCCAAGAGTAGCCCTACTCCGAGCTCCGCTGCACGGGGAGCCCACACCCCCAAACCCCGGACCCAAGCCCCCATGCCCCCTCTCTCCCTCCCTCTTCCAAAATCCCCAAGATCCCCCCCCCCACCGCTGCAGAGCAGACACACACAACTTCCTCGCATACACGGTCTTTGATTTGCTTGTTTTCTCCTTGTGATCTCTAACACAACTTCCTCGTGTTTCCTAACACACACACACACACACACACACACACACACACACACACACACACACACACACACACACACACACACACACACACACACACGCACACGCACACGCACACAGTCTCTCTCCCTTTCTCTCTCTCTGGGCGGCAGACAGGCGATTCGTTTCGTTTATTTTGAACACACACACGCACACACACACGCACACACCGGGGCTACGCGGTACCGTCCAAGAAGTATTCGGTGCGTATCCGTCAGTAACTGCGAGCGATTGCGGGGATTCCTCTCCGTTTCCGTTTACCAACACACGCACACACACACACACCTACCTGGCGCCCTCGTCGTCCAGCAGCTCGATCCGCCGCGGCGCCTGCCGCACCCGCAGCATGTCGTGCACCAGCGCCGCCACGCTGGGGCCCAGCTGCGCCCGGATCACGTCCGCGCGCAGCGCGCCCACGTCCGCCGCCTCCGCCACCACGCCCGCGCACATGGCGAAGGCGTCCAGCGGCAGGCCCGCGGCGCACAGGTCCGCCAGCGTGGACGCCAGCTGCACGGCGCGTGTGGCCGGTGAGCGGCCGTCGCGGCGCGGCGGCGAGGACTGCAGGGAGGACAGCGCCAGCTTGAGCGCCGTGATGATGGCCTCGAAGTGCTGCTGTTGCTGCGGGCTCTGCGGCGGTTGCGCCGCGCCGGGCGGCGGTGACTGCTGGCCGGGGGGGACGTAGGGCTGTAGCTGGGTGGAGGGCCGGCCGGAGGGGGCCCAAGGGGAGGCCACGAGCGAGTCCGGTCGCAGCTGCCCGGTGGAGCTGATGCCGCCGGCTCCGAAGCCGGCGCCTGGCGCTACGGAGCCCGAGCTGGACGGAGGCGAGGGCGGGATGTAGGTGGCGGGACGCCCCGCTGTGATCGTGGCGTATGGCTGCGCCACCGCCGAGCCAGGCGACAGGGCCTCCCCGGTCTCGGCGCCGCTCGCTCTCCCGCTGGCGCTTGCAGCTGCAGCACTGAATTCACCTCCCAGTGCTGCCGGCTGCTGCGTCTGCTGCTGCGTTGCGGGCTGGTGGATGGTCGCCGCGGTGGCAGCCACCGCGTCAGCGGGGTCCAGTGACCCGGCCGCTGACAGGCGAGAGGAGACCTCGGCCCAGGCGCTGGCCAGCTGCACCATCGTCGCCAGGCCGCGACGGGCAGCTTCGGTGTCCGCGGGCGGTGGCGAGCCGCCCATACCGGCCTGGTGCCCTGGAGCCTGTGCGGGGGGAGGGCGTGACGAGGACCCGCCCGTGGATGAGCGAGGGATGTCTGGGGCTGCCACGCCATCCCCCAACTTCGTTGTGGCCGTCTGCCCGTGCGCATCTGGTTCCAAGCAGCGGAATTCTGATAGATACAGGTGCAGAGTAGCACAACCTCCCTACCTGCGCACGCGCACGCAGGTCGCCAGCTGGGCGTGCGCAGGCACGATGCTGAGACCGAAGTCCCGCAAGGGCCAGGATCTCTGTTGTTACGGGCTTCACTCCACCGCGGCCCATAATGCCCCTACACAAGGCCCCCGGCAAACTTTGTCGCTCCACCCTCGTCGTTGCCGGGCCTCCTTGACTTTGCCTGAACATTTGAAGGATTAACTATCGAAACTAAACACAGGCTATATTTAAAGGCAGCGTCGGTGCAGTGTCTGCGCCAGCTCAGCCAGGAAAGCCGCGCTACATAATTAAGTCAATACAGGCATAGCAGAGTCCATATTTCACAGTTAGTAAAAACAATAGCCGTCCTGGACAGCACCTTTCAACGAGAACGTTTGTTGGGGAGGCATTCGACACAGATTTCAATTAAACCAAAGGCAAGACTTCGAATATATTCAGAGCAGCAAGCAGTGATGCAAAAGTGGGACGGGTGAGCATTGTTTTGTTTTGCATCTGTCGCTGCAATTCGGTCTGCGCAGAGCCCCCCGCTAAAGCTGCCTTAGAGTCACCTGACATATATACGCATCTTTGAAGCAGCGCAAAGCACGCGACACAAGACAGAGACAAACATCGGCGCGAATTCCACGCGCCCCGACGCAGCTTACTACAGAGAAGACTTGTGCAACAATCAGTGATGTTATGAACACATGATTGTTGGTGCTTTCGGGCATCGCAGCAGGCGAACGGGCGCCACCTGGAGCGGCATTCCTCTCAACACGGCGAGCCAAGCGTGCTCAGACGTGCCGATGAGCGCCTTGTGACAGCGGCTTGCCTGACGGGCTCGGAAAGATGGACGACGATGATGACTTTGTGAGCGGAGATGCCGGTGTTGGGGCAGACTGGGTAGCACTGGGCCTGCTAGGACAAGGCCTGTCTAGCCCCGCTCTGCAGGTCTTCACGGCAGCTTGTGCCCGCTGTCTAACCTACTATGCCCACGTATGCAGGCAATCGTTGATGTGGACGCGGTCGTGGAGCGGGCCTTGCAGTCTACGCAGGCTACCGGGGGTGCAGGCGGCTCCGCGCCACAACGTCCGCCTGCCGCGGCCACCGGAGCCGCTGCCTGGAAGGCTCCAGGTGCAGCAGGCTGGCACCACTCCCAGCAGCCCTGGGGCGGTCAGAACCAATGGCAGCCAGCTCAGCCACCACACCAGGCCCAGCACGCAAATGGCGGCCGTGCCCAGCACCCACACCCGCACCAGAACCAGCACCACCACCAGGCTGCGCCGCCGGGGCCCTGGGGCCAGGTCGCGCCCCCTGCAGGCACGACCAGCCACGGTGGCTGGCGGCCAGCGGCTCCTTCCCAGCCACTTCAGGGTGGCGCCGCTCCATCGGGCCAACAGGGGCAGCCGCAGCCGCAGCCTGTCTGGGCGCAAAACCCGATATCGGCACCGCTGGGTGTGTCACAGATAGGCAACAGCGGGCCTGCGCCTGGCATGGCTGCGGCAGTAGGTGGGCCGCCAGCTGCGCCGGCTGTGCCTCAGCCGCAGAATGTTGCTGGACTGCGCCCGCCGGTGCAAGCAGCCGGTTCCGTGGCGCTGCTGGCACAAGATAAGCTGCGCAACCTTTGGAGTAGGCCGCGTGTGCAGGTAGGCGCGGCGCAAGGCACAACTGCTGCACATAATTCGAATGGTCGGAACACCCAGCTTGCGTGGCAGGTACAGCCGCCGCAGCCGCAGCAGGTGCAGCAGGCGCCAACCCAGCAGCAGAACGCGCGGGCGCAACCCCAGCAACAACAGCCACCGCTGCCGCCGCCGCAGCAACAGCCTCCGGATGGGGCGCAGTCGTGGCAGCACCCTACACATCAACAGCAACAACAGCAGCATCCACAAACTTGGCAGCAGAACCAGCAGCATGGCCCGGCTGGAGCACCAGCATGGGCAGGCCACGGCGCCAGCTCGGGGCCAGGCGGCTGGCAGCAGGGCCCAACGCAGGTGCCGACGCAGTCACACACGCAAGGCCCATCTGCCTACCAGCCTGATCCTGGCGCACAGGCGGTGCAGCCGCCTCGCGGCGCCCCGGCGGCGGGCGCGTCACATGCGCACCAGCAGCCGCAGCAGGGCTGTACCAGCACGCAGCACCTTGCGCAGCCCAGGCCACACGGCGACCACGGCCCCTGGCAACCGCAAGGCCCGGGCGGCCATGGGCAGGCCAACCCTCAAACGTGGCCGGTGCAACAGGATCCGGGCCAAGGTCACGGCTCAGGTCAGGGGTGGCAGCCCACCAACACGAGTACCGCTCCGCAAGCCTCTGGAAGCGCGCAGGCTTGGGGCCAACCGCCGCAAGTACCCATGGCCCCAACATACGGCCACGGCGCCCACACAGCGCCGGGCTCATGCCCAACCCAGCCGCCGCATTTGTCTGTGCAGCCATCAGACACGATGGCTGCACAGGAGCCGATGCAGCAACCGCAGCACCAGCACCAACAACAGCGGCAGCCTCAGCCTCACCCTCAGCCTCAGCACCGGCAGCCGCCACCGCAGCAGCCCGCCGTCATAGTGCTAGATGATGACGATGAGGCGGACCCCTCTCTGGACCTGCCGCTGCACGTGCGCAAGCAGCAGCGCCGCAGCAACCCGCCCAAGCCGCCGTCGCAGCCGCAGCTAGCGCAAGCCCAGCCCGCCCAGGCCCGTCCTCAACCACAGCCGCCGCAGCAGGCGCAAGCACAGCCCCAAGTGCAGCCCCAAGCACCACCGCAACCGCAGGCGCGGCCGCAGCACGCGCCGGTTGCTGCGCCAGGGCGGCCGGTGACGGCTGTGGCGCGAGGCCCGGACGCGCCGCAGCGCCAGACGCGCTTGGCTCCGTTCGGCACGGGCGCTGCAGGCGCAGACAAGAGCCCATCCGTGTACCTGAACAACTTCTTCAGCGGAGAGGCTGTCAACGGCGCCGGTGGTGCAGGCGGCGGCAGGGCAGGGGCTGCGGCCGCCAAGGGCGGCGGCGCAGTGGGCAGGTCGGGCCACGGCGATATGGACGGCATGAGTCTGATGGAGAGGGCGCAAGTGCTGCAGCCGCTGCGGCGGGCACCGCCCCCGCAGGCCAGCCCCGCGCAGCGCAAATTTCCCGCCCTCAAGGTGGACGACCCCGACACCGTGAGTTTTGTGTCTTTGCCAGTACCAGTGTTTGCGTTTGTGTGTGCGGGCGGGAGGGAGGAGGGGGCGGTTGGTGTGTGCTTGCCCTGCCATGGCTGGTGCAGCTTGAGCACTGGAGTTACTGTTGCTGGCAAGCATGCTGCATGCAGCCTGACATGTTGGCTTGCCGCAGGCTCGTGCTATTGTGGCTGGCGAGTTGGTGGAGCTGCCGCCGCCGCCCGGCAGCAGGGAGGAGGCGGCGGGACTGGGCGCGGACAGCGGCTGGGTGTGGGCGGGAGGCGCCGTTGCGGACCAGCAGCGGCCGGAGCTGGTGCCTTGCAGCGGCGCCAACCCAGGCATGCTGCTGCACTCCATCCACGCCAGGTGGGTCCGTGGTTTGACCATGGATATTGAGTCTGTGGCCAAGCAGCCAGACCCCTGCCAGACTCTTCCAGCATAGCGCGCCGCAATCCTACACGCCAGCACCTACACAGCGTGCTGCTCTAAAATGCTCTGATCCAAGCGCCGCTGGCCGCCTCCCGCCCCGCCCCGCCCCGCCCCGTACTTTACCGTACCGCACCGTACCGCAGGACGTGGCTGTATCCCACCGACCAGGAGGTGCGCGAGTACCAGTTCCGCATGGCCCGCGCCGCGCTGTTCGCCAACACGCTGGTGTGCCTGCCCACCGGCCTGGGCAAGACGCTCATCGCGGCGGTGGTCATGCTCAACTTCCACAGGTGCGAGGTGCGAGGGCGTCAAAGGACACGGTCCTACGGGACCTGTGATTGCGGCCGCGGCTGAGGCTCGTGACCGCGTGGGGGGGCATGCTCATGCGCGCACGAGGTGATGGGCCGGATAGATGCGTTTGACGCCGCGCCGCTTGCTGTGCTTGAGGACGAGCCCGCGCCCGCCCGCCCGCCCGCCCGCCCGACCCGCAGATGGTTCCCGGGCGGCAAGCTGGTGTTTACGGCACCCACCAAGCCGCTGGTGGAGCAGCAGCACAAGGCCTGCCTGGAGAAGACGCTCATACCCAAGGTGCGTGCACGGCGGGAGCAGGCATGGGGGGCTGGGGGCTAGGTGTGGGGGGGGGGGGTTACTGGTAAAGAGTCCCGGGGCGGGTGGGGTCAGACGCGGCAGGGACGGGCGACAGCGCGGTCGGGCCGATTGTCCTAGCGAGGTGATGAGGCCATGCGCTGCGCACGCGAGCAGCCTGTTTTCCAATCACGTTGTTTTTGCTTTTCGGGGCCTGTTGCGGACAGGCGGAAATGACGGTGCTGACGGCCGGGCGGGGCAAGCGCGGCGACGACGCCGGCAGCGCGGCGGCCGAGTCGCGGCGCGAGCTGTGGGCCAGCCGCCGCGTGTTCTTCTGCACGCCGCAGATCCTGGACAACGACATCGCCAACGGCGTGTGCCCGCGAGACAAGTGAGGGCGCGGGGAGGGGCATATCAGCAGGAGGAGGAGGCGCGCGCAGGCGTGTGCAGGGCAGCTGGTTGAAGCCAACAGGTGCCTTGTGATCCGCTCCCCCAGTCCATCCCCAATGTTGAAGCCCAGCCACACACATACACACACATCTCTCCGTTCTTGCAGGCTGGTGCTGATTATCATTGACGAGTGTCACCGCGTGACCGGGAACGCCGCGCCCGTGGCGGCACTCACGGTGCGTCGCGGCGGTCTCTAACCTGTCTGCACCCGCTGCCAACCGTAACCCTGCGTTCTCCCTAGATAAGGAGGGTGCTGAACCCGCAAGCCCCGGCGCCTGTGCGCCCCTGGCCCTGCCCTGACAGGAGCTTCGGCGGGCGGGCCTGGCGGTGCGGGTGGTGGGCCTGAGCGCCACGCCCGGCAAGAACGCGGAGGCGGTGCAGGAGGTGGTGCGGCACCTGGGTGCCTCGCGACTGGAGTTCCGCTCCGATGACGACCCCGACGTCAGCCCGCACGTGCACCACAAGCAGGTAGGTGGTGGTGAGGGGGGGTTGTGGTTACCAGCCCAAACTAAACCAAGCTAAAGGAAGCGGGGGGCGGCGCGCAGCGCGCGTGGCGGCGGCGGTGTGCGGTAGGGAGCGGGGTAATAAGGATTGGGCAAGGCGATTCCTGGGATTCTTAGGAGGGCTGCAGCAAAGGTATGCCTCAGTGTTGCAGGTGCCCCGAAGCACGGCTTGGTGCGGCACAGCCTCATCCCGCCGCGGGCGGCTCTGCCGGGCCCTGTGCGTGGCTGACCGGCGCTGCACTGCTCTGCTCCCACGCGGCCCTAATGTGGCGGCCCCGTCCCCTTACGCAGGTGGAGGTGATATCGGTGCCGCCGGACGTGTCGTGGCGGCCAGTGGCGCAGTCCATCATCGGGCTGCTGCGCTGCGTCAACGCCAAGCTGATGGAGAAGCAGGTGGGGGCTTGGCGCATGGGGGTCGGTGGCTTGGTGGGTGGGTGGGTGGGTAGTTCATTCCAGAAACCAAAAGCGAAACGACCAAGAGAACCCGAGGGGGGAGGCGCGCATGACTATGAGCAGGGGTCGAGAGAGTTGGGGCTGGGCTGCCAGCATTACGGTACCCAGGCCGGCAAGAAGCGCTGCCACCCGGTGACCCTGCAACCCGCCATGCCACGTCCCCACCACCACCACCACCACCGTCACCGCCGCCCCGCCCCGCCCCTTCGGCCCCGGCACTTTACAATTGACCCATACCATCCCATGGATGGCTACCCCCACCCATCACCACCACCACCGCCATCCCTGCAGTTGGTGGACCGCTACGATGCCGAGGACGTGGGCCGCTTGGGCTTCGTGCAGAAGAAGGACTCGTGGCTGGTGGGTGCCGGCCCGGGGGGGGGGGAGGCGGTGTGGGCAAGTGACGCTGCTCCCCCGCCGCATACAGGCTGTTGGACGGCGTCAGAGAAGCGGTTGCGTTGTTTGAGTCGCACCACTCTTGTACCTGCACCATTACATTGACTCGCCCCCACGCCCTTTCTGCCCCGCCTGCCCCGCCTGCCCCGCCTGCCTGCAGAGCTGGATGGGCTTCAACAAGCAGTCCTCTGGCGGCATGGATGCGCGCAGTGTGACGCAGGTCACCGGCTGGTTCCAACAGGTGGGCGGGAGGAGGAGGGGGGTAGTTCATTCCAGAAACCAAAGCGACCATTGCAAACCAAAAACCAGAACCCAGAACCAGAATGCACGGAGGAGGGGGATGTACTCGTGTTCTTGCCGATAATCTTCAGTCTTGCTCAGGTGGGACTAGGCAGGTGTGCAGCAGGATGAGGTCAAGGAGGAGATGCTAGTCGGCGCGGGCGCTCTGTGGCCATGCCCGTGTGCATACGCATGGGTGCTATGGATGACAGACCAGGGTCGTTTCCTTCATCAACTGAAACCCACCCGACACGGAACTCCCATTCTCACTCCTTGCTTCTGCCTCAACATCAAACCTGAAATCACCCTCCGCGCAGTGCATCTTCCTGTCTACGCTGCTGGAGTTGCTGACCGGCGCCCGCGGCGGCGCCAAGGTGGCGGCGGACACGCTGGCGCACGAGGTGCGGCTGCGCGCCGCCACCGACCTGCGGGAGCTGGTGGCCATGCCCGACTTTAAGGTGCGTGTGTGTGTGCGTGTGTGCGTGTGTGTCTGTGTGTGTGTGTGTGTGTGTGTGTGTGTGTGTGTGTGTGTGTGTGTGTGTGTGTGTGTGTGTGTGTGTGTGTGTGTGGAGGGGGGAAACATGGCTGCGGACTTATGGTTGTTCATTCCAAGTCCCGTCAAGATAGCGACTGTGTATGTGTGGGGGGCGGGCAGGGTTAGTTCATCCCAGGCCCGAAAGCAACCAAGCGTGGAGATTGGGCAGAGGGCAAGAGGATGGGTGGCTGTGGGACAAAGGCAGAGAAACGTTTGGCGTCAAGAGCAGGAACCTCCGTGTCTTGAACACGACGCAACGGAAAAGGCCACTGTGTATGTGCCTGCTTGCGGCCACACAGGCCATGCGACAGAAGCTGGAGGAGTGCGGTCGCTACACGCACCCCAAGATGCGCCGACTGGTGGTGCGTGACGGGGCCTGAATGACCGGGATGGAGGGGCAGCTGACTGGCCAGCACCGCCTCTTTAAGGACCTCTGCGGTTGAACACTACTTGCCAGCCACACATCTTGTGGCTAAATTCTCTGCCCTCGAGGTCTTATCTATACCTTACACTCCTACGCCCACAGGATGTGCTGCTGGAGCATTTCGAGTTGGACGCTGAGGGAAACCCCAGGGCCGAAGGCGGCGGCGGCGAAGCAGGTGCTGGCGTTGCCGGTGCGAGTGCCGCTGCCGCGGGCGCGGGCGCGGGCGTGGAGGGCGACGGTGTGAAGCGCGTCATCATCTTCACCACTCTGCGCGAGACCGTGGGCGACATTGCGGCGGCGCTGGATCGCTACGCGCCGCACATCAAGCCGCGCGTGTTTGTGGGGCAGGGTGCCCGCGGCAACAAGTGAGACGCGCGCTGCGTTGGCGCAGCATCCTAACGTTACAAGCTGCCCTGTGTTACAGGTGCCTCAGAGTGAGATGAGTGAGCTGACTTTTACGTCATTAACCTTTGTAACTCAGGGGCGCGGCGGCAGCAGATGATGACGACCTGGACGTGGTACCGGGGGTCAAGCGCGGCGGCCGCGGCGGGCGTGGCGGCCGCGGCGGGCGAGGGGCAGGCGGCCGGGGCGGCCGGGGCGGCCGCGGAGCCGGTGCTGGCGGCGGTGGAGGTGACGATGGCGGCGGTGGCGGCGCGGCGGACGGCGACGACAACGGCGCGGGCGCGGGCGCAGGCGCGGCGTGCATGGCCATGAACCAGGAGCAGCAGCGGGCGGTGCTGCAGGTGGGTGAGCGAGCGAGCAGAGGGGCAAGCCGGTCAGGGACAGCTGTGGCATGCTCGAGTGTGTCCATTCATCAATGACACATTTGGCCTCGTTGCTGCTTCACGCGCACCGTATGTATTCATGCGGCCCCATGCGGCCACATTCACACGCACCCAGGCCTTCCGCGGCGGCGAGTTCAATGTGCTGGTGGCGACCTGCATCGGCGAGGAGGGCCTTGACATCCCAGAGGTAGGTCGGAGGCAGGAGGCTGGAGGGGAAGGAGGCCGGGCGCGAGGGACGCCGGCAGGAGGCATGCGAATGGGCCTGTGCTGTGCTGCCCCCGTCGCCACCCACACCCACACCCACGGGCATGCATGCACGTGTGCAGCCCTCGCGCCTTGCAACTCCACCCAAATCCCGTGCCCCGAACTTCCCCCCGCCCCAGGTGGACCTTATCGTTTGCTACGACAGCAGCGCCTCGCCCACGCGGCAGGTGCAGCGCATGGGCCGCACCGGCCGCTTCAGGGAGGGGCGTGTCGTGTACGTGCTCAGCGCCGGCACGTGAGTGTGCAATCTTGTAACAGTTATGCACAGTCATAACATTTTTTGGACAGTGCTCGTGACGCACCGTTTATGTGTCGCCTGTCGTGTGCTTTATCCAAGCGTTTATCGTACAAACCAACACCCATTTCGGAACCCGCAGGGAGACCGAGCGGTACAGGGAGAGCCAGACGAAAATGAAAGAGCTGCAGGTGCGCGGGAGACACGGACATCATTTTGTGGGGCCGCGTGGCACCTACCGACAAAGCACCGTTGCTCCCCGTACCTCGCACACAAGCCACACAACGCGCGATCTCTACGCTTACATGCCTGCCTGCCTGTGCGCTGTCTGCAGTCGCTGCTGCGCAGCGCGCGCAACCACTTCGACCTGTCCCGCACCTCGCCAGCCATGCTGCCCGCCGACTGCCACCCGCGCGCCGTGCTGCTCAACCTGCGCGCCGCCACCGAGGCCGCGGCGGCGCAGCGGAAGCAGGCGGCGGCCGCGGCCAAGAAGCCCGCGGCCAAGCGGGCCGCCGCAGCCGCGGCTGGCGCTGGCGGTGGTGTCGCCGGCGCTGGCGGCGCCAACGAACCCAAGCGGCGTAAGGGCGTTTTTGCGAACATGGCAGGCGGGGGCTCCGGGCCCGCGGTTCAGGGCCAGGGTAAGGGTGACAGCCAGGGTCAGACCGCGGCCGCCGCTGCGCGCTGGGGCGCCTCGGCTGGCGGAGGTGTGACAGGCAGCAGCCGGCCGTCTTCAGCAGGCGGCGCGCCCGCGCCGGAGGCAGTCATCACCATCGACGACGACTTCGAGGGCGCTGACGGCGGCCCGGATTCGGGCAGCGCCACGCCGTGGGATGGGTCCGGCGGCGCAGGAGGGGCGGGCGGTGGCAGCCGGCGCGGTGCTGCCGGCGCAGACACGTGGGCGGCGTTCGTGGGCGACGGCGCGGACGGCGAGGAGGCTCTGGATGAGAAGCCTCTAGCGCTGAGGCTGCCGGGTGGCTCACGGCCTAACAGCGGCGGCCGGGCCGGGCAGGCGAAGCGACCCGGCTCAGCCGACGGCGCCAGGCCGCCGCGGACAGGTGTCCCCGCAGCACCCGCAGCACCCGCAGCGCCATTGCGGCCGCCCGCCGCCGCCACCACCGCCACGGCAGACAGCTCGGCGCCGCTGCAGGACTCCCTTGGAGGCTGGCAGGCGGGGTCGGCTGGGCTGGGTACTGGCGGCAGTGCCGCGGACTGCTACGGGTCTGCTGGCGCCGCAGCCTGCTCTGGTGGCGACGGCGACCTGCCGCCCGCACTGGACCTGACCGGAGATGAGCCGCCGCCGCCGCTGCCCTCTCCGCCGGTCATGTCGCCGGCCGCTAGTGACGGTGGCATGGGAAGCGACAGAAGCGCCGGGGCGCTTGCACCGTGCGGCGGCGTGGCTGCCGCAGCTGTCATTGGAGCGGACACGGTGGTGCCGGAGGCAGAGGCAGAGGCGGAGCGGACCCACATCCGGCTTCGGTTGCTGTCTGCGCTGCGGCCAGCACCTGCGGCAGTCCCATCCGAAGCCGTTGCCAGCGGCGGCACTGGATGCGGCGTGGGACTACAGCTAAGTGACGAGCTGGCGGGGGCGCTGGAGGCGCTGCTGGGGCCCGCGATGCGCTGCGCGAGCAGCAGCGCTGGCGCAGGCAGGGCCTGCTCATCACAGCAGGGCAGACATGAGGAGAATGGGGCAGCCACGGGGCAACTTGTAGCGGTAGGAGACGGTGCTGCTCCCAAAGCATGCCCCACGGCTCGAGTGCTGCATCAGCTGCCCATGCTGGACAGCCTGGCTGCACTGCTGCGGCCCGTGTCGGACGAGGAGGCGGTGGCGCTGGCCGAGGCGGCGGGCGACCACCCCATCGCCCGCCTGGCCGCGGCCTGCTTGCCGCCGCAGCCGGTGGCGTCCTGGCCGGGTCCGTACGGCTGCTACCTGCTGCCGCAAGAGCTGCAGCCGCCGCCGCCGCGGCCGCCGCCGCCGCCTTCATCGCCTCCCCCTGATAGATGCGCTGAGCCTGCGGCAGGGCCCCCGGCACCGACGCTCATCAACAGCCGCAAAGGGCGCGAGCAACAGCCGCAGCCACCGCAGCACCAACAGCCGCAGCCGCAGCCGCAGCCGCAGCCGCAGCCGCAGCACCAACAGCAAGGAGCGGAGGCAGAGAGGGCGCAGGAGTGGGACGACGACCCCGACGAGCACATCGTCATGACGCTGGACGAGGTGCCGCTGCAGGCGCGCAAGCCGCCGCCCTCGCAGCCGCCGCTATCATCATCGCGCCCGCAGCCCAGCCGGCCTTGGGCCCCCGGCACCGACAGCGCCTCAGCGCAACAACCAGATGAACATAGCACCACGGGCCGCACCGCAACAGGCGTTTTGGCTGCGGGGTCACGGCCGCCGGGCGTGGCGTTGCAGGGAGCGGCGGCCCGGGGCTCCGCTGTTGGTGGCAATGGCGATGACAATTCACTGGACCTGCCCCTGGCGGTGCGCAAGCGCCTGTCGGGGGCGGCGGGCAGTGGCTCAGCCCGCACAACACCCTTGGCAGCTGCGGCAACAGCAGCTGCAGCTGCAGCGCCGCGGCCGCAGACCATGCCGACCGGCATTGGTGGTGAAGCGATGCCAGCGCAACAGCCAGCGCTGCCGCATGCAAGGCGGCCGCCGCTGCCCGGCCAGGGCCCCGCTCAACACGCGCCACAGCTGCTTCCACCCACGCAGCCACAGCAATGGCAGCCGCCCCCTGCACAGCCACAGCCGCAGCAGCTGCAGCCACAGCAACCGTACTCCGGACCGGCGACATGGGCGGACCCATCCTGGCAAGGCGATGGCTGGTTCGGCCCTTCCGGCGCTGCCGCCGCTGCTGCGCCTGCCCCTGTTGCCATGGCCCCTCAGCCTGGTGCTCACGCCCGGCCTCAGCCGCAGCCGCAGCCACGGGCGCTGGTGCCGCCCACCCAGCCGCTCGACTGGCCGCCAGCACCACCTGGCACCCTGCTGCCGGCCACAGAGCTCCAGGAGGTGGAGCAGCTGCACATGCCGTGGGCGGCGACTGAGCCGCAGGAGCATGTGCAGTCGCCCCAGCAGCAGCAGCAGCAGCAGCAGCAGCGGCAGGAGGAGATGAGGCAGGCGCATGGAGGCGGGCAGGGCTCTGAGCAGCAGCACCGGCAGGAGCAGCAGCAGGGACAGGACGTTGACGACCTGGACTGGCAGCTGTGGGGTGGGGAGGGGCAGGACCAGGACCAGGACCAGGCCGGCGCGAGCGACCCGGGCGGCGGCAATGGCGGTCGCAACGGCTGTTGGCAGGCAGGGCAGGGCGCCGCTGGTGAGCAACCGCAGGCATGCGGCGGGCACTCTCGGCAGCAATCGCAGCAACCTCAGCAGCGAATCCCAGCGCCCGGCGTGCCTTGGCACGGCTTCCCCGCGCACTTGCCGCCGGCGCAAAGCCCCCTGTGCACGGGCGGGTGCGGCGACGCCGAGGCGGCGGTGATCCCGGAGACCCCGCTGGCAGAAGACGAGCAGGACGGCCCCGCAGAGGGGCCTGAGGAGCACTACCACCATCACCACCAGCACCAGCAGCACCAGCAGCACCAGCAACAACCGTGCCGTGACCCGGGCGGCGCCGGTCCCCATGACGGCGGCTGCGGCACCGGTCCTACAGCTGCACCGACCGGTGCAAATCACCTCGGCGGAGGCTTCTTGCTAGAGGACGAAGACACGTCGTCAGGTGACGGCGATGGCGCGGGAAGACAAGGGGGCATTGGTGAGAGCAGTGACGGCTCTGCGGAGCAGGGCCATGCTGCAGGGGCGGTATCGGGACACGCCGGGGGCCAGCATCAAAGCCACCACCAGCACCAGCACCATAATCACCACCACGACAACCAGCACCGGCAGCAGCAACAGCAGCAGCAGCAGCAGCAGCAGCAGCAGCGGCAGGTGGTGGTGGTGGGCTACGTGGCTCAGGTGCCCGTGTCGCCCATCCTGCCGCGGCAGCTGCGCTTCCCGCTGGGCACTCCGGGCGGCACTCCGGGCGGCGGCAAGCCCGGACGCGGCCTGCACGGCGACCGCTGCGACGCCGTGAGCACTGTTGCCGGTGGTAGCTTGGGTGGCGCCGGCGGCGGCAGCTGGAGCCGCCCCGCAAAGCCGCCAGCGCCCTGCCTGACGCCGCACGAGCAGCAGCTGCAGCCGCAGGTGGACGTGGTTCCCGGCACGGAGCTACAGCCTGAGGAGCCTGGGGAGGCCCAGCGGCATGCTGTTACCGCTGCCGGTGCTACTGCTGGAGAGGGAGAGGGTGAGGGCGAGGGCGAGGGGCCCGGCGGTCTGCACACGCTGGACACGGCGGACGCGCTGGCACTGACGCAGGAGCTGCCGTCACCTGTGGCGCTGCAGCCGGCCCGACCCCACCGCCAGCAGCAGGCGCCCGGCGGGGCGCACCCACGCATGAACATTCCTGAACCGTACAGCGCGGCGGGACCCGTCATTGCAGCACTCGCGCACAGCGGCGCCGCGGCTGACGGGCGCGCATCCTGTGGCGGCGGAGGCAGCGGCGCCAACGGCCACTTTGCTCGGCCCGGCACGCAGCAGCAGCTAGGCAGCCGCCAGGATGACTGGGCGTTCTTCCGATCCCCGGCTATCCTGGATGGCCAGGCGCCCCCGCCGCAGCCTCCCCGGCTTGACCTGCAGCAGCAGCAGCAGCAGCAGCAGCAGCAGCAGCAGCAGCAGCAGCAGCAGCAGGAACACGACACGGGCGAGCACGGCCACGGCCAAGCGGCCCCTCGCTCGCCTGTGTCCCCCGCCGGCATCGCCCCAGAGCCCGCTCTTGCTGTCGAGGCCGCTGCAGCCAGGCCCGACGAGGCCCGCCACAACGCGACCCACGACGCCGTTGTGTCCAGCATTGCCAGCGCGCCCGCTGAGGCGAACGCGCCCGCTGAGGCCAACGCGCATGAGGCCTGGGGCTTCAGCCACCTGGATGACCTGGACCATCTGCAGGAGCTCACGCAGCGCTGCGAGCTCACGCAGCGGCAGGACCACGACCTGCCGCTGCCGCCGCCGCAGCAGCAGGAGCAGGAGCAGCCGGGAGAGCAGGGGTCTGAGGGCCAACAGCAGGGTCAACAGCGCTGGCAAGAGCGGGAGGAGCAGCAGCAGCAGGAGCAGCAGGGGGAAGGGCGGCGGGAGCAGGGGCGGCTGGCGGGTGCGGAGGTGGAGGCCATGAGAGGGAAAGGCGCTGCTGCAACGGAGCTGCGAGGGGGGGCGGCAAGGCAGCCAGCGGCGATGGCAACGCCGCCGCTGGCTGCGGGGCGGGACGGTGGCGCAGGGGCCAGCCGTGCGGTCATTGCCGCCACGCCTGCCTCCGTGGAGCCAGGGGTGTTGCGCGGTCACGTGGGGGCTGCAAAGCCCACTGCGGGCGGGCCGGAGGCCGCTGGAGCCGGTGGTTGGGAGCGGGCCGGCTCCGCCGCGGGGGCCAGGGTGGGCGCTATTGCTGCGACGCCGTCTGTGGTGCTGGCGACGCCGGGGCTGAGCGAGCTCGCGGACGCTGCCGGAGACGGCTTCGTGCCGCCTAGCACTGGCTTCGGTGGCGGAGGCGGAGGCAGCGGCGGAGGCGGCGGCTGCATGACGGGGGTTAGCGCGCGCAGCGCGGGCGACGAAGTGACGCCGGCGCCCTCGCAGCCTCGCATCAGCCTCTTCAGCAACCTGCGCGCCCGCGTGCTCAGCGCCCGCGCCGCCGCGGCCTCGGGCAGCAGTGGCAGTGGCAGTGGCAGTGGCGGGTCAGCTGCGGCACGCACCGGCTCGGGGCCGCAAGCCAGCGCTAAGCCGGGCAGCAGTGGCAGTGCGGGTCAAGGCCCTGGCCTTTGCAGGGGCGCAGGTGCTAGCCCAGCAGCTGTCCGCGGTCTTGGCAGCGGCGGCAGCAGAGGCGACGGCGACGGCGGCAACGGCCAGGGTCTTGCCGGCTCTGCTGCGGCGGGCGGCGACGGTCCAAGCGGTCCGGGAGCAAGGGTGTTCCGTGAGCCCACCACCGCCAACATCACGCCCATGATGCGCGCCAAGCTGCAGGCGCGCACGGACGCATCTGCAGCCGGAGCCGCAGCCACCGCGGGAGCAGCGGCTGCAGCACAACTGCGTGCGGCATCGAACGCGCTTGGCGGGGCAGAGGCAGCGGCAGGAGGGAGCCGGGCGCAGAGGGAGCCGGCCTCGCCGCCGCGGGCAACACAGCGAGCGGCTGCGGCCGCCGCAGGAGCTGGCGCCTATGCAATTGACCTCACCGAATCACCTCCCTCGGCAGCATTCCGCGGCGCAGCCGCGGGCGCAGCTGCTGCCGCCCGATCCAAACGGCCTGCCGCTGCCGAACCGCAGTGTCCGGGCACGGATGACAGCTTCGGCCCCATGCAGCGCCGCCGGCTTGGCGGCGTTGCTGGCGGGGAGGCAGGAGGCGCTCGGCGCCGCGCAGCGGCTGTGCTGGTGGATGAGGACTCGTCGCAAGAACCTGCAAGCATGGCACCGCGCGGCCCTGGCGCTCGCCGGCCGTCACCGCCGCATGCTGGTGCTGGTGCTGCTGCTGCCGCCGCCGGGGCGGCAGCGGCTGCGGGTGCGGGTGCTGTGCGTGCTGGAGCTGGTGGGCTGGGCGAGGAGGTGGTGGCAGGTGCGGGCCCAGGCGGCAGTGCTGGTCGAGGTGTGCGTCGCCGCGGCGCCGTCATTCTAGATGGCGACTCCTCCCAGGATCCTGGCAGCGTGGGCCGAGCTGGTGCGGGTACTGGCGGCAGCGGCAGTCTTTTTAAGCGCTTCGCCTTCACGCCCCGCGGTGGCGGCAGCCAGGCAGCAGCTGGGGGCGCCGGAGGCGCCGTCCGCACGTCTCAGCTGGGAGCGCCCGGCAGCGGCCGCAACACTTCGCCTTTGGTGGGAGCTCGCCGGCGGCGTCCGCGCCGGCCTGCTGGCGACGACGGTGTGGGTGGTGGTGGTGGCGGCGGCGATGGCGGAGAGGAGGACGATGATGCCGTGCTGCTGGCGGCAATGCAGGCGACGCAGGCGGGTGCAGGCACGCGGCCGGGCGGCGGCAACTCGGCGGCCCGGCGGCCGCGCAAGCTGCGGCGGCTGAAGGCGGGCAGGGGCGCTGAGGGTGGCGGTGCTGACGGCTGGGTGGAGGATGAGGAGGGTGGTGGAGGGCGGCTGCCGCGGCGGCGCGCCGTTGCCGTGGGGGCCGCTGACCACGCTGCAGCCGAGCGCCTCGCTGCGCACAGGTGCGCGAACAGGTCGCAAGCGACTGATGCGATGCGAGGACAAAGCAGGCTCGAACATTCCTGTCGCCATCCTGTTGCCAAAGCACGGGCACGCAACCTGCGTTTCGCGCCCATGCATCGCACAGGAAACGAGCTCTGGCCGGGCCAGAAGCCCGGCCGCCCGCCGGCGGCGCCGGCCCGCGCGGCCGCGGCCGGGGCGGCGGCTGCGGCGGCGCCGCTCTCGCCTTCATTGACGCGGAGGCGGCGCTGTCGGGTGACGAGGGTGGCGAGGGCGGTGAGGAGGGCGAGGGCGAGGACGAGTACGACAGCAGCTTCGTGACGGACGGCGAGGGCGATGACGGTGACGCCGACTCGGATGCCTCCGGCAGGTGCGGTGCGGCTGTCGCAGTGGTGATGGCATGTGTCGCCGGCTCTTGCCTGCTACATGCATGCTCCACCCAAGCGCCTTTGACTTGCGCGCCTGGCAAGCTGCAATGTCCCCACCGCACCCGCTCTCTCATCCCCACACACACACCCTGTTCCACTGCCCCGCTCCACTCCCGCCCCCCTTGATAAACACCATCCTATGGATGGCTACCCCCCTTGCCCAGGTCGCCCGGCTCGCTCATGGCGATGTACCGGGCGCCGCTGATGATGACGCAGGGGCCGCCCAGCGCGGTGCGGCCCGGGGACATCCGAGCGCTCATGGAGGCGCAGCGGCGGGGCCGGGGCCGCGGCGGCGGCGCGGTGAGAGAGCCTCGGGCAGGAAGGGGTCAGCAGCATGCCGGGCGCCCGACTTACGGTCGCCGTGGGTGTGGGTGTGGGTGTGGGTGTGGGTGTGGGTGTGGGTGTGGGTGTGGGTGTGTGATCGCCAGGGGCTTTGCACCGTCTCCTTCATGTCCCTTATCCCTTGCACCCATCCCGTGGCGCTGCCAATCTCCTAACCTTATCATAATCTCATTGACCGCCCCACCCTTGCAACCCTCAAATCGCACATCGCAGGCGGCCTGGCCTCCTCCCCCTCGGCGCCAGGTGGTGGACACGCCCGGCGCCTCCGCGGACGGCCGCCGTGACTCGGACATGTACAGCATCGACGGCGGCGGCGGCGAGGGCGACTCCATGGATGAGTACGAGACCGGCAGCGAGTTGGGAGAGGGTGAGGAGGAGGAGGGCGAGGAGGGCGAGGAGGGCGAGGGAGACGAGGAGGATGCGTATGACCCGCTAGCGAGGCGCATGGCACGCGGCCTGGCCCGGGCGCACCAGCGGGTGCGGCGGCGCGGCGGAGCCGACCCGCTCGCGGGCGCGGGCGGCGACGACGAGGAGGAGGACGAGGGTGAGGACCTGGAGGGCGCGGAGTTTGAGGGCAGAGAGGACGAGGAGGAGGAGGGCGGCGAGGAGGAGGAGGAGGACGAGGATGACGACGTGTGCGGTGTGTGCGGCGAGCCCGGCGAGCTCATGCTGTGCGAGGCGTGCGACTGCTGCGTGCACGCTCGCTGCGTGGGGCTGCGGGCCATCCCCGAGGGCGACTGGTTCTGTGAGATGTGCCGCCCGGCCGGCGGCGGCGGCGGCACCTGCCGCCAACAGCAGCAGCAGAGGCAACAAGCAGCCCGGCGCTAGACCGGCGGGCTGGTGCTGCTGTGCAGAGTCATGCGTTACACAATGCGGCTGAGGTAGGAGAGATGCATGAGCTTGGGTTTGAGAGGGCGGTCCTCGCAGGTGTGGTTGGCTGCATGATGCATGAACGAACGAGCAGGCGGTGATGCTGGCGTGGGGTGGGGCAGGTGTGCGTGAACTGGACGTTTGTGCGGGCAGATGCGAACCTGAAGAAGCTCATAATAGCCAGGTGACCTTAGTTTTTGTGATCTGGTGAGGTCTTTCTTCCCCAGCAAGCGAGGCCCAAGCTGGAAGCTGGTGGGATGCGGGGCATTGGGGACGCTCGCAGAGCTAGGGTTTCGGGTGCTTGTTGCCGGACCGTCCATTTGCGCGGAATGCTTGGGCTCCCACTTTACATCCTGCGTCGCACTTGAGATGAATCACTGTATACGTCTCTCAGTATTTCAAGATGATTCACATACGCAGCGCCAAGCTTGATGAAGAAGAGAAAGAGGTTTGCTCTTTGCGTTCTCTTCCGCCCGACGTGCTTGGTCGCGTTGTAAAATTTCTAGATGTAAGCAGCAAGTTATCATTCCGCGCCGCATTTAGCGATGCACGCACAGGCTGCGACGCGCTCGAGCGCCTCGTTCGTCTGCGTGACCTATGGCGCGCCTCGCCGTTCATTGCTCAACCGGTGTCATTTCTTGGATTCAATGGATACATGGTGCCGGAGCCAGTGAGCTCGGAGGCGCTGGTGGAGGTCCCACTTGCCGACGTGGTCGCTGAATTTGTGCGCCTGCTTCGCCGGGGCAACTGCCGGCCGCGCCAGCTGTGCATGCAGCTGCATTGTGGACCACTTGACCTCAGACGGCGATATGGGTGAGTTTGGCCCGCTTTGAAGATGGCAGTCCTGCGCCCAGTCAGCAATCGCAACGCTTTTAACGGCCGGGCGTTGCTGTTGCCGCGCGCCCACGCACACTTCACGCAGGCTGGAGGCGATGCTAGCTATGTGCCAGACTCTCACGCCACCAGCCAGCGAGCTGGCGGTGCGGAGGCTCGCGAGTGGTCGCGCGCCGCTGCCGACGACGTGTCTGCAGCTTTCGCCGGCCTCTCTCCTAACGCCGCAGCTGTCGCGCGCAGCAGCTTCGGCGCTGCCGCGGTTGCGGCACCTGAAGCTGGATCTATATGGGGTGGCCATGGAAGAATTGGATGATGAGTTCTATCATGGTCTGGAGCTGCTGCTGCCGCCGCCGCGGCCACCGCCGCCGCGGCTCCTCGACATGCAGCGGGAGGGAGGAGGGGTGGAAGGAGCGGTGATCTCTCGGACACCACCGCTAGTGGAGGCCTGCAGCTCCCGTCGCAGCCTGGAAGGTTCAAGGAAAGGGCACGGCAACGGCTGCGCAGCGGGTCACCATGTGCCCTCGCTGCAGCACGTTAGCCTGCTCTCCGCAACCGACACGGAACTGCCGGAGCGCCTCGCGCGCATCCTTACTGCCGCCGCGGCTTCCGGTCAGCTGCGCTCGCTGCAGCTGCCTTCTGCGGCCCTGCTGCTGGGCGACACGCCTGGCCGCCTCGTCCACCCGGCCGCCTTCTCGCCTGGCCTGACCTGCCTGCATCTCGACCTGCCGGACAGCGCCCTGCAGTCCGCCTGCTGGCGCTTGGGGCCGACGCTGGCCCCGCTCGCCGACAGCCTGACGCGCCTGGTCCTGGGCGTGGGCGGAGCGGGTGGCAGCGGTGGTGGTGGCGAAGGCGCAGGCCCTCCTGGAGCGCCAGTGCCTTGGGCTGGAGCTGCTGCAGCCGCGGGCGCAGCCGCGGCAGGGGGCGGCGGAAGTGGCGGTGCGGGGTCCGGCGTGGAGGCCAGCTTGTTCGCGGGCCTGCGACGGCTGAAGGAGGTCGTGGTAGCGCGCCGACAGCTGCAGCTGGGCTGTGAGGATCTGGCGGCGCTGGCGGGCATGCGCTGCCTGCGGCACCTGCAGGCGGCGGGGCTGAGGCTGACGGAGGCGGCGCTGGCGGCGGCGGCCGCGTCCTCCGCCGCCGCTGACGGCGATGGCGCCGCTGAGGCGGATGGGCCGCCCGGCGCCTGGATGGATTTGGTGCTAGGTGGCGAGGCAGCGGCGGCGCCGCCGCCGCGGAGGTGGCCGTGGCGGGGGCAGTGGGACCTGCCGGCCGGCCTGACTCGGCTGGTGCTGACGGAGCACCCCGTGTGCGGCTGGCAGCGGCCGGGGCACCTGGCGGCGCTGCGGCCGCCGGCGGGGCTTCGAGAGGTGGCGCTGGGCGGGCTGACGCTGTGGGCGGCGTCGCCATCGGGCCGGGAGGAGGAGGAGGATGTGACGGAGCGGGGCGGCGCGCTGCAGCCGGCGGGTGAGGCGGCGCTGCGGGGCGCGCTGGCGTTCCTGCAGGGCCGCCTGCAGCCGCTGACGGCGGCGAAGACAGCGCTGTGGGGGGATGCTGGGGATGATCCGGCGGCGGACACGGCGGGCTGCTGCTGCGGCGGCGCCGGCGGCTGCTGCGGGGAAGGAGCAGCATGCGGCATGGAGGGTAGGCGTGAGGTGGCAGACCGCGGGTGCTCCTGCCGGCGGCGGCGGCCGGGCACTCTTGGCCTAACGCTGGAGGTGCGCAAGATGGAGTTTGGCGCGGCGCTGCTGCCTGTGGGCAGCCTGCTGGGCAACGGCAGCGGCGCGGGCAGCCACCGCCACTGGATGGCGGGGCTGGGGCGGCTGGGGCTGGCGCGGCTGCGGCTGGTGGGGTTCGGCCTGACGCCGCCGGACCTGGCGCTGCTGGCGGCGCACCTGCCTGGACTGCAGGTAGGCGAGTGCTGCTGCATGTGTGTATGTGCTGCTCTGTGTACGCGCACCGCAGGGCCTTGCTTGGGGCTCATGTTTGTTGGAGCGTGTGGCCGTGAGCGAGTAAGCGCATCTCCAGGCATGCCTTTCCTGTGCGTGATGTTGAACACCACGTACGCACGTGCGGACGTTCGTACGCACAGGAGCTGCGGCTGGACCGGGTGGCGCTGGCGGCCGGCCAGGTGGATGCGCTGTCTCGCCACCTCACACAGCTCCGGGTGGGTCTTTCTGCTGGCCCGGCCGCTCCATGGTTCGTGCACTTCACGAGTAACAGCTCGCCTCGCTGCACTGCTGGCTGGCCTTGCATGCGGCCCCCGTGCCGCTCCATCCCGGGTCCCCGAGACCTGCTGAGGCTGCTTTGGCGCGCCGCCTGACCTTATTTTCCACGCAGGGCATCTCGCTGACGCGCTGCGACGTGTCGCCGCCTTCGCTCACGGCCCTGTCGGCGCTCGCGTGCCTCACGCGCCTGGAGCTGGACGCGTCGCGGTGGCGGTGGCGCCGCAGCAGTGTGAGCAGCAGCTGCCGCAGTAGCAGTAGTGGCAGCGGTAGCAGTGGCAGTGGCAGTGGCACTGCTGCAGCTGGTGGTGGAGGTGATGCTGCTGCTGCTGCCCCTGCTGTTGTGGCTATGCATGTGGTGGCGGCGCCCGAGGTGATGGCGGCAATGGCTGAGCTGCGGGCTCGCACCCGACAGCGCGTGCAGGTGGTGCTGGTGTAGGTGGCGGCTTAGGATGCATGGACAGCAGGGCGTCATCAGTTGCGCATCCTGCTGTGCGAGCCTGTGTGGTATGCTAGACAGATGGGGGCTGCAAAGCTTACGTGCTCACTGTTGGACTAGTTGCTGTTGTGAGATGGATGACCCGTCCCGCGCAACAATTACATTCTCATATCGAATCCGGTATTGACAGCCACGCCATCAGTTTTGCACGTGCGTGGCTTTAATGGCGGTCAGCATGATGTGACTCGCTCACTGCTGGACACATCTGCTCTCGCTCGCTATCAATCCCCTATGTGCATAGTTAATTCACAACGCTTCTCCCCAGGCCCACCACGCACGACAGCCCAAAACACATGGTGTGCCATACGTCCAGCCATATCTTCAATGACGGTGTCCGAGGGTATGCTACATGCTTCAAAAAGCCGAATCACGGCATCCGAGTATGCATCTTTGCAATCCTTGCATAAGCCATAAGCCAACTAAGCTAGATATGTACAGCAATCAATCAGTCATTTACGAAGGTTTGATGTTCACTTGACCTTGAAAAGCCACTGGCGGGTGGACAGCGGGCAGATGTTGAACACGAAGTTTAGGCTGTAGCAGGCGCCGCGCACCAGGTTCTTGCCCTGCAGCGGGTAGTTCAGCTGGTAGGTGGTCACGCCGCCGTCAGTGGACTTCTTGAGCTGGGAGGACATGTCGGTGGGCGTGGGCACGCCGGACTGGTTGGGCAGGGCAGCCTTGGTGGTGCAGTCGATCAGCACCAGATAGGGACTGCCCGAGGCCAGGATACCCAGGCCGAAGTCACTGCCGTCCAAGGTCCACTTGGCGGGCAGGGTCTGTGTGGCGGTGACGGAGTCGATGGTGGCGGGGTCGCGCGGAGCAGGGGCCTGGAAGCCGCCGAAGGCGCATGATCCCCCGGCGCCTGTGGGTGCGTACGTGGGTGCCAGCGAGGCAGCGGCAAGTAGGTGTGGGTGACCCCATGTGCAATGAGTGCGCGTGGCTTGCTTACGGCTCGCTGTAGCGGTGGGGCTATGTGCGTGCTGGGGTTTGTCTCTTTCGTATGATCACACCAGGACATGTGTGCGTGCGTGCTCAGAGCAGCGCCGTTGACTCACAATTTTTCCCGCCCTTCCCCGCTGTATCTCCTAACCCAACAAGGCAACAAAGTACGGTCTCGCCACTCACGGACGGTGACGGTGAACGTGGCGGTTCCGGTGTTGCCGGCGGCGTCGGTGGCGGAGCAGGTGACGGTGGTCACACCGACCGGGAAGCTAGAGCCAGAGCCAGGGGTGCACGTGACCGTGAGAGACGTAGTGACTGCGTCAGTGGCAGATGCGCCGCTGTAAGAAACTATCCCGTAGGAAGTTCCGGGGGTGGCATCTGCAACCTGGTCAGCAGGTGCGGTCACGACCGGCTTGGTTGTGTCCCCTGCAGTGCCCAATGTACAGCAAACGGGAGGCACACGTGTGAAACCTGATGATTTTTTTGTCTAGAGAAGGAAGTCGAACACCGGTAACACGCATAGGCACGCAAAGCTGAGGATTAATGGCATAAACGGATGGACCATCTTGTACCCTCACTCCGTCCCGCAAAGAAAAAGCCCAGCTCTATCTGCCTGAATACGCACAACCGCGCACGCCTCCAATGTACCGCACACGCCTCCAATCGCACACATGCACTCAAAAATGCTGCAAAAAAAAGTAAAGGAGCGACGCTACTCACTGACGGTGACCGCGAAAGTGGCGCTGCCGGTGTTGCCGGCGGCATCGGTGGCAGAGCAGGACACAGTCGTGGTGCCGATCGCAAACACAGACCCAGAGCTGGGCGCGCACGTGACTGTGGGCGACGTAGTGACCGCGTCAGTGGCAGACTCGCCGCTGAAGGAGACGGCGGCCCCAGCGGCGCTGGTGGCCTCTGCGGTCTTGTCCGCAGGCGCCGTCACGACGGGCTTGGTGGTGTCGCCTAAAGAGCGGGAGGAGTGTGTCAGGGAAGCAGGCGTGACGGGAATGAAGCAGGGTTACACTAGTTTGAGAAAGAAGAGAAAAACAGGAGGGCGTATGCATAAGGAGACATCGCAGGGGCAAGGGCACGCCGCAGTGAGATACAAGGATTGTGCCCCCAAGGCCCCTGGAGAAACGTAGACCCCACTTTGCCCCCATACCTTTCACCCGAGCGGCTTCGCGCGCAAAGAAAGGCGTGTTCTGCCCCAAAGACCCGCCAACACTATAGAATTACTCACCGACGGTGACCGCGAAAG
Source organism: Chlamydomonas schloesseri (assembly GCA_016834595.1). NCBI lineage: Eukaryota > Viridiplantae > Chlorophyta > Chlorophyceae > Chlamydomonadales > Chlamydomonadaceae > Chlamydomonas > Chlamydomonas schloesseri. The sequence goes on from JAEHOD010000035.1 coordinate 908,715, forward strand.
TGGCGCTGCCGGTGTTGCCGGCGGCATCGGTGGCAGAGCAGGACACCGTCGTGGTGCCGATCGCAAACACAGACCCAGAGCTGGGCGTGCACGTGACTGTGGGCGACGTAGTGACCGCGTCAGTGGCAGACTCGCCGCTGAAGGAGACGGCGGCCCCAGCGGCGCTGGTGGCCTCGGCGGTCTTGTCCGCAGGCGCCGTCACGACGGGCTTGGTGGTGTCGCCTGAGTGTTATGCATGATGGGCGGGTGGGCAGGAGGGGAAAAGGGAATAAAGTCGGGCGACACACGCACACAGAGGCTTTGCACGACCAGATCCTGGCGCCCATGCGTCGGCTCCCTGCCTTCCACCCTGCCGCGAAAGCAACACTGCGCCCGACCCCTGCGCTGCTCCTAACCACGTCCTATGCAAATGTCACACTCGGATACTCACTGACGGTGACCGCAAATGTGGTGCTGCCGGTGTTGCCGGCGGCGTCGGTGGCAGAGCAGGACACAGTCGTGGTGCCGATCGCAAACACAGACCCAGAGCTGGGCGTGCACGTGACTGTGGGCGACGTAGTGACCGCGTCAGTGGCAGATTCGCCGCTGTAAGAGACGGCCGCCCCAGCGGCGCTGGTGGCCTCGGCGGTCTTGTCCGCAGGCGCCGTCACGACGGGCTTGGTGGTGTCGCCTAAAGAGCGAGGGGAGTGTGTCAGGGAAGCAGGCGTGACGGGAATGAAGCAGGGTTACACTAGTTTGAGAAAGAAGAGAAAAACAGGAGGGCGTATGCATAAGGAGACATCGCAGGGGCAAGGGCACGCCACAATGAGATACAAGGATTGTGCCCCCAAGGCCCCTGGAGAAACGTAGACCCCACTTTGCCCCCATACCTCTCACCCGAGCGGCTTCGCGCGCAAAGAAAGGCGTGTTCTGCCCCAAAGACCCGCCAACACTATAGAATTACTCACCGACGGTGACCGCGAAAGTGGCGCTGCCGGTGTTGCCGGCGGCGTCGGTGGCAGAGCAGGACACCGTCGTGGTGCCGATCGCAAACACAGACCCAGAGCTGGGCGTGCACGTGACTGTGGGCGACGTAGTGACCGCGTCAGTGGCAGACTCGCCGCTGTAAGAGACGGCGGCCCCAGCGGCGCTGGTGGCCTCGGCGGTCTTGTCCGCAGGCGCCGTCACGACGGGCTTGGTGGTGTCGCCTGAGCGTTACGCATGGCGGGCGGGCGGGCGGGCAGAAGGGAACATTTGGGAATCAAGTGGTGCGACACACGCACACAGAGGCTATGTACGACCAGATCCTGGCGCCCATGCGCTCAGGCGTCGGCTCCCTGCCTTCCACCCCTGCCGTGGGCTCAACACTGCGCCCGACCCCTGCGCTGCTCCTAACCACGTCCTATGCAAATGTCACACTCGGATACTCACTGACGGTGACCGCAAATGTGGTGCTGCCGGTGTTGCCGGCGGCATCAGTGGCAGAGCAGGACACAGTCGTGGTGCCGATCGCAAACACAGACCCAGAGCTGGGCGCGCACGTGACTGTGGGCGACGTAGTGACTGCGTCAGTGGCAGACTGGCCGCTGTAAGAGACGGCGGCCCCAGCGGCGCTGGTGGCCTCTGCGGTCTTGTCCGCAGGCGCCGTCACGACGGGCTTGGTGGTGTCGCCTGTGGACATGTGTAAGCGTGTGTTGTTTGGCACCAGATGCTGCGTGCGTGCCTGGGGCGGGAAGCAGATGCGTGTGGGTGTACTGATGGCAGCTAGCACCAGCGGACCGATAGGAGCGAACCCCCGCCGTGGCGGCCGCACCACCCTTACAACGGCATCCACTTCCACACTCGCAGCCGGTCCCTGCTGCTATTATATGTATTGCCGTCACTTACGGACGGTGACTGCGAACGTGGCGGTGCCGGTGTTGCCGGCGGCATCGGTGGCAGAGCAGGACACAGTCGTGGTGCCGATCGCAAACACAGACCCAGAGCTGGGCGCGCACGTGACTGTGGGCGACGTAGTGACCGCGTCAGTGGCAGACTGGCCGCTGTAAGAGACGGCGGCCCCAGCGGCGCTGGTGGCCTCTGCGGTCTTGTCCGCAGGCGCCGTCACGACGGGCTTGGTGGTGTCGCCTATAGCAAGCGCAATGACGAGTAGACGGAGAGCGGGCAGCAGGGGGCAGGGAGAAACCGATAAGGACGGGTGAGATGGCAGGCGCGATCGAGGTGCTTTCACTCCAGGATGCGAGTGGATGGATCAGTGTCAAAAGGTTTCTGATGGATCCATGCATCCCTAGGGGCACGTGCCCTCGCTTCCCCAGATAGAACCCCATCCCTGCCTCCCAGCCCTGTTGGTGTGCGCGCGCACCCGTCCGCCCCCTGCTGCTCTTTGATTCGCACTGTAATGACTATTACTTACGGACGGTGACGGTGAACGTGGCGGTTCCGGTGTTGCCGGCGGCATCGGTGGCGGAGCAGGTGACGGTGGTCACACCAATGGGGAAGAGAGCCCCAGAAGCGGGAAGGCAGGTGGGCGTGAGCGAACCGGAGACATCGTCCAACGCACTTGCCCCGCTGTACGAGACCGTGGCTCCCGTGGAAGACACCGCCTCGGCAACCTTGTTGGCCGGCGGGGTCACAACTGGCTTGACAATATCAATGTTGTAGGAAAGGGAGCCGGTTGCGAGCTGCCCGAAATTGTCAGTGAAGACGACGGTGATAACGCCGGTCAGGGGATCGGCAGCGCCGGGCGTGTAGGTGAAGACAGAGGCCAGCGTGGAGCCGCCGTTGCGGGGTGTGAGGGCGGAGCCTGGGGGCAGGGCGGCGGTGTTTACCGCGGTAAGCGTAGACGTGCTGGCGGCTACAGCGGTCGCGCCGGTGAATGTGATCTGTGCGTGGTACGGAAAGGGGGCGGCGGGGCAGCCATCAATGCGGGCGGCGTTTAGCTAGTTTAGCAGGGGGCGGCAGAGTGCGCGGTGGGCAGGCTTAAACGTGTGTAGGCGTGCAGACATATACTTGCAGTCTTGTACACGCACGGGTTGTTCCATAAGCTGCTGAGGGCATGCCATACCCACTTGCTTACCACGGAGGTCACGCCACGGGCGAATTGCACGGTGCTGCCGGACGGAATGACGGCACCGCTCCTCGTGATGACTACGGTAGGCGCGGCAGTGGCATCCACCACTTGCTGTGCGGATGAAGACCAGGAAGACAGGGGGCGGGATGGAAATTTACGAGCGGCACGAAGCAAGGGGGAGAGGAAGCAAACTTGTGATGGAGAGCAGGATGCATAGGTAGAGGCAAGCTGGAGTGGGAGGTAGTAATCCGAGGGTGGACACGCTTGCCTGACAAGTCGTTCGCCGTTAGCTATGGCGCCTAATTGCTTGCGCTTGCTTGCTCTTTTAGTACAGCAACGCCTCATGCATACGCACGACGGGCGCGCGTCAAGTTCACACACCCAGACGGAAACTTACCGCGGTGAAGTCGAGGTCCACCTGCACATTTGTACATATAGTACAGATGTCGCCGCAGCACGACCATGTAACCCATGCAATGGAGGCACCAGGTAGATAGGGCAACAGGTAGGGAAGACGCCAGCAGTTAAATGAAGGCCATCCACATGGGTGATTACAAAAACAGGTGCAGCGCATGCAACACGTGCCGAACTGATGCCTTACGTAATGCGTGTTGTCCGGGGTCGCAACGCGTAGGGGCACGGGCGCCTTGTCCCCAATGAGCCGGTTGGTACCCGGGGAGCCCGAGTTGAACCTACAGCACTCACAGCACACACAGCAGGCGGAAACAAAGCGAGCGATGAGCAGCAGGGCAAAGCAGCAGTACGCACCGTCCACAAACGGTAAGGGTGCAGTCCGCGGCAGTTGCCGCATACATGCAAGCGGCGCACACGCTCAGTACAAAGCACGTGCGCACAGCACAGCACAACACACAGGATGGCAAGCCCCTTGCTTGCTTGCTTGAAGCTTTGTCCTTACCAGTCAATCCTGTCCAATGCAAGGCGTACAGGGTTACGCGAGATCAGCGTGCCCGGCGGCGGCGGTGGCGAGCGTGGCAGCGGCAGGAGTGCGTGTGTGGGCGGGGGTGGGTGGGGCGGTTCGGGGGGTGGGGGCGGTCGGGGTTATTGATTCCAGCCCGATAAACTATAGCCAATGCAAAAGAAGGAGGAGGAGAGCGTGGGGGTTGGGGTGCTTCATTATCAACACAAACTGCTGGCAAGTCAACTAGCCAACCATCGCGAAACCGAAAGCCCAAGGGGATCGGTAAGACAGCGCCAGGCCAGGTGGATTGAAACCAATAGCTATGGAAATGCTCGGGCAGCAAGTCACTTGCGTGCGTACCTGCATCCTCCCGGGACCTTCACAGCTCGGATCTCGGCGGTGGGGTAGGTGAAGCCCGGAATGCCTGCATCGGGCGGCGTAGGCGGCGTTGCAGAATGTGTCCGGTGTGCGAGTGCGCAAGTTAAGTGCCTGGACAAGTAAACACATAGAATACATAGAATCAAAATATCCGGATGCCTTGTTGCGATGAAAATCTTCTCTGCGTGTATGCGTGCGAGATGCGAGGGCGTGTGGACCGGCAGCGTGGACTGGCAGTAGACTCGTGGAAGTACAGTGAACTCCGTCCATCACTTACCTCCCTGGTTGATGTTGCATGTGTAGTCCAGGCCCGCATCAGAGATAACGGGAATGAAGGCGGAGCCGTAACCCTGTGTGATGGCAGGGGCGGGGAGACGGCGGTGGTGCATGAGTTACGCAGGGACACGGCGACGCCGTGCGTTCAAGTACCGGTAGATCAAGCAATTAACGCTTCGTGCGGCGCCGGTCCAGGCCGTGACGCCCCCGCTGATCCCTAACTCACGGATGAAGTCGCGGCCTTCGCAACGGGCACTACAGGAGGCGCAGTGGTGGAAAAGGAGCTAGTGACGGCTGCTCGGTACGCTGTCTGAATGAAAATATCGTAGGAGCCCATGTTGCTGAACACCGTGTCGGGGGAGCGACAGCAGAGCCGGAAAGAGTAGACGCAGTTCAGCGAGTCGGCCGGCTTGGTGATGGTGATGGTTTGCCTGCGAGCCGCCAGGAGGACCAGTGTTGTAAAATGGGGCTGCCAGCGCGGACAGAGTTATAGGGCGGGAGCCAGCTGTGGTGTGGTGGGACTCCCGCGCGGGAGTAGCGGGAGGCACGTAGCCAGGCACGTAGCAACTTCAGACACGGCGCGAACCACTGTCGCCAAGGCAGCGCAGCCCACATCGGCCATTCCTGATCAAGTTTGCATTACTACGTACCTGAACGTCGTGTAGCGGGAGCCGGTGACGTTTCCGGATGCAATTTGGTTGGCGGTGCTAATTGCCCAGGCATTGCCCGGCAGGTTGCACGACGCGCTGCTGCCGACAATGTTCCCACCAGGATTAATACCGTCCGGGCTGCGAATTTGCACATCCATGACATGAGTGTTAGGCTCCAATGGGAACACAAAGGCCTTTCAAGCAAATGAAACCGTGCGTCGCGCGAGGGGTCAGACGAATGGCGCGCGCACAACGGTAGCTAGAACGCCATGTCCCGGCCACTGACGGCGTGATACAGAGCACAGAGCACATCGAAATACGCGTGGAAACCTCGGCGTCAGTTGGAAGTAAGGACTTACTTCCAAGTCATTGTTGCTGTCAAGTCGAGTTTGTTGGAGTCCGCTGCGTTCTGGCGGTACTCGATGATGCCACCACGGGCATGAGAGGCATCCACAGCTGCCAGAAGCGAGAGGACGCAAGCTGCCAGGGCCACAAGGGCCCTGCACGGTTTCAAGGGTGTCGTCATGGAGGCAGGCGGAGGTAGCAGCAGAGCTCCTTGCGCAACAGTGCAGTCAGCACGTGCAGCAAGTGAGGTTAAGTGAATGCTTTAATAGGTTGATTAGTATCTGTATGCGGGCTGCTCGGGCCTGGGCCTTTTATACCGATTCGGGCGCGAAACAATCGAATGAGCAGCTCGACCAGATCACACATGCATATGTTCCGAACACTGCGCCTTCCGACTGCATGTGTCAACTAAATTATATTATGTTATAAGCCTGCTGTTGTTTCATATCGACATGTTATCAAGGGGCTGCGAGGCAGGCTCGGAGCTGATGCGGCGGTTGGTCACTCGAAACCGAGGGCTACATACTCGCGAGCTTCTATTCCTATTCCTCGTGACGGCAGTTGTTATGTGCCTGCGCAAGCCCAATTGTAATAACTTCATTACTTGATCCGGCTAAGTAACAGAGCGCCTGGAGAGAGCGCGAGACTCACTCAATACTACACACATCGCCCGCATGAACACGCGTCGCAAGAGGCGCCTGCTTCCTTCCCAATGTCACGGACAGAATGGCAGAATGAGTATACCGTCTTAAAAAATTCCCTTCTTGGAGAGCCTGTCAGACAGGGGCCTTGTCAGCGGACGTGCGGACACCAACCGCCCAGGAGTGCGACGCACGAAACCGAAAGCGCTCTATCTTCTGCTTCTGACACCTGCGGGCTATTTCACTGGTACCTGTTCGGGGCCTCAAATCCTGCACAAGACGCACATGTGCGGGACGTTTGTGAGGCCCAGGGGAGGCTCCCCTGGTGAGGCCGGCTAAGGCTATGTATCAACAGGGCTGCCATGCGGCCCTAAGCACTTCTGGCCCTGAGTGAGGGTCGCATTTTTGAGCATGTCCGTCTTAGCAGAGGGGTTGCAGGGTTTTCAGGGTTGCAGGGTTTTCACCCCTCTGCAAAGACGGACATGCTCTAAACTGCGACTGCGTTAGCAACCAACGGCAGCATTCTGATAGATGCCCACCGGTGCTTACAGCTGGGCGCAGGGGCTAAGTGAGTTTTATTATTACATTCCCACAAGGCAGCGGTAATGCGATGAAGCATCCTAAAGGCTAAAGGGGGCGCCATCAATTCAATTGGAAAGAGGCCCCACACGAGCCCAATGCAACGCGGCTGGCGAATGTGCGTGAGCATTTGTGTTTGTGAAAGATACTCCTGGGCGTCAAGCTTTCAGCGTCGGCATAATGAATGGCGTGGCACATACTTTTGGGTGGACGGGGGGGGGGAGAGGGAGCTTAACGGGGGGGGCTTAAGGAAGTGGTCGAGCCTCAAATCGGCACGAACACCCCTGGGCACGAACCTGGATCCCCAAGCCCCATGTATCCATTGTCGACCAGCCGGCCGACCGACAGCGCGTCTCTTTCCTCATGCACCTCGGGCTTCACATGTAGTGTCAAACTTGGTGGCAGTCGCGCAGAGGGCTCGGACTGTCAGGCCGATGGCAGAGGAGCACTCGACCTGCTGCGCTGTTGAACCGCAGCTCAAATATGACATTCTAGGCGGTGACACTAGCAGCATCATCAGCAAGGAGAGAGTAACATGCATGACCCTGTCGGAAAAAATTTTAGCGCTCGGCACGGAGCAAGGGCGCATCCATGTGCTGGACTACTCGGGCAACCAGGTGCAGTGGTGCAAATTAGTTCTTCGCAATTGTAGTACTTGGAAAGTCGGAAGTGGCGCAAAGCAATTTCCCAGAGCAAGGGTTTTCCGGAGCATAGCTCTGGCTCCAATCCAACAATGCTCTGGCACCTCACATATCAACAACATACGCATGCGCAGGTGCGCCAGCTGAACGTGCACAAGACGCGGGTCAACGACATCTCCTTTGATAAGGAGGGCGAGCATGTCGCCAGCGCGTCCTCCGATTGCAGCGTGGTGGTGAGTGCGGCACGGGGGCCAGAAACCACAGTGGTTCGGGGAAGTGCAGCGGACAAGAGATCAGATGGGTTTGCGCGGGGGGGGGGCATAGCCGTGGTACGGTACGGTACCGTGGACAGAGGTGCTCAGGTGCTCCAGTGCCACACGCACATGTAATATTCCGTGCCCTGTCCCTATGGACCAGGTCACCAACCTGTACACGGAGCAAACCACACGACATGAGTTCCGGACGCCCGTCAAGGCGAGTGCCATGCGCAGCCGTGGTTCCACCCCGCGGCCTTGCCGCCCCAGTCTCTGCCCCAGTCCAGGTCGCACCACCCAGACCCCGTCACCCATCCGCTCCCTCGTTCAACTGCTTGCCCCCCTCCTCCCCCCCTCCCCCGCCCCCGCCCCGCCACACTGACGCGTACACGTAGGCCGTGGCGTTGGACCCTCGGCCGCCCGCCTCCGCCTCCTCCAGCCGGAGCAGCTGGCGCGACCTGGTCACAGGCAGCGTGGGCGGCGAGGTGACTCTGCACACCAAGGTGTGTGTTAGAGATTACAAGGGAGAGAACTATGAAAGACTTGTGCGTGCGAAGGGACAGGAACGCCAAGCAGGGAACGCGACGCGGTGTGTGTGTGGGGCTGTGGGGGGTGGGCCGGACTAGGCGATAGCGGCGGCGGAAGGGTGGAAGGGGGCCGGGACAGGAGGAGGCGCGCGGGGAGGGCGGCAGACGCGGACGATGGCGGAGATGGGGCGGGAAGCTGGGGCCCTGGAGGGCTTTACAACGCCATTTGTGTGTGCTGACCCTGTCCTCCTCCTCCTCCACCGCCGCCGCCACCAACCAGGGCTGGCTGGGCCGCGTGGACACGCCGCTGGCCGCCGCCGCCAGCCGCGACGCGGCCGCGGGCGGTGTGCTGGCGCTGCGCTGGAGCGGCAGCCTGGTGGCCTGGGCCTTTGACAGCGCCGTGGCGGTGAGGCCGCTGCTGCTGCTGCTTGGCCGGTGTGGGGTCACGTGTGGAAGGAGGTCATGAGGACAGCAGGGGCCGTGGTCCCGGGGGGGGCTTTGGGGGGGGGTAGGGGTGATGAGGTGGCAGTTCTCGCCATTGCCTTCGGTCGCAGGCGTAGTCATGGCCACAACTCGCTGGCCGCCCCAAACCCTCACGCAACAGGTCTACGACACACACAGCTCGCAGCTCATTCGCACCCTGCGGCGGCACGAAACCCGGCCGCCGACCGCCGCCGCGCCGCGGCCCCCTGCCGGCGCCAGCCCCGCGCCGCCCGGCGCGGCCGGGCGCCCGGCGCCTGCAGGGGCGGCTGCCACAGGCGCTAGCACCGCTGCAACGCCCGGCGTTAGCAGCATTGGCGACCTGCGGCGCTGCTCCCTGCTGTTCGCTCCGGACTCGCACCTCTACGTGGCTTGGAGCGATGTAATCCTGGTGGGTCTGGGGTTTGACCAAGTTGCTATACATCGCCTGCTCTTTACTGTTTGTAAACCATACTTACGGATTGACCCCCCATGGGAGCCGGCTCAATCGAGCCTATTACTTGCGACTCAGTCCATCCCCTGATATAGGGAGAATGGGGTTGAGTTCGTCAATGCAACAGTTATTTCACTCTGCTATTGTTGACGCTCGCTTGGACGCACACGCGCCCAACAGGTGGCTCGCATCAGCACATACGAAAACAACGTGGGTGCGGCGGCGCCGCAGGTGCGTTGCGCGGCCGGGGGGGGGGGGTGGACTGCGAAGGGGTGGGGGCGTGGTGCTGACCAACCAGCTTTTATCGCAGTCGGGTTGGTTGGGAGGTTGGGAGGTGCGTGGACGTGCGGGTGATGGGTTTAGGTCTTGGTCACCGAGGTGCGCGGCCTTCACCTGAGCCCGCAGCATCCCATCTCCATTCGTTCGCGGTATCCTTATCTTCAGTGTCGTCATGGACTCATGGTTGAAGGCCACTGCGCACGGCAGGTCATGCCCCCAGACACAACCTACTACGGCTCTAAGCGGGAGACTTACGTGCGTGTGTGTGTGATATTATGTGCACGTGCATGTGCATGTGCGGCATGTGGGCGCCCATGCAGATCGAAGTGGTGGCGCGGATGCACATGGCCGAGGCAGTGCTGGTGGGTGCCGCCGCCGCCGCCGCCACCGCCTGCAGAGGACACTAGCTAGCGGGGCCGGCGAGGGGTAGCCCGGGCTCCGGCAAGACGCTGTGCCATGCCATGCATGCAAAGCGCCACGCCTTGCGGGGGACGACTTGCATGCCGACACACTGCTTGTATACGCCGCCTCGCAAATGCAGCCACAAGCTGTTCTTGCTCTCTAATTTTAAGCTCTGAAACACAACAAAAAACTGGATGCGGGCGCAGGGCGTGTCGCCATACGGGGATGACGACCTGGCCGTCCTGATCTACCCCAACGGCCTCACCGCCGCCGCGCCCTCGGCGGCGGCATCCAAAGCACAAGCCGCGGCACCGGCGGGAGCAGCCCAACCGCAGCCGCAGGCCGCTGCACCCGAGGCGGCGGCAGGGGGCGGCGGCGCCGTGGCCGCGGCGGGCAAGACGGCTGACGGCTCCGGGGCTGCCGCGGGACTGGGCGCCGGGGCAGGAGGTGCGGACACGCACGCGGCGGATGACGATGAGCCGCCAGACCCCTTGGCGCCGGGCCGCACCCCACAGGTGCGTGGGATGCCAATGGGCTGCCAACGGTGTGGTGTAAGGCCAGCCATTGCGCCTCATGTATCTAGAAACAGCTAACCAACCTCGTCTGGATCTAAACGCTCCTTTCTTTGCACGCCGCCATTTGCAGTTGGTGATCCTGGCCCGCAGCGACCACCGCGAGTGGGCGCGCGACGCCGTACACCTGCCCGGCGCCGACCGCCTCGCGCCCCGGCAATACCTGGGGCTGCTGCCCTCGCTGCCGCACCACCTGCAGCAGCAGCAGCAGCAACCGGCTGTAGCAGCAGTGACGCCACCAGGCGGGATGGCAGTAGCAGCAGCAGCAGCATCGTTGGGTGGCACGCCCTTTGGCGGGCGCAGCGGGGTCGCGGCGGCGGGCACGGCCGCCGGCGGTGCGACCACGCCGCGGCGGGCCAGCGGGACGGGAGGGGGCGGCGGAGGCAGCGGACCGACCTCTGGCACCGTGACGCCGCGGGCCAGCATCGCCAGCAGCATGGGGGCGTTCGCGTCGCCGGGGCTGGGGGCGGCGGCGCCACGGCGGCGGCTGGTTCCGATCTGGATCGACGGGCAGGAGCTGATGCTGTTTGTGGCGGCGCCCACGGTGAGCCCGGGAACCTGCATCTGGATCTGGATCTGGATCTGGACCTGACTTTAAGGGGGCTGCTACAGCAGGGGCGCGCGCACAGGCTTTCATCCACTTCAGCACTTTGGCATATGCTCCTGTGTTACCTGGTGCGGGTTCAGCGCCAAAGAGAGCCAGCCTGTACGACGTCCTCATGGAAGCTCGCTTAGAGGCTCCATTCCCTCCGGCCCCTTCGGGGCCTCCGGTCCTCCGCCTCTAACCACACGTGTTACCTGGTGCGGGTTCAGCACCACACGCCGGCCTTGGCTCGCCCGCATGCAAGCAGGCGCAACCACGCGGTAATACCTTTCTCTGTTTCGTTGCTGACAAAACTCGCACCACGCCACTCGCCGCTTACCACAGGCCATTGCCACCGCGCGCTCGCGCGACGCCGCGGACCGAGTGGCGTGGCTGCTGGAGCGGCGGCGTTGGGAGGAGGCGCTGGGCGTGGTGGAGGAGGCGGCGCCGGGCGCGCTGCCGCCCGGCACCTATGACAAGTGAGCGCGTGACACCCCACCACCTATGTGTTAGAGATCACAAACAAATCAAAGACCCCACCTATGTGTGACTCATGCTCAAGAGACGGCGGGCGGAGGGGCGCGGGTACACTCGGCAGCTTCGGTCGTAACTACCGGTAGTTGGGGTACGCACCCAGGGACAAGCGACGAGCTCGCTGGCTAACGGCATACAAACTAAAGCAATGCCCTCAGCTAGCACGCGCTCGCAACACACAATACGCAACATATGATACGCATTACCATGCGATGCAACACCCAACGCGGCCGACGCGCACAACAGGGTCATCGACGGCTACATTGAGGAGCTGATGACGTCGCAGGCGTACGACACCGCCGTGCAGCTGGCGGGGCGGCTGCTGGGCGGCGAGCAGCAGCGCTGGGAGCGGTTCGTGTACCTGTTCGCGCAGGTGCGGGTGAGGGTGAGGGTGAGGGTGCGTGGGTGAGGGTGAGGGTGAGGGTGCGTGGGTGAGGGTGCGTGGGTGAGGTTGGGCGGATGGGTAAAGCATGGAGGGGATTAAATACCGTGTGTCTGCGGTGGCGCCGCGGCCGAGGGAGGGCATTGGGCGGGACGGCGGTCGCCACCGTCGCCACCACTGATCACTTCCACCTGTCGCCACCGCCACCGCAAACAACCACCACCGCCGCGGCATGTCGTGCCCTCGAAACACACACACAGGTCCGGCAGCTGCCCAAGCTGGTGCCCTACCTGCCCACCGACCACCCGCGGCTCAGGTGCGCCTTGGCCTTGTGCGCGTCTGCCTTCAGCATGCAGCTAGGGAGGAGGCGCCCGACGAGCGCCGACGTGTGTGCGCGTGCATGTGTGCTGGGTCCGCTGGCATCCATGCTCATGCCACCGCGCATACAAAGCCAGCTTCGGCCCTCATCGGTGCCCTTGACGGCGGCGCGCCACCTAGCGGCTTGCAATCCTACTGCTGCGCTCAACCGCTGCTACTGCCGCCGCCGCCCGCCGCCGTGCCGCCCACATCTCATCCCCATCGCCCATCAGGACCCCCGTGTACGACATGGCGCTGCAGTCGCTACTGCCGTCCCCCGCCGACCACGCCACGCTGCTGGCTGTAGCACAGCGATGGCCGCCCGGCTGCTACTCCATGGGCGCGCTGGCGGACGCAGTGGCAGCGCGGCTGCGGCGGCTGCAGCAGCAGCAACAGGCAGCGGCCTCGGCCTCGGCCGCTGCTGCTGCTGCTACTACGGCTACTGCTGCTGCTGTTGGTGCTGGAGTTGGAAACGGCGCGGCTGGTGCTGGCGCTGGCGCTGGCGGCGCGGCGGGTGGTGCAGCAGCAGGCGGCGCGGCGGGCGCGGCGCCGCTGCCGGCCGTGGGTGTGGCCGACGGCGACGGCGGCGCGGCGGACCCGTTGTGGCAGCTGCTGGCGTGGCTGTACGAGCAGCAGGTGGGTGAGGAGGGATTTGCGAGGCAGAAGGTCTTCCCGCTGCGCCCCCCCCCTTTTCGGGTTCTGGAGTAAACACACACACACACACACACGGTCTTTGATTTGCTTGTTTTCTCCTTGTGATCTCTAACACACACACACACACACACACACACACACACACACACACACACACACACACACACACGCGCGCGCACACGGCTAAACATATCAGGTAAAGCCCGATCGCGCGCGCCGCCGCATAAGCATTTGCATGCACGGCCTGCGTTTGTTCCCTTTCTCGTGTTTTCTTGCCACGCCCCGCCCCGCCCCGCCCCACCTGACAGGGCCGGCCCGACCTAGCCCTGTCCATCTACCTGCGCCTGAGGTCGCCGGGCGTGTTCGCGTTCGTGACCAGCCACGGCCTGCAGGTGGGGGGTAGCGGGACGTGGGGGTTACTGGTAAACAGTCCCGGTGAGAAACAAACTGCGAAGAACGTGACTGCGCCGTGCCGTTGGGGGTAGCGTGCCGTGGGGTTGCCGTCGGAGGTAGCATGCCGTGGGGGGTAGCGTGCCGTGCCGTGCCGTGAGGGCAGCACAGCAGCACGCACAGTGACACAGCGCGTCCCAATGCAGCACCCAAAACACACGCACCAACCTGCTCTCCAACCCATCCTTCTGAACCGGCCCGCCCGCCACTGCACACTCTTACCACCCCCAACCTCCCCCAAACCACCCCAACCACGCCCCCCTGACCCCTCCTCCTCCTCCTCCTCCTATCCACACTCGGCCTCCTCCTCCTCCCTCAGGCCAACCTGCTGGGCCGCGCCGCCGACCTGTTCGAGGTGGACGAGCGGGCGGCGCTGGGGCTGCTCACCGCGCACGCCGAGGCGCTGCCGCCCGGCAACGTGGTGCCCTGCTTGCAGGTGGGGCGGCTGGCTGGGGGCTGGGGGCCTGTGGTGACCGGGGGCAGTGACTGGGGGTCACGGCTGAGGGGGGTCACGACTGAGGGGGTCACGGATGAGGGGGTCACGACAGAGGTGGAATCACGACGGGTGGTCATGACTGGTGGTCGTGACTGGTGGTCGTGACTGGTGACTTAGGGCGGGTGGGGGCTTGGGGGTGCAGAATTTGACACACGAGGTGCTTGAATGGAGTTGATGGCGCCCCGCCCCGCCCCCGCCCCTGCCTCGCCTCACCTCACCTAGGACGCGATGCGCGCCGCGCCCTCCCCCGCCGCCGCCGAGGTGTGGCGGCGGCGGCTGTTCGCCTACCTGGCGGGTCTCTTCGCGGTGGACAGCTCCGTGGCGGCGGACTGGCACGACCTGCAGGTGGGGTGTCTGCGGTGTGGCGGGGGGGGGGGGTTGTGGTTACCAGCCCAAACTAAACCAATCTAAAGGAAGCGGAGTCGAGTAATGCAGTTCAGGTGATACAACGAAATACTACTGGGGGGTAGCCATCCATAGGATGGTGTGTATCAGATTTTTGTCAAGTGCCGATGCCCAGAGGAACAGGGAGGGGGGGTTATTGTTTCCAGCCCAATAAACCGCAACCAATGCAAAAGAATGAGGAGGAGAGCGGGGGAGAAAGGGTGAAGTGGTGGGTGGCTACGGAGGAATTCTGGGCGGGGTGGTTCGGGGGGGGGGCCAAGGGAGAGGGGCGGAGCTCTAGCCGGAAGGTGCCCTGTACAGCTTGACCCGCATGACCCGCTGCCTCACCACGCCCTGCCACCCTGCGTCCATCCAACGCCACCAAGCCGCCCCCCTTTCACCACCACCACCATCCACCCATTCCACCACCACCCCGCCACCCACCTGCCTATGCCTGTGCCCATGCGCCCATGCCTACGTGTCCCCACGTGTGTCCCCACGTGTGCCCCCACGTGTCAGGTGTCGCTGACGGCCGAGTACGCGCCCTCCAAGCTCATGGACCTGCTGGTGTCCAGCCAGTACTACTCGCTGGAGGTGGGTGGGTGGGTGGGGGGCAGCGGGGGGGGTTTGTGGTTACCAGCCCAAACTAAACCAAACCCAATGCATAAGAGCGAGGGGGATTACATGCATTAGAGTTGTCATGGATATGTGCGAGACAGGCAGTATGGTACTGTGTGCGGGGCCGGGAGGGGCGCAGGGTGTGAGGGCGGGGTGCAGAGGGGAGGGGCAGGCGAACGGGGGTATGGGGCCCACGTGATACGGCCGGCACGCGGCACACAGCCTGCGAGCAATCTCCTGCTGCTGCAGACATTGCACACACAGCGCAGACCGCGCAAATTTGGCGCTTCTGTACCTGTATACCTGGCTACGCCTCCTCTTCGATTTACTCATAATGCGTGTAACCCCCACCACGCGTTCGCGTTCGCCGGCCCCGCCCCCTCATCCCACCGCCAAATCAGGCGGCGCTGGCCATATGCGAGGCTCGGGGCCTTGTGTCGGAGCAGGTGTTTGTGCTGGGGCGCATGGGCAATGCCGACCAGGCCCTGCGGCTCATCATCGACCGCCTTGGCGACATACCGCGGGTGGGTGGGTGGTGGGGAGGGAGGGAGGGAGGGAGGGAGGGAGGGAGGGAGGGAGGGAGGGAGGGAGGGAGGGAGGGAGGGAGGGAGGGAGGGAGGGAGGGGGGGAGGGAGGGAGGGAGGGAGGATCCGCGAGGAGGGGAGGGCGGCCGAAAGCGGAGCGGGAGCCAGTTTACCATGGCCCTCCCCGGTACGGGCCGGCAGGCACGGCGCAGGCACTTAGTTGCTGAGTCCTTCAAGCTTCTCCACCCTCTCCTCGCCTCCTCGCCTCACCCCGCGCACGTGTTCATGCTGCGGACAGGCGATCGACTTTGTGGTGGGGCAGCGTGACGAGGAGCTGTGGGGGCGGCTGATAGACTGGGCGCTGGGTAGCCCGGACACCACCGGACAGCTGCTGGACTGCATTGGTGAGCGGGGCCCGGGCCGGGCTGGGTAAGGAGGGGAGGGGGTAGTTCATTCCAGAAACCAGAAGCGAAACGGAGGGGAGGGGGGGTTGGGGAAAAGGGGGCCTGGAGGGGCGGGGGTGGGTGGATTGGAGGTACCAACCCCAGACCAGGACAAACGCAGATGCAAAAGACAGGGGGCGTCTGAGGATGTCACTCGGTTGTGCAGGCGAGGCTGATGAGAGGGATCAGTGTGGGGTCGTTGTTTGGCGGGGCCGGTGTCCGCAACCCTGCCGTGTTGGCCTCTTATCGCATTCCTGTTCGCGTGCCTATGCTGTATGCTCCCGTCACCCCATCCACACGTCACCCCATCCACATCTCCACCCAGGTTTCACCCCTGCAACCCCCGTTGCGGGCATGCATGTGCACACCGCCCGCCCTTGTGCCCCGCCGCACACCCACCCCTTCCCACTGTGCCATGACCTGCTGTGCCGTGCCTGCTTGCCTACACCTATCCTTAAATGCATGGAACCCCGCCCTCCTCAAACCGCCCCCTGATCTTAATGCGTGTAACTAACACACACACACACACACACACACACACACACACACACACACACACACACACGACAACCCCCCGCAGGCGGCTACGTGGACCCGCTGCTGCTGGTGCGCCGCATCCCCCGCGGCATGGAGGTGGAGCGCCTGCGCGACCGCCTGAGGGCCATCATTGCAGACTACCGGTGCGGCGGCGCGGGGGCGCGGGCGCGGGCGTGGGCGCGGGCGTGGGCACGGGCGTGGGCGGAGGGGCGGGTGGCAACAGGAGTGGGGAAGTGGGGGGAGAGTGAGGTGATTGTAATTTGGGGATGAGGGAGTGGGGAGTGGTCGTTTGGGGAGTTGGGGAGTGGGGCTCTAAATAGGCGGTTGGGGCTCTAAATAAGCGGCTGAGGTGGAGCGGATGGGAGCGGAGGCATGTCGCGTGGCTAGCCATTGACGCCCCCGCCTCCCCCTCCCTCCCCTCCCCTCCCCTTTCCCTTCCTTGCCGTCCATTTCCATTTCCATCCCCTTCCCCTTCCCCCGCAACCCCGCAGCACGCAGACCTCCCTGCGCGAGGGCTGCAACGCCATCCTTCGCTCCGACTGTCGCCACCTGCTGGCGCGCCTCCTGGACGGCTCGCGCCGCGCGCTGCCGGCGGTGCTGGTGCAGCTGCAGCGCCCGGGCGGCGAGGCGGGCGGCGAGGCGGGCGGCGAGTGGTACAGGTGAGCGGCCTGGCTGGCTGGCTGCCTGCCTGCGTTTAGATGGTTTGTTTCCGGTCGGAAGTCCGGGTAGCAGCGTTCCGTCTGGCATTACCATGCCCAGCAATCGGACTGTCGGCATGTCGCGCTTGCCTCGCCCTGCGGTCGTTGTTGCTGCTCATGTTGATATCGGTGGTGTTGCTGTATGCTGCCGCACGAAACGCCAGGTGTGATGTGGTGCACGGCGGGCGGCTGCAGCCCGTGGCCGCGTCCGAGGTGCCGTGGGAGGCGGGGCCGGGCTGGGGCGGGGCGGGGGCGGACCCCGCCGGCGCCGCCTCAGCCACCACCAGCCGCCTGCTGCCTGGGGGCGGCGCCGCCGGAGGCCGCGCCTCCAGCTCCCAACTGCCCCACGCCTCTGGCTCGGCGCCGGCAGCAGGCGGCCTGCCGCGGGCGCACGGCGCGTCTGCTCCCTCGCTGGAGGCCGGAGCAGGAGGAGCGGCCGGCGGCGGCGCGGGCGCGCGGCGGCGGGCGGCGGCGCTGGGGGCCGGCGGCGCCGGCGGCGGGGCAGACCTGGTGCCAGGCGGGCTGCCGGCGTGGGCGACCGAGGATGCAGCCGCATCGGCAGGGGTAACAGGAGGGGCGTGGGCGGCGCAGCCGGCGGTGACGGTGTCAGAGTCAGCTTCTCGCGGCGGCGGCGGCGGAGCAGGAGGTGGAGGTGGCGGCGGCGCGGGGCTGTGGGTCGGCTTCAACCTCGCGGCGGGCCGAGCTCGGCTAGGTGGCGAGGTGAGCGCACGCCGCATTCGTTCTTCAAGCCTACGTGGCGTGTGTTGCTCTGACAGCCAGCGCTGCACCGCATTCGAGCTCCAACTCCAAAGCAGTTGGTTGCCTCACCAGCGCATTTCATGCAGGTGTTACGGGTGCCATGAGCGGTGTGGTCGTTGCAGCCTGCGCATGCTCTTTTTGTTTGTTTGGCTGGCCTTCAACTCTGCCCGCTGCTTGTGCGCGCCCGTGCTCAACAGGACGGGATGGGCGGCGGCGCAGCCCCCGGCGGCGGCAACAGTCGGCGTGGCGGCGGTAGCGGGCCGGGGCAGGGGGCAGGCGGTGGTGGTGGCGCGGGTGCGGGTGCTGCGGGGGCGGGGTGGTCGTCGCGGGCAGGGGCTGGGCCGGGCGTGGGCACGGGCGGGTTAGTGTTGGGGTCGCTGTGGCAGCACGTGAGCGGCACCAGCACCGCCGCCTGAGTGAGAGTGAGAGGTTGTGTGAGAGAGAGTTGAGGCATCGAGCGGCGCTGTGTGCGTGTGTGTATATATTGCATGGTGGGTCACTTACTCATGTGACGCATGTGGCGCGTGTGAGTGTGCTGGCTGGAGGTGGACGGAGCAGGCGGTTGGTTGGATGGGATGCGCAGGTGGGGCGTGGGGCAGGGGGGGGGGCGTGGCGCAGGGCGGTGGCTAAAGCTCAGCTGGTCAAGACCTGGCGGCGCAGCTGCCCGCGATGCATGTGTCTATGGCGCCACGGGCACGCGGGGGAGAACGAATGCTGGACGTCCATGTCACAGTGTCAAGGCGCGCGGCGAGAGGCGAGAGGAGGAAGTTGCAAACGGCCACGTTGTCATGTCGCGTAAACAAGTAATTGCTGATACGCGCTGACCCGCGGGGCCCCACGGTACGGTTATCCAAGCTCATCCTTTTGCTCATTCGGTCGCCTGTACACCAGCATCGCAGCAAATGCCGCCTGCACAACAAAATATCTCCATTGACCTCCATCTTCGGAAATTTGCTTAAAGCGCGAGGAGGCGAAACGCGTCGAAGCAATGACGGTCGAGGCCGTGATCGCCCCAGCCGCCGCGGGCGCCAGCGCGGCCGCTGATGCTTCCGCTGCAGCGGCGGGCTGCGGCGGCGCCAAGCAGCACTCCTCGCAGGCGCAGGCCACGCAGCGCCAGCACGCGCCGCGGCAGGCGCTGCCTCTCACGCTGAGCAACAGGTGGGTGCGGTGTCTGTGCACACATCCAACTGAAGCCCGCGCGCGCTCCTCGTGCTATCCCATTGGACCTCTCCTCTCCCGCATTGTGCGGCCATACATTCCTCCCGTGCTCCTTGCGTCAGCTGCGTGCTGCTCCAGCTCACCAGTCACCGCCACCGTTGCATGCCTGACTTGCCTCCCGGGCGCCCCCTCCCATGCCTCCACTCCGCACCCCTACGGCCCCCTACCGCCCCGCGCCTGCCCAGCCTGCCGCCGCGCCTGCCCGCCACCTTCGACCTGGGCGACGGCTCCGCGCCGGTGCCGGTGCCCGCGGACGTGGCCCCGCTGTTCACGCCGCTCACCCTGACCGGCGCCCCCAAGAAGGCCTCCTTCGCCCTCACCAACCGCATCGTGTATGCGCCGCTCACGCGCATGCGGGCCACCGGCACCATCCCGCAGCCGACCGCCGCGGTGTATTACGCGCAGCGCGCGGTGCGCGGCACGCTGGTTATCACCGAGGCCACCAACATCAGCGCCGAGGGCTACGGGTGCGTGGGTGGGTGGGTGGGTGGGTGGGTGGGTGGGTGGGTGGGTGGGTGGGCGCCTGTGCTGCGGTTGTCACGTTGTGTGTGCGCGCTGGCGAGGGGTGCTAGTGAGGGGCAATCGCAGAGCAGCGGTCTACCTTTCATGCCCGGACGCGTGTTGCGATTGTTGCGAAGCGTTGGTGCCGCCTCAGCTGCTGGTGGTGCTGGTGCTGCTGCTCCCTCAGACCCTCACCCACCTGCGTGACGGCGCGCGTGCCGCACCTCATGGCGCAGGTACCTCAATTCCCCCGGCCTGTACACCGCCCAGCAGCTGGAGGCGTGGAAGCCGATTGTCAAGGCCGTGCACGACAAGGGCGCCGTGTTCTTCTGCCAGCTCTGGCACACCGGCCGCGCCTCGCACAACGGTGGGGGGCGGGCAGCACACGGACCAGCGCGTCGTGTGGTGCGCCTTGATGGGGCCGGCGCAAGTACCACGAAAACGTAACTGTGGATTTATTTGAATCCATGCTGTGTTGTGGGCCCCAAATGCCCCGCCTGTGGGATATCCCACAACGTCTGGCGGCTGC
The DNA here is from genome assembly GCA_016834595.1 of Chlamydomonas schloesseri. Taxonomy (NCBI): domain Eukaryota; kingdom Viridiplantae; phylum Chlorophyta; class Chlorophyceae; order Chlamydomonadales; family Chlamydomonadaceae; genus Chlamydomonas; species Chlamydomonas schloesseri. Next base: position 928,807 of record JAEHOD010000035.1, read on the forward strand.
TGCGCCCACCTGCTGCGACCACCTGCTGCGACCACACTGTCCTTGCCCCACAGACCTGCAGCCGCACGGCGCGCCGCCCATCAGCTCCAGCGCCCGCCCCATCACCTCGCCCGAGTACACCGTGTACACACCCACCGGCCCCAAGCCCTACCCCACACCCCGCGCCGGTAGGTGCCGTACCGCAATGCGGCAGAAGCTAGCCAGCTGCCTGGGCAAGCAGCGCCGGCTGCGCCGCGGCTCCCGCATGTGTTTCAGTCATGCTGTGTAGCTGCGCCTACGTCACCTATGGTATGTGGTAGCACGTGTACATCGCCATTCGCAAACCGACGCGGTCAACATTGCGTTCACCGGTCAACGCCCCCACCCTAGCCCGCTCATTCCCACTCTCCGCGCCTGACATGGATTCGTGTGTCACGCGCGTCACCCCCGCCCCCCTTGCGGCACGACAGAAAACACGATGGTGTATGTGGCGCGGCGTGGCGTGTGCGTATGGTGACTCACTCCCACCCGCCATTCATTGGCCCTGGACGCGGCCCTTCCCCCCACGATCCTCCCCTTTTGCCATCGCAGCCACCCGCGAGGACATCAAGCGCATCGTGAGGGAGTACGCCGCCGCGGCCGTGGCCGCCATCGAGCACGCGGGCTTTGACGGCGTCGAGATCCACGGCGCGAACGGCTACCTGATCGACCAGTGAGTCGCATGAACCCGTTGTTCTGTGTAACAAATAACAGCGGCCGGAAGGGCCCGTGCCAGAGGAGTGCGTTGTTGGGGGAGGGGGCAGCCACTGCTCCGGGCGGCCTACGGCCCTTGCACCCCACGCATCCACCCTCTGCCGATCCGGACCGCGGAAGCACCCAGCTCCGGCGGTCGCGTACTCACCCTCCTCGCACTCCTGCCCCCCTAGGTTCATCAAGGACAGCGTGAACGACCGCACCGACGAGTACGGCGGCAGCATCGAGAACCGCTGCCGCTTCGTGCTGGAGGTGGCGGAGGCGGTGGTGGCGGCGGTGGGCGCAGACCGCGTGGGCATCCGCCTCAGCCCCTTCACCAACTTCTTGGACGCCGCCGACGGCACGCCGTACGCCACGCACGTGTTCCTCACCGAGCAGCTCAACCGGCTGGGGCTGGCCTACCTGCACATGGTGGAGCCGCGCATGGCGGGTGGGCGCGCGTGCGTGCGCGTGTGCTTGTGTTAGGGGAAGTAATCCATTCCAGAAACAAAAGCAACCCAACAACCCAAAACCCAGAAGCATAGAGCGCGGAGGGGAGGGGGAGTAGTTCATTCCAGAACCCAGAAGCATGATGCATGCAGGCATCCGTACTCCCGGCTCCTCCTTCCTGTCCAGGGGTGTGCACAGGTCGCGACACCGCTTCCTCCGTCGCTCCCTTGCATAGGCGAGGTTTGGCCGCTTGACTGACACAGCGCAGCCCAAATTGCCCCACGCCACTCGCTGTCTCATTCCCGCCTCTACCCTCACCCCGCCCCTAACCACCTCCCCCAGGTAACGAGGAGCGCGCCACGGCGGAGAGCCTGCTGCCGTTTCGCGCGGTGTGGAAGGGCACCTTCATCGCGGCCGGCGGGTTCCGCCCGGGCAGCGGCGCCCAGGCGGTGGCCAGCGGGCACTGCGACCTGGTGGCGTACGGACGGTGCGTCGGGGCGTGATGGGGGGGGGCGGGATGGGGGCAGGGGGGTCCACGTGGACGGGTGTCACGTGGGCGGCGGGCATGTGGCGTGCGGCACCTGTGTACGGCTTGTGGCGTGGCGGTTGGGGGCCTGCGTGGGCGTGTCGCGGGCTGGCATGTCGTCATGTCGCCACCAGCTGTTGCTGCAGCCATCGTGCTTGCTCATGACGGCGCATCATTGCAGCCAGCCACCTGGCACCCGCCACCGCATGCCGTACTTACCGCTGCTGCCATTGCCGTACTTACCGCTGCTGTGCTGCCGCCTCACACCTGCTCTGCCTACCACCCCGCCCTGCACGTCAGGTGGTACCTGGCCAACCCCGACTTCCACAAGCGCGTCCTGCTGTGCGCCCCGCTCAACCCCTACCACCGCGACACCTTCTACAGCGGTGGCATGGAGGTATGGAGGGTGGTGGAGTGACGGATGGGATGGAGGAAAGGTGGACTTGAGGACTTGGGGTTGGGGTTGGGGAGGACCGGATGGAGGGCTAATAGGAAGGGGGCATGGGGGCACACACACTCACATGGCACGCGGGCACGTGCGGGCGACAGCATTCACAGCAAGGCAGCTGCAGCGGAAATTGGGATGCTCCAGACGCGAAAGCAGGATGCGGTACTTGCAGACGCTCGGGCCTGAGAGATTGAGACGTGGTCACATGCATGCCGTGCCCCGTGACCCCTTTCCTTTCCTGGGAAAAAGAGAGCGGTTGACAGAGATAAGGGAAGGGGAAAGCACTGGCGGTCGCACTCCACCGGCTGCCCATGCCCCACACAACACGGCCCCCACATCACCTCTCATTCCTCCCTGTCTTGACTGTGCAGGGATACATCGACTACCCCACCCTGGACCAGCTCAAGGAGAAAGAGAAGGGGGCAGAGACAGGGCATGGGGCCAAGTAGGCCAGAGAGGCAAGCAAGTCCGGAGAGCTCAAGCTCTTGTGTTGAGAGCGTAAGGGTTGGCGGTCGGAGGAAAGGTTGACCAGCGCGGGTACCGGAAGCGTGCAAGCGCTTGACTGCGTTTGAAGGGGCAAGAAGCAAGAAGCTTAGAAGCAGCAGAGCAGCAGCAGCAGCAGCAGCAGCAGCCGCAGTAGCGGGTTCGTGGGATTGACTAAATTTGACACAATGTTTCAGTTGGCGTGGCTATCCCCCTGTCCTGGTCGGCGTGGCTGCGTGGCGAGTGTGGTGCCGGTTGAGATGGATGTGGACGGTGTGCACAAGGAGAAAAAGGCATTACTGTGCTTGCAGGTGACAGGCAAGCACTTGGGAACGGGGCAGCAGGCGTGCTGGTGAGGTTGAGGCCGCGGCGGCGGGAATGCAAGTCTTGCCGCACATGGAGGCTGGCAGTCAGGGTGAGCGTGGGGCCACTACCGTGACGCTGAGACTGTACGGTATCGTAGCATATACGAATTCTGTTCCATGACGCTGTTCTCAGGAAGCCTGTCCTGGTCCCCCGTTGTAACCACGACCTGGTTGGCGTGCCCCGGTCCCGTAGGGCCGGGCCACCCATACGTGTCATAAACAGGGGTCGGTCTCGGCTAGGCACAACGGCCCTTCGACGATCGGTGCGGAGGTTTCGAGCCCGGAATATATACTTGCACGTCCTCAGCATGCATACCACCGTGGTGTCACGCCTGCTGGTCATGCCGTCCCATCAATCCCTCCCACCTAGCTACCCCGTACACCCCTCTATCCCTGGTGAATGAGTGCTATACGTCGCTTCGTGTGGCCGAGGTTGGGGGGGGTCGACAGGGGGGCGGCGCCCCCTTGTCCCTTCCCGGGGGGTGCAGGGGGGCTGGCCCCCCTGCGGAAACAACATCAACATCTGCCCGCACAAACCTCACCCTTGCTCCTCGCTCACTCACACTCCCCGGATCCTGGCCTAGATGCAGCAACCTCCCGGACCCAGATCATTGTCTCAGGCATATATGCGACCAGCTACCATGAACTGATGTACACAAGAGGAACAGGGGTCCAGCGACCAAGAACGACATGTGTGCGGAGTTTATGTTCAAGCGCCAAGAACATGAATGGAGAAATCTGTAATGCGCTGTTTAATTGACACCAACGAGCAATCTTCACTGCAGGAGTGCCATTGATCGGACTCGAAGGCGCAGCACTGACCTCGTTGTTAAATTCAAACACAAGAGAACAAACACTTACACTGCAGATGACATTACCTGCCAGACTATACGCCTCAAGCGACGAAAATTGGTTGACAGTGACAGTCAGTCGCGGCGCTCAGCACCGTAACGTGCCACTTATGGCGGTAATGAATGCAACGACTGGCTACTTGCCTTGCATGGAAACTCTACCAACATCCGTAGCAGGTGCGCAATCGGAACCCGGCCAGGCCTCAGCGATTAATGGGCCCCTCCGCAGCGGTCGAAGGCAGCAGTCGTGTTTCCGCTGGCAGGGGGGGGATAGTCGCTGTGTTTCTTGGTGTCTGCTCAAGTCGCCTTGTTTGCAGTAACCACGTCGGGATGCCCTGGCGTCGTTGCACGTGGTTTTGTCCGCGATGTTTCAGGCACATCCATACATTGAGCTGGTGCTTTGTTCTTTGTGCGTCCGCACGGCAGCCACACACTCTGTCTGCGGCGCTCCAGGGGGTCACCTCCATGGGTTCCTCTGCGTGTAATTTCCTAGCCCCGCCTGCACCTGCGCCCACAGACAATCCTCCAGCTCGCCACCAACCATCACCTCACAGCTGCAGCTGCGCCTGTTCCTTCGTGCCTGATCTCAATACGGGGCACGCCCTATGACCGCCCTGGGCGGCCGCTAGTCGTGTCGCGTGCCGGGCAGGGTTTCGCTGATACACAGCATGTTCGCTGCCTGCCAGCGCAGCAAGCATAACATGCCGAACTGGAGCCCATGTACGCCGTCAGAAGCCGTGGTTTTGCGTGCTGCTGCCTAACGCAACAGCCGTGCGCAATCCCGCAAGTGCGCAATTCGCCCAGGTTGTGTCATCATTGTCAACTCTCCCTCATTGGCATACATTTCTATAACAGTATCATCGCCGTATATATTCGTATTTCTGGGAGGCACTATCTACTCCTTGGCAAACCGCTTGACTGCGACCACCCTTGCCTGGACGCTGCTCTTGTTTAGGGCGGCCGCAGAGCCGCAGGTAGACTAGAAAGATGGAGCGATTCCAGGTGCGTGCAAAGCGAGCCAGCACCGGGCTGGGCAGGTTTGCAAGCCCACACCGCACTTCAGTTTTGCCTGCAACATGACAATATATTAACATGCCATGTATACGGGAATAATATTTTTCCTCCACGCGCAGGTTATTCAAAGCCTGGGCTCGGGCTCCTTCGGCACCGTGCGCCTAGTGAAGGATGTTGCCAATGAGAAACTGCTTGCCATGAAAGTGCTAAATAGGCGTGATGCTAGCAAATATGTGGAGGCGGAAATCGTGAACCACAGTCTTCTCCGCCATCCGCACGTAAGCCGTGTTCCCAAGGGGTTGCTTTTGAGCACGCGCGATCATCAAATTCATGGGGCTGATCTAGAAAAAAGAAAGGGGCTGACGGGAGGCGCCAGGCCACGACGGCCAGAGACTCGCGTGCGCGATTGGGGCGGAACCTACCGCGCATTGGAGCAGAGCCTACTCAACGCCTGACCTGATGAAAGGGCGAGAAGCCGTCATGCACATGCTAGCGGCGCTCATAACCGGGGCACTAGAGTCGCTGCGCGCGTCGGGCAGCTGGAGGGAGGTAGCACGGCGTGCGTCTGGGGTGGTGGCGGGCCCTGGCACCAAGTACGGAGCTTTGAGCTTGCGTGCATCCTGTCCAATGGCTGGGTGCCTCTGTGAGCTTGGGTCACAGCAACAGTGGGGTGAAAGGGCACCTGATGCTCTGCGGGATAACGCAACCGAGCGCTGTCATTGAGGGGATACGCGTGTGCAGCCTGGGGGCCGAATGGGGTAGGTGGGTTGGCACGGCCGGCGCTGGACGTGCCTATGCAACGGAGAACTTGTGTCCATGCCCACCTGCGCGCATACCACCGAGGCCTGCAGGCCAACCGCCGCCACCTCTTGCCGCCACCCCACCTCTTCGTGCCCTACTCCTACATCGCATGATCCACCTGTCTCAGACATGTACACCAAACCCACAAGCGCGCCGCTTTTACCGCTTTCCCCTCAACCACCCACCCAACTAACCATCAAATCAACCAACCAACGAACACAGATCGTGCACTTCCGCGAGGTGTTCCTCACGGACGAGCACCTGTGCATCGTGATGGAGTACGCCAACGGCGGCTCGCTGTTCTCCATGGTGCGTCAGCAGCGGCGGCTCAAGGAGTCCATGGCGCGCTGGTTCTTCCAGCAGCTCATCCTGGCGGTGGACTACTGCCACAAGCGCGGCGTAGCCAACCGCGACATCAAGTGGGTAGGCGGGTGGGCGGGCCTGGGTGCTTGCTTGCCCGCATGCGCGGCGTGGGCGCCGGGTGCGGGCGTGGAGTGGGATGGGATGGGGAGGGGGGTGTTCGGTGTGTGGGAGCGTGGGGTAGGATGGGGTGGAGGAGCGCCCCGTGATGCTGGTTGGTTGCAGGCTGACTAATTGTAAGCAAACGCTTACCGGACGCGTCCCCTGGAATGCGGCCTCCCTCTCCGCAGGCTGGAGAACCTGCTGCTGCACTTGGAGGAGGGGCTGCCGCACCCGCTGCTCAAGATGTGCGACTTTGGGTACAGCAAGGCCGACTTCAGGTGCGGGCCGAGGAGCTGGTTTGGAGGCCTGCGTGCAGCGAGCTGTGATTGATACGGGTTGAGGTGGAGTACAGTTTGGAGGTGGGCTGGAGCAGCTTTGCAGGGGTGTGGCGGGCTCTGGACTGCGGCAACGTATGCCTCCCCCCACCTCCCGACTCCTCCACCCCTCCCGCTCCTCCCTGCTGTGCTGCCGCCAGGTCCGCCGCCAAGAGCCAGGTGGGCACTCTGAGCTACATGGCGCCCGAGGTAATGAAGAGCTGCGGCGCCTACTACGACGCCAAGATCGCGGACGTGTGGAGCTGCGGCGTGGTGCTGTACGTCATGCTGTACGGGTGAGGGAGTGAAGGGGCTGTAAGAGTGAGGCGGGTGGGGACGGGGGAGGGATGAGGCTTGGCGCGGGAGGCAGGGACGGGGTCACGGGGAGGCGGGTGAGAAGGGCGGGGCAGGAGCGCGGAAGGGGCAGGAAAGTGGGCTGGAATGAGCGGCATGAGGGGGGGGCAGCGGTGGTGGGGGTTGGGGGTAGTTCATTCCAGAAACCAAAAGCGAAACAACCAAGAGAACCCGAACCAGCCGAGGGGGGTAGTCATCCATAGGATGGTGTGTATCAATTTTGTGGAGTGCCGATGCCCAGAGGAGCATGGGGGGGGGCCAAGCGAGAGCAGTGACGAGGGGCTGGGTCGACAGGCTGGGAGCCGTGTGGTAGGTGGGCAGGAGCTACGCGGGGACGGGGTTGCCGCGGGACCAGACCAGACCAGGCCAGGCCAGGCGGGGCCCCTTCCAGCCCCGACTTTGCACGTCTCGGGTGGCGCCGGATGACCCTTGAGGTCCGCTCACCCGGTCCGCCTCTTGCCACCCCGCCGCCCCTCCCGCCCCCCCTGTCGCTCTTCCGCCAGCATCTACCCGTTCGACAACCAGGGCGAGGACGCGGGGCTGAGCGAGGCGCAGAAGGTGCGCAAGATGCTGGAGCGCATGGAGAACGAGGCGTACGCGCTCAACCCGCAGGTGAGGCGGCGGGAGGGGGCGCTGGAGGGAGGAGGAGGAGGGAGGGGAGGAGGGAGGAGGGCGGCCTGGGCAGGAGGGCATATCATTGCATAGGGATGACGGTGGTTGGCAAGGGAGGCAAAGACGTTGCATGCGTACAAGCAGGGCGCAGCAGGCGGAGGTGCGGCTGGAGCACCGCCGCCGCCGCCGTTCCCGTACACGGCCGCCACCACCCCGCCGGGCCGGGCTGTGTGCGCCCGCAGGTGCCGGTGACCGAGGAGTGCATAGACATGCTGCGCGGCCTGCTCAAGCCGGCGCCCGAGTCGCGCTTTACCATTGACAAAATCATGGAGCACCCCTGGTTCAACAAGAAGCTGCCGCCGCAGGTGCGTGGGTGGCGGGGTTTGTGGTTACCAGCCCGCCAAGAATGGGGAGGGGCGGGGAGAGGAAATGGGCCGGGTGGGGCGGGTTGGGTATGGTATGCAGGGGGAAGGAGCGGCGGGAGGGAGCGGCGGGAGGGAGCGGCGGGTGGGTGTTGGCGGCGCAAGGCCCGCTATGGGCGTGCGCATTTGGCATTCGGCCCGTCCTCTGTGCGCGCACTCGTCACCACGTGTCTGCTGCTGACGCTGACGTCCCCGCTTTGCTCCCCCCTTGCAACCTGCCCTCCCCGCCCCGCCCCCCGCCCGCCCAGCCCCCCGTCTGTCTACATCTCCCCCGTCATAAATTTAACATGCATGGCACCCCCCCTGATGGGTCCTACTACAGGCCCGCGAGATGAACGTGTACTACCTCAACCTGCCCGTGCCGCCCGAGTATCAGCGGCCCGAGCAGATCAAGTCGCTGCTGGAGGAGGCGCGCGCGGTGGGCGGCCGGTGAGGGTGAGGGGGGACGCGGAGCGGCGCAGCAGGTGTGCAGGCAGCGGCCCCATCAGCACGCGGCCCCGCTGTGGCAGCAGCAGGTGTGCAGGCAGCGGCGCCTTGCCTTGCAGCGGCAGGCTGGGCGGCAGTGGGGCAGCGAGCTGGAGCTCGGCGTGGGTGCAGTAGGACGCAGGGGGCGGTTGTGGCGGTCGGGGTTGAGCATGATGAGTGCGGGGCAAAGGAATGTGAGACCCACAGTGACAGTGCTATTACAACCGCTATCTTTGGCCTTGGGGGGGGGGGTTTCAAGCGACGCGGCCTCGGCAAGCGGACTTAGCTTTGACGGAAATGGCGGCGCACATACTGCCTGGCGGCAGGTGAGGAGCCAGCAGCGCCTTCGCTCTACACAGCTCTTTCACGCAGCAAACTGGGCAGGAAGGCGCGGAGGTGGGGTTCCATGCTGCTTGGCTGCAACATGCTTCATTCGGTGCGTGGGTGCATGCTTGGAACTGTGTGGATGTGATGAGAAGTGTGTGTTTGTGTGCGTGTGTGTGGGGGGGGGGCAGTGCTGTTGCTTGTGGGATGGGCAAGTGGTGCGCTCGGCAATCACGCGCAATCCCACATGCCGGCGCGTGCAATCCTGGACTCGTCTTATTTGGGGGAACGCATGCGAATTTTTGTTTGTCTCAAGCACGGTGTGGGTGCTGAGTTGCCGGCGTCGGATGCACAGTAGGTGGTAGACTGCAGGAGCTTAGTTGCTAAGGAGATCGAACCTCGATGATACATACGTGTGTTACCTGTACGGACGGCGGTTTTGTCTTGGAGAGCTATAAGACTTGAGGGTTTGCTGTCTGAGCAGCGTGGTGGATGGGGTATGCAATTGTATTTAGGATGGAGGTAACGGTCCAACCGGACCTCTTTTGCAAACGAGCTCAGTAGTGCCGGTCAGAGAACTGAGGACTTTGTGGCAGAGGAGAGGGGCAGCACTGAATAAAGGAGTCAAGTAGCATTGCCGCGGCCTTGGTCTTAGTAGGTGTTTGTTGCCTGCGAACAAAACGGTGTTAATTTTATACCTAAGCGAGGTGGCGGTGGGGCAAGCGCGGTGGTGAATGTGTGTTGCAACTTTGAGTACTGTACGCGGGGGGCAATTCACGACCGGGGCGATTGATCCGGTTCACTTATGCGGGGATAATGACCAGCGGTGGGCATGGCGGCGGGGCGCTTGGGCCGTGGGCAGCTTTGTAGCTGCGTTCGTTGTAGATGCGGGCAGCCGAATAAAGAGCCGATCGGCCAGGTGTGGACGTGCGGTGGGCAGACATTACAGGAGGACGTGAACGATGTCCTGAGCCCTCGTAACCCGCAGATGGCAGGAGTGCAGGACGCGACTCCGTCTCTCGCGCTGCGTGGCGTCGCATTGTCTGTGTGGTGCAGTAGCTTTGCCGGGCGCCCGGAGCGTGAGGAATGCGCGCCAGCAAAACGTTCCGGCAACCGCCAGCTTCGCACACTAATGGGACGTCGTACTCTTGCTCCGTGCCCTGTTCCATCAGGAGCACAGGACGCGGTCGTGGCCCTACAGTGCCTGTGGCCCCAGAATCAATCAGCTTGTTTGCATTTGTCATGACGCTGCATACCACTACCTCCAACCAGCTACCGACGTCGGTACAGTAACAGCGCGTTTCTCTTGTTTCTGATCCCAATGCCTTGCTTGCTCGTATTTTTGGATATATGGGGGGCTTCGGACACTGCCGGGAACTCGCCTTCTTGCCCCATGCCTACTTCATGAGCGCTGCATACCACTAGGTCCGTTGTCACCTCCTGCTGCTGCCCAAGTGCCGTAACCTCCCGCCGCCCCGCCGCCCACACGCCCACCACCAGTCCGCCCTCAACCCCAGCACCCACACCGGCCACCGCGGGTGCTCTGGCATGCCTCCCCACCCAGTCGCTCAGCTGGCACACATAACCGATCATGTCACTGTGTAATGGGCGCCTGCCGCTGCCGCTGGGCCTGCCGCAGGCTCGCCCGCGCGGGCTCGCAGCTCCTTTGCCTTCAGCCAGCCCTCGTACTGCTGGCGCAGAGGCAGCAGTCCCCTGCCACCACAGCCGCCGCTGAGGCGGCCCGCGGCTCCGGCTCCAGCTCCAGCGGCGCCGCCGATGCACGCGGCCGCGCTCAAACCTGCCGTCCTTGCATACGCGGCAGACTCTGTCCCGCAACAGCCCTCCCGCACCTTGCCCTGCACACGGACAACGGGCACCACCCCCACCGTGCTGCCGCTTCCCACGGTCCCCAGCACCCCGCCGCCGGCAACGCCGCTGGCGCCGCTGCCGCCGGCGCACCGCCGCCGCGCCCGCTCCAGCCGCGCATGGTCGGCGTGGCCCCGCGTACGGAAGGTCACAGGCAGCGCCAGCAGCTGTGCCGGCGTGAGGCGCGTCATCTTGTCAAACAGAGCCGCCTCCACCTCCTCCGGCAGGCTGCTGCCACTGCTGCAAACACCACCATCACCGCTGCTGCTGCCGCTGCTGCTGTTGCCGGTGCGGCCGCACCCGCTGCCAGCACCCGCCGCAGCGGCGCAGCTGCCCAGCGGCAGCGCCTCGCCGCCGCCGTTTTCCTCGGGTCGGCAGCAGCGGCCGAACGCCAGCAGCACCGACAGCGCCGCGGCCGGCAGCGTGCGCTGCTGCAGGACATCAAAGAGCCAGGCGCGGAGCTGCGCCGGCAGCGTGGCCCCCGGCTCCGCCTGCACCTCCCATCCACCACCACCGGTAGCCTGCCCGTCACCATCGGCCTGGTGCCTGGCGCGCTTGCAGGCGGGCGGCGGCGGCGACGGCAACGACGATGATGAGGGTGGCTTCAGAGAGCCCGGCATAGAGGTCGGCGGCAGGCGGTCTGTCGGGCTCTCCAGCGAAGACAGTGCCCGGTCACGCTGCGCTGCCCGCCGCGCCGCCCGCTGCAGCTCGCTGTCCAAGCCCTGCGAACAGCACAGCACACGAGGGGCGCAACGTATACGCCACAAGGGAAACCAGGAAGGGAGGTGCCTGCCGCGCAGTGAAGAGGAAAAGGACGTTTGCAAGGCCCGGGCGAGAGGCGCACCGCACCTGCAGCTCCTCCATAAGCGCCAGCAGCTGCTGCAGCTCCGCAGGCGCCGCCGCCGCGCCAGAAGCGGCTCCCCGGCTGACACCGAGTGTAGGTGCAGCAGGACTGCTCCTGGCAGCGCCGCCTCCCGTGCTGCTGCCGTCGCTGCTGCTACTGCCGCGCAGTAGCGCGGCCGCCAGCCGCCGCTCCCACCAGCGCATAGCAGTGAACAGCAACGGCATCACACCGAACCTGCAGGCACAGGAAGGGGGGGATGGGATAGGGCATCGCTATGGACGGGGAAGAGCGCTCGCGGAAACATGGAGCAGAGCGTATGCGCGGCGCGCCGACGAACGTGGCAAAGCGAAGCCGCTGCCGGCAGGCATGTGATTGTACGTGGACGTCGACTCCCTTCCGCACCTGCACGCGAACATCGCCACAGTGCGGCCCTCCTGCGGCCCCGCGCCTGCGCCGGCCCCCGTCATGTCGCTGCCGGCAGGCTGCTGCTGTTGTTGCATCAGCAGCAGCTGCCCCGCCACCCGTACGCAGCCCCGCTGCAGGTCCTTGTACAGCGCACTGCTGCAGCCGGAACTGCTGCCGCTGCTGCTGCAGCCACCGCCGGCCGCCTCATACGCCTCCGCTACAGCCGCCGCCGCCCGTGCGGCCTCCATGACCTCACACATGTTGCCCGCCGTCAGCTCCGGGGAGCCGGCAGCTGCGTCACCGGCAGCTGCGCCGCTGGCAGCCCTGCAAAGCGCATCGACACGAACAAGCCACAGTGTGGGTGTCTGTCGCAAGAGGGTGTCGGTGCCTGTCTCCGGGATCAGGATTTCCGCACGCACGCACGCACACACACACACACACACACACACACACACACACACACACACACACACACACACATTGATATGCTTGTTTTCTCCTTGTGATCTCTAACACACACACACACACACACACACAAACACACACACATTCACGAGTGCCCCATGTCGCCCACCTCTCTAGTCGCCGCCGCCACACATCGGCAAGCCGCCGCATGACCCCAAGCGCATGGGACCAGCCCTGGCCGGCGCCGCCCAGCGTCCCGCCGTGGACTGACAGGCAGCTCCTCGCCGCTGCCGCTGCTGCTGCCGCCATCACGGCTTCATCGTCCGCCGCCGCCCGCCGCGCCTGCTCCCACAGCGACAGCGCCGCGGGCAGCTGCTGCAGCGGCAGCACAGGGCCGCGCCGCGCAGCCGCGCGCACGCACTCGTGCTGCAGCGCTGCCAGCTCCCAGCAGCGCGCTAGGCTGCGCGAGCACAACCAGGCCAGGAAGGCACTTTCGGCTTCCGCGACGATCCCAAGGCACTTTCGGCTTCCGCAAAAACAATCCCATACCGAAAACTGCATGGAGCTAGGTGTCTCACAGAGAGGTGTTCCCTTTGCCCGTTTCCTCAATGCCTCCCGCAGCACTCACTCAAACAGTTGCCCGATGAAGGCGACGTCCCAGTCCGGCCGAACGGCGCTGCGGCCCATCACCCACGCCGCCGCCGCCGCCACCACCAGCGCCTCGTGGCCGGGCAGCGCCATGCCCACCACAGGGGTGGGAGCGGCGGCGGGCCGCGGGCGCTTGGTGCCGCCGGGGGACAGCGCCAGCTCTCCGCCGGCTCCACCTCCATCATAGCTGGGTCCCACATCGTCTGCCTCCGCGTCGTCGTCCAACGTGTCCAGAAAGAAGCTGCGAGTCCCAAAAGCGGAAGGTTTTGGCCCCAGACGTACGCATGCGCTTGTTTGATTCCCAGGTCAGGGCAATTGCGACTCAGGGCACGGCATCTACATTAGCGTGCTAAGATACTGCGCATGGTCCATGGACTGCCTACATATGGTGATGCCCGCACCCGCACCCGCACCCGCGCCCGCACCCCAGCACGCGGCTCACTCGTCAAACAGGCTGCTGCGGGAATAGAGCGCCAGCGCCGCCGCCAGCACGGAGCAGGGCTTGCCGCCGGCGTGCGCTTCCGGGTGCGCGAACTGCACCTCGCGCGGCGCCGCCGCCCGCAGCCGCTCGGCAAGGGCCCTCCGGCAGCGCGCCGCCGCCAGGTCGTCGGCGCCCGGGCGAAGCAGCGCGGCGCTCGCGCTGCCGGCGGGCGGCGCCTGTCATTCATGTCGGCGTCAAGACGTCATGCTCTCAAGTCAGTCAGTGCAACGTACTGTGTCCGCGTCCAAGATCGGATAGCGCAACCACTGTGCTCAAGCCTTACTGGACAAGGTCACGGACAACCACACTGTGGCGAGAACTTTCATTCGTGCAAGCCCTGCTCGCATGAACTCGGTCGCTCACCACCAGCGGCAGCGCCAACTGCACCCGCGCCTCCACGCCCCGTCGCGCGTCCCGCACGCCGCCCACCAGCACCACGCCGCCGCCGCTCGCTGCGCCCAGCGCCCCGCGCGTCGCGTGCAGCCGCTGCGTACCCGCCACAGGCACCCGCTCCCACCAGCCGCCGCCGCTTGCTGACCCCTTGGCTACAGCCGCTACAGCCCCAGGACATGTCGTTGCTGCGGGCAATGCCGTTGTAGCAGTCTCCGCGGCAGCGGCAGCGGCAGCAGCAGCAGCAGCAGCAGCAGCAGTAGCTGCGGCAGCCCGGAGGTCGAGGCGGAAGATGGATGGGTCAAACTGGCCAAGCTGCTGCTGCTGCTGCTGCTGCTGCTGTCTGCTGCCGTACACGTAGATGTACGGCAGAACGTCGTCCGCCATCACCGCCGCATCCTCGTCGTAGAAGGGAGCATCCCCACCCTCGCCGAAGCCGCCGCACCTGCTACTGCCGCTGGCCGCGCCTGCGCTGTTGCTGCTGCCACCGTGCACGTGCGACGCCGGCTCCTGCAGCAGCTGGCACGCCCCCGTGTGCAGGTCGATGCGGTGCAGCAGCCAGCGGTGGAAGCAGGCGGTGCCCAGCGGTGCCGGGCCCCGCAAGGCTGCTGGCTGCTGCTGCGTCGCCTGCACGCCTGGAGCCGTCACTTTTGATGGCTGGCGCTGCGAATGCTGTGGCACCGGGGGCAGGGGGCGGGCGGTGGTGGATAGCACGTATAGCGCAACGTCGTGCACCCGCACAGCCAGCGTCCGGAGCGGGTCAGGGAACGGCGGCGCCACCACCGCTGCTGCTACGCCAGCCTGTCTTGCTGCGGCGTGACAGCCAGCACTGCTTTCAGCAGCCGTGCTGCTGCTGCTGCTGCTGCTGCTGCTGCCGCTACTGCTGCTGCTGCCGCTACTACTGCTGCTGCTACTGCCGGGAGCAACAGCCGCCACCAGCGGCAGGCGGTGCCAGGTGACCTGCTCCACCACTGCCTCGCCGCCCACGTAGGCCGCATCGCGCCGCGCCTGCGCCGCGCCTCCGACACCGCACCCGCTACTGCTACTGCTACTGCCACCTCCGCTGTGCTGCCCCGAGGTCGGCAGCTGCGCCCAGAAGCAGCACGGCTCCGCGTCCACCGCCCTGCGCTCAGGCGCCGCCGCCGCTGCGTCGCCCGCCTCCAAGCCGTACGCCCCCGTGTTCTCCCAGATGGAGGGGCTGGTGCTGACGTGGCGCCACCCGCCATACATCAACAGGCGGCACGTGCGGCCGTCAACCGCCATGTGGTGGCCCGCACGTGCCGACGGCGGCGCGCACGGCCGGGACGCACCGAGCCCCGCTGCCGCGGCCATGCCCGCCGCTGCGGCTGCTCCCGGCTGCTGCTCCTGCTCTTGCCCCTGCCCCTGCGTCTGCACCACACCAACTCCATCGCCAGCACCAGCACCAGCACCAGTTTGTTGCCGCCACACATCCACAACTGCCGGCACCTGCCTCCCGCCGCCGCCGCCGCCGCCACCAGCCGCCGCCGCCAGGGCTGCGCCAGCCAGGGCCGCCGCAGTCGGGCCGCCCACCGCCTCCCACCAGTTGCGACCCGCTGCTGCACCCGCCGCGCCGGCCCCGGCGCTGCCGCCGCCGCCGCCGCCGTACTCAGACCCGTCCGGCATCAGCTGCCGTACAAGTGTACGGCACGCGACGCGGTGCTCGCCGGGCAGCGGCCGCATGCGGTCTGGTTCCAGCACCAGGGCCCGCAGGTCGCACGTGACGGCGCCGGGGGCTCCCGGGGCGCTGGCGGCAGCAACTAGCTGACCTGGGGCGTCTGCGGGCGTGAAGCCGCCGTGCATGAGCACGCAGGCGCCGTAGATAGCCACCGCGCAGCCCTGGAATCATGACGCAAGACGAAGACGGCAGGTTGGGCCGGGCTGCAAACTTGCAGGCTTGTCATGTGAGTCGCTGCCTGAGTTACCGGTACATCACCAGGGAAAGACAAACAAAGACCGCGTACTGCGGCGCGTGTGTGTCTCTCACCTCAACTCGCAGCATGGCGGAATGCATGCATCAAGCACCCCCGCACGAGTTAGCCGACAAGGACACCACCCGCCACGGCGGTCTTTGTAACTTGTAACTAACCTCAAGGGCCGGCAGCGGCGCGCCACGGACAGCACCGCCTGCCAGCTCTGTGCCGGCCATCGTATCTGCGTCATAATGCGCCGCCGCCGCCGCGCCACCCGCACCCACAGCACCGCCCTGGTGCTGGTGCGGGTGCTGGTGCGGGTGTTGTTCCATGAGGGGCTGCTGCAGCAGCCGCACCACCGCGCCCCTCAGCGGCCGCAGCTCCGTGCCGCCTTCGTGGCGGCGGCTCTGGTCGGGCAGCTGGGTGGGGTGCCGCTCCTCAGCATTGGTGCCTGTGTCCGCAGCGCGCAGCACACGGGGCGCGGGGCCCTGGTCGGCGCGGGCGGCGGCGCGGCCGCGCGGCAGGCCCGGGTTCGGCGACGGCGTGCCGGCGGCGCGGCCGCCCACCACCAGAAGCGTTCGCTGGCGGTAGATGACCAGTCGGCCGCCTGGTCCGGAACGTTGGAGGCCGACTTAGTACGTATGTAAGGTCTGATGCAGGTCTGATTGACGACAGTGGTTAAAGGAGAGGTGCATTAATGCGCTGGCACGCGAGGCGTGTGCGAGTCGCTCCTCCCTCACCTGCCAGGGCTAAGTCGCACGTGTGGCCGCTCTGCAGGCTCAGAGCCGGCGGCGTGGCCTCGCAGCAGGCGCCGTGCAGCCAGGCGCGATAGCGGCCCGCCTCATCGTCACAAGAGCCAGCAGGCTGTTCGCTGCAGCGGTTGCCGGCTCCTGTGTATGAAATGGGGGGGGGTTGAACAGGGCGTGGTTCCGTGGAGTGCCCAAGGCGGTCCTAGGGTAGCGTGGGGCATGCAGCCCATACCGTACGTTGGGCCGGGGGTGTCTTTCGCGGATGACACAGGTCCTGGTTCCTTGCGTAGCGTCGTGTCGCACCTGGGACTGTCGGCACTCCGAAGCAGCGCCTGGCATAATTGCGCGAGTGCTCCGGGAGGCAGGGCCACTGTGCGTGCGATAGCAGCCCCTCGAGAGCTCTGTCCGCGTGAAAGCTGGAGCCCAGGACCGAGTCCATTGTGTGAGAGTTGATTCCAGCCTTTTAAGGCGACATGGCGTGCTAAGAGAGCGTCTACGGAAATGCAGGACGCCTTCCGCGCATTTTATTAATCTGACATGTGGTAGCTGTCTTCTCCTGTCCTGCTATGCACGCAACATGAATTGATACCCGTAAGTATTTCGACAGTTTCTTCTCCACCTCGCAGGCTTCTCAAACGCAGCTGAGAAACGAGCGCGCCATGAGGGTCATTTTGGATCCAGCTTTTGCTGAACCTTGTTGCTTGATGACGGCAGGTCTCTGAAAATTAATAATTTTGTGATTGCAATAGATCTATCCGCGCAACAGGGCCCAAACGACCACTTTGCTTCACCCAGCGCCTGCAAGTAGACGCGCCA
Source organism: Chlamydomonas schloesseri (assembly GCA_016834595.1). NCBI lineage: Eukaryota > Viridiplantae > Chlorophyta > Chlorophyceae > Chlamydomonadales > Chlamydomonadaceae > Chlamydomonas > Chlamydomonas schloesseri. The sequence continues at coordinate 945,944 of JAEHOD010000035.1, forward strand.
TATAGAACCACCATGCAGACCCAGATGCGTGCCAGCCGTCAGGCTTTCAGCGGGGTAGCAAGGTACAAGGCCATGCCTCCCCGGCTGGTGAAGACCCAAGTGAGATTTCTGGAGTTCCACCCACACGGCTGGCCGAAGCGGATATGTGATGGGCCTTTCACAAGCAATGGATTATGCATATTAGATCCTATTACAAGACCTGGAGATCGAGCAGCCTTGCCTTGGCGACTTGCGGGCCATCCATCAGCCTCCGAAAATTCGCTGAGCTTTCCGACTGTTGTTTGACTGGGCGTGACGCAGGCGTATGTGGAGGCCTCCACCAGCTACGCTGTGCTGCAGCAGGCGGTCGCTTACGGTGTGTTGGCGCGGGTCCGGGTGTTGCGGGTTGGGGGCCGGCGCCCGTGCTCGTGCCCCTCGGGCGCAGCCGTCTTAGTGCCACACAAGCTCAATGCCGACACGCCCGTTACGACTCTTCGCTGATGCCCGTGGCGCACATAACTTTCCGCAACTGCAGCTGTTGTGCTGGGCGCTGAGGGCCTGTACACGCGGTAAGCGGAGCGGCAGGCAGGCCGGGCGAACTTCCAAATCACTCTTGCTGCACGGCACTGCAGCAATGCACCTGCGTTTGTTCCTTACATCGCCTTGAATACGGTATGTGAGCCATGCCAACCCACCCACTTGTTTGCAGGTCTCAAATGCCCGAGGGTGCTGCCGGCCGGTAGGGTTCACCGCCGCACACAACCTGCATGCCCTTCCCGGGTTACGGGGGCCTGTCATCGAAATGCCCTAACTAAACGCGTTCTGGTCGGGGAGATGGGCGCTTGAAACAGCTCGAGTCACCCATATGCATGCATCCATGCACTTGCTCATTCCATGCATGTGTGCCCTTGTCCCGCAGGCCCGAGGTGGTGCCGGTCGCTGCGGGTGTGGGCACCACCGCCCTGGTGGGTGAGAGGACGCGGGTGGGCGCGGCACGCTGCCCGGTGACTTCTAGTACCCAGTGCCTTCTTGAGATGTGGTGTACTATGATTAGGGGGGAGTATGATGTGGGTTAAACTACTCAACTTATGCGCATCTCTGCAGCTGCTGATGGGGTAGCTTCATCTTACTCGCAGCGCCCGCCCTTGCACGCCCTACTTCCCACGCCAGCACCCAGTACCCTAGTCTTATGCCGCCCCTGCACCGCACCTGCGCCGCCCCTGCGCCGTCCCTGCACCGCCAGCACCCATCAACAGCAGCAATACTAGTACCAAATCCTCCCTACCAGCGACCAAGCAACCTGCCAATCACCCACCCGCTCACTCGCTCGCGCACTGAACACACACCAACCAACCTGCCCACCCACCCACCCACCCACCCGCCAGGCGTGCACGCTGGTGTCGCTCAACAACGACCTGCTGTACACGCCCGCCTTCATCGTGGGCCTGCTGTCCAGCGGCGCCATGCTCGCCTACTGCGTCAAGCGCACCGTCGACACCAGTGAGTGATGCAGTGGTGTGGCGGTGGCGATGGTGGTGGTGGTGGTGGTGGTGGTGGTGGTGGTGGTGTGGCGATGCGGCAGTCATTGCAGGGGTGTGAGCGGGCGCGTGATAGAGGGCAGCAGTGGCATCTGTCGTTAGCACGCCAGCAGACATGCCAAGCCGCCGCCCCCCGCGTCTCTGCCCGCCTCCCGCCTACCGTGCCCGCCGCTACCGTCCCCCTCATACAGTCCTTCCCCCTCAATTCCTTGCAACTCTCCCCAACCTTACGTTGCTTGTTCCCACTCACCCACGCAACCCCTCCATGACCACACCGCCCCCGCAGAGCAAGACGACAGCGACTGGCCCGGCCCCAAGGCCTGGCCCGCCACCATGGGCCTCATCTCCTTTTTCGCGCTCAACGTCTTCATCCAGGCGCTGCGGGTGAGAGCGGCTTGGGGCCGGCAGGCGGCGGGGAGGGCTGGCGGCTGGGTGCGGGGGGAGCAGTGACCCATGTAATGTTGAGGGCGGGGGGCAAGGGGGGTAGTTCATTCCAGAAACCAAATAGGAACCAAGAGAACCCGAACGGGGGGCGGGCAAGAGGTTGCCAAGAGGGGGGCGATAGGGGGGCGGGCAGTGACCGTATGGCAGCACAAGTAGCAGACGCTTCAGGATGAAGAGAGGGGCTGGGGCCGCACAGGGGCTTCAGGGCGTGCGGGATGCTGGGGGCAGGTGGCTTGTTTACAAACAGGCACCGCTGGCCGGGCACGTGTTGCTGATGCGAGATGCGCACGGTCACTGAAATATGATTTTCCCTTGTGGCTTGACACACGTAAACACACGGTGTCGACCCTTCCTCTCCTTGTGCTTTCCTAACACAAACACAGGCGGAGCTGTAAGCAAGCTGCGTGTGGAGAACATGACTGCTGAGGGTGCCAAGCTCAGCTTGCTGGGGCGCTACAGCTCCTGGTACTTTTTTTATTTTGTGTCGGGTCTGTGTGAGTGCCGCACCTTGTGATGTCATGGACGTTGCAGGGAGGAGTAGGCGCAGGAGGCGGGCGGTGAAGATGAGGAGCGGGAGGAAAACGATAGAGCAGGCGTGTTGTTGGGCGTTGGCTCGGGTGACGGGCGGTGACAGGTTGGTGAGCGGAACACGCTGCTCTGGTGATGAAGGTTCTGGCCGCCTGTTGAGCGACGGCTCAAAGGCATCACAGCAGCTTACTCATGCGCGGGTGGTACGGGTCTAACGGGTGGTTTTTGCATGCGCCAAACAGATAAGGTCGCGGCCGCCATCAGTGCGCTCGATTTGATCGGTTTAATGAGATCACCGCTCATACAGAGCTTCACGCGGTCGTGCTTGGGTCGCGCCGGTGTAAGGCGAGGCCGCGTGCGCTGAGAAACCTTGCGCCTCCAACCCAGTCCTGTCACGCCCCAGCGTGTGCTGACAGCCTTCCCGCGTGCCCCGCTGGTATTGACTCCCTTGAGGGAGCCCGGCGCCCGGGTGGGCCCAGCGCCCGGTGGCTGCTGATGGAACAGGCATCCCAGTACCGATAGTGTCCAACCCAGTCCGTGGCTGCCTGTAACTGTCTCTCCGGCCGCGTTACAGAGTTACAAGTCACAGAGTCTGGATGGAACCCGGACAAGCCCAAACGTTTTGCTCTGCCGCGGGCGTCGCATATTCTCACGCCTCAGGCCTACGGAACCGCACAGTAATTACTGGCCAAGGAACCACCAACATACCGAATCGCTTGCAGAAACCAGATTCCCCGTGGATTACGCGCGCTTGCGCCTTTCGCCAAAAGCCACACCACCACAGCGACCACACCACACATGAAGCCCATATTAAAGCCACCCAATTCGTGCGGTGTGCCGCACCTGCGCGCAAGCGCCCCACCTCCCACAACCAAAAAAGCGACCAGTTCGGCCCCCCCCTCCAAACATCCGCTGTCCCCAAGGTTCATCACAACATTAATCAACTGCCTACACATCTGCATATCAGGTACCTTCGCCCTTGACCTGCAGCTTACACCTTTCCGGCGGCACGCGTCGGGTAAGCTGCCCACACACCCCGCCCACCTCCAAACCTTGCCCACACACGCAGTGCTGCCGCGACTTCGGCCCGCGAGCTCGAGCCTTGGCTTGTGGTCCTACTTGACCAAAGGACTGGTGGCGAGAACGGCAAACGCAAATCAAATCCCCTAGACCCAGACCACCCAGTGTGTGTCAAGCGCGTAGCTAGAAAAGGTTTCGCCCGATGACGTGGCATGGGCGGCATCCGCACATCAACGAGAATGTAGCGCACCGGTAAGTGTGTCGCGCTTACATTCCGCCAACACACCACCCAGCTCTCGTTACGCGTACGCATGTCGTTGCATACGCCACAACCCCCGCTGCCGCCTGATGCGTCGGTCCAATTCGATGGCCGCGGAAAGCAGCACGGCAGCAAGTGCATGCTGCCAGCGCACAGCCTGGCCCCCGAACGACGTCCTGAGCACGTCGCCGCACCGCAGGGCGCCTCATCCATTCCCAACCGCGGTGCACCCTCCATACAGTACTGATACCCAACGGCTGACTTCATGCGCCTCATGCGCCCAGCTCTTCTTGGCATCATAACTCCAAAATGCCAGAACACCGCCAGGCCCGCCAAGTCCAGTCCCATGTGCGTGATCCCCAACGAAATCCCAAAGCCAACCCATGTTTCATCCGCGTTCCGCCATGTCGCCCTGCCAGCCTGTCCAACAAAGAACGCTCAAGTTGGCAAGCGCATAGCTCGTGATTGCCAATCAAAAAGCTAGTGCGATGGAGAGCCCAACGGCATCCGGTGCATTAAAAACGAAAGGAACCATTGTGGCGCACGCATGCCGCGTGGCCCTGACCAGTCCGGTCTTACCAGCCCCGCAGCCGAATATAGTCTGTGGCCGCATCACCGGACCTTCATCAAACAGACATCACAAGTCATCCACAGCCGCAAGCACCGCGAGAGCGCACTGCCGCGCGGTTGGCATGCATTACATAGCTTCTCACACGAAAAGGATCGGGTCCCACTCCAGTGATCACGAGCTCCCCCATCATTACCACTATTGAACCCACACTGCCACCGCAAACATTCACCCTTTCCAACCGGAGTCTTTACATCACTCCAGAGAATTCTGCACCACGAGCCGCCACCCGGCTACATGCCACAGCCCCTCAGTCCACCACCTACCTTATTGCGCGCCAGTAACCAGGCGCACACGTGGCGCATAACTCATGCATTGCTTCGATGGCCAGCGCGCATGCGCGCATGCACGCCTGCAAGACCACAGCCTTATTGCATATGAGCCTCTCGCGCACACACCCCTCCACCTCAGCGCCAGACCTCAAACACCCTCTGCACCCAGACGTTGCAAAGGAGGCAGGCACACCCTGCCTGCTTCGCAACAGTGAAACTCCTTGATGCCCATCATCGATAAGAAAACTCAGGAACTGCGTGCCTGTGCAATGCCCCATGTGCATGGAGGAAAGAGCCACGTGCACAGCAGGGGCTTATCCTTCTGGGCTGATTGCGCCCTCCTCTATTGCTGGTCCCTTCCAGAGACATGCAGTGCCAAGTGCACATCATGCAAAAAAAACCACCGTCCGATTCAGTAAAACCACAGGTCGCAACAACTCGGTCGACCCAACCTCCATCCAGTACCCAAATCTGCATGCATAGTGACCCTAGCTCCTGCTCTGGCAAACGGACGAAGCACGCTAACGAGCACCTGCGCTGGGATCGGCTTGCGCATGCCGCCCGGGTGCGAAACATCGCCAACCAGCACCAACACTTTGAGCGCGTCGCCCGCCGTCGCTTTAGTCGTGCAGGCACGGACTATTTGCGCCATGAATAACCAATAGCACGGGCATCATTTGTTGCGCCATGCCGTGCTCCATATTCCCATTCAGCGATGCTCCGTGCAGTCCAAACTTGCCGGCATGAAGCACGTCGACAACACTGTATCAAGCGCTAGACCGCGGCGTACGTTTGTCAGTTATACATGTATTACCCACACAGGTTTTTTTACAGTGAGTGCACCTCAGCGAGCACACACACACAACATCCGGCTCCGCAAACCGCATGCCGCCTGAGCCACGACATGCTACGTAAACGTGGGGTTGCCATGCACCTTGTGTGCACCCACCTGCCCCTTCATTTCCAAATGCCCATTCACTTAAGCAACATGGCCATCCTCTTGATGAGGTCAGCAATCTCGACGCCAGCATGGCACAATACATCCCGCCACGCCTCCAAATGCCGCCGTGCAGGCTGCTCAAACGCCGCAGCCGTGGGCCCTCGCTCCTCGCTCGCCAAAATCAAAAGGGCAACTAAAGCAGTTCGTGACTGCACCCGCCAGTCGCTGCGGCTAACCCCGCGGCACTCCCCCAGCACACATGCAACGAGCCAGTGTCGGCTCCCTTCCCGTCTATCATGCATACGCAGTTCATGCAGAGGCATATTCTCTCGTCTCGAGGGCACACGCAAGGCCAGGTAAAGACCACGTCGTCAACGAATGCCAACCTGGCCCGACGCATGCAGGAACTATTCTCGTGCCCACACTCGCGGAAGCAACACGAACAAGTGCTGAAGATGCGCAATTGCAGGTAAGGCAAGTTTCACGCTCGTCTGCCTTGGGCAGCTAGCCATTCATGATGACATCTTGGCTGCCGTCATTGTTGCTTGACGCTAGCCATATTCTACTGGAACTGTTGCGCAAATTCCCTTTGCGCCTGGCGTGAAGCCTTCAAGCTGTGTGCCGCATGCCCCGCGCAATCCGTGCGGCCGAAGCGCATGGACTGCGTGCAGCGCCCATGACTCATGACGTGTTGCACGGGGGCTTCGTCTTTGCAAGCTTGGCCAGAGCCTGCGCAACACGGCATGGCACAGCACGACAGATGGCGGCGCAACGTTGAGCGCGGCAAGCTCTCCAAAGATGGGGTGGTGCCCAACGCGACATCGAACTTTGCTGGCAAGGCACCAGCCGCCTCGCCACAAGCTAGCTCCTCACCTCCTGTAGCCCGACTCCCACCAGGTTGGCGACCGCAGCAAACTCCCGGCCCACGGCGCCCGGACCCGGCGGGGCGCCCGACCCGCCGCCACCACCGCAACCGCCATCAGCGCTGCCATCGCCGCTGCCATCCGCGACCGGCGCGTCGCCCTCCGCGGCACCGGCCGCTCCGGTCGCTCGACTGGGGGCGCGCTGCGTGGCTTCAGCATCGCCGGTGAGGCAGGCACTGGCGGCGGGCAGGCCAGAGCTCTGACGCCTTGCCTCCGCCTGCGCCGCGGCAACGCTGGTGCCAGTGTTGCCTGCTGCATCGCCACTGCCGTCTGCATCGCCTGCCTGTGCTGCTGTCGCCCTCGTCCCCACCACCGCTGACGCATTCGCCATCTCCACGTCTTGGCTAGGCTCCGCGCTTGCCTTGGCGGCGGTGGCGGAGCCGTCGCCGGCGGCGGCGGCAGAGTCGCAAGCAGCGGCAGCGACCGCCTCCGGCAGCGGCGCGACCTCCGACCTGCCCTTGCTGCCGGTTGTGGACCCAGGGGCGCGTGGCTCGGGCTCGTCGTCGTCCATATCCAGGTCGCCGGGTGGCTGCAGGGGCGGAGGCGGCGGGCCCAGCGGCAGAGCAAGGCCTGCGCCAGCAGCAGCACCACCAGAGCCGCCGCGAGACAGCGCGGGGACGCCCAAGGGGCCCATGGGCAAGTCCTCAGTGCCCGCCTCCCGTTTGGACGCTGGCGCGCTCGCGCTTGCAGCCGCCTCACCCGAGGCCGAGGACCTCCGAGCGGGACCACCGGTCGTAGCGGCGGCAGGGCCGCCGCTACCGCCGCCAGCGGCCGCCATCATGCGGCGGCTAAAGAACAGGTCCAGGTGCATGGCACCGCCGCCGCCGCCGCCGCCAGCAGCACCTGCAGTAGCACCAGCAGGACCGTCAGCCGCCGCCTCTGCCACCGCCGCGGCATGGAACACCTCGGCCGCCGCCGCGTCGACGGCCGCCGCGACGCCGCCGCTCAGCGACGGCATCCGGCCGAGGGTATCGTCCGCCGCCATCGCCGCCGCTGATGTCGGCGCGGGGCGTCGCCGCGCGTCGCCGGCGGCATTGCCGCTTCCGCTCGCGCGCGCCGCCGCCGCGGCCTTGGCCTGCCGCAGCAAGTCCTGCTGCTGCTCAATCGTCAGCTGCTGACCGTCCCTGGCGCCTTGAGCTGCGCCTGCGGAGGCGGCGGCAAGGTGCTGCCGCAGCCGCGCCTCCGCGCGCGCCGCCTCAACCGCGGCCTCTGCTGCCTCGCCTGGGCCGGCCGGCGCAGCCAGAGGGTTCCCGCTGCGCGCGGCGGCGGCGCTGCTGCCGGCGGCTGGGCGCTGGTGCTGGCGGAAGGGGTGCGGCGGGGACCCTAGCTGCTGCTGCTGCTGCTGCTGCTGCTGCCACGTGCAGTCGTCCTGCAGGTTAAGCGACTGATGATGGCGGAAGGGGTTCGGGTCCACGCCGGACGCCGGCAGCGCTGCGCCGCCGCGCGGGGGGCCCGGCACCGGCGGCGCCGCTGGACGCGCAGACTGCCCAGCGCATGCCGGGGGCAGCAGGGCGCCGCGCTGCTGCTGTGCGCCGCCGAGGCCGTTGGTGACGGCCACCGCGGCCGCGGCGGCGTGGTTGCCGAGCAGGGTCTGGAGCGCGGCTGGCGTGAGGGAGCGCGCGATGACGTTGTTCAGGTCGTCACTGGACAGGGGCTCCACCTGCGGGTGGTGGTGGCCGACAAGCAGCAACAATCACCCCATTGGTCCAGCCCGAGGGCTACCGGCAGCCGGTATGCGGAGCCCCCACAAAGGCCAGGCCGGCCTGAACGTCTGCGCCCTCCCAACGCGAACCCCTGCCCCGCCCGGTAGCCGCCGCCGCCGCCGCCACGGCTGCAATCCGTCCGCTCCAGCAGCACCTACACCGCACCACTCAAACGTCTTGTGTAGTCACGTCACGCACCTGTGGCACGAGGATCTGGCACAGCAGATTGACGGAGCCGTCGTCGCCCACATCGGGGGCGCCCACCAGGTATGGCCCTGCAAAGGCAAAGGGCCGGGCGGGCGGCGGCATTCGGGCGGGGCAGTTTACATAACGCGTGTGCATCGCCGCGACATACACACCGTTACGTTTTGCCGACAGGAAGCGTCGCTGCCAGGCGTAAACAGTAGATGCAGGAGAGCTATGAGGAGAGGACATTCAGTGCACATTGCACAACACATCTGACACGGCGCGCGGCACCTACCCATGACGCTGCCGCGGCCTTCCGGGTGCGGCCGGTGCTGCAGCGAGAGCGACCCGCTCGCCGCCAGTGATGCCGCCGGCGCGCCGCCACCCGGTAGCGCCCGGCCGCGCACCGCTGGCCCCAGGCCACCGCCGCTGCGCTCCAGATGGCCGCCCGCGCTCATCTCTGACCGCAGCAGCGGCGGCTGCCCCTGCCGGGGCATGCCGTCCCGCCCGCCCACCGAGCCCGCCGCGGCCAGGCTGCCAGCGGCCGGCAGGCGCCCGCCGCCGGCGGACGGCACCGCCCGCAATGGCCCGGAAAAGGACGGCCCGGAGCGCAGCGTCGGTAGCCCGCCGCCGCCGCCCGACGGCGCCGTGTCCAGCAGCCTGCCGCCGGCGCCGCCGCCGCCGCCGCCGTGATGCCGTGCGCCCGCCTGCGGCGCCGTGGCGGGCGCCGGCGCCACGGCGCCCGTGCCGCCCGCAGACACCGAGCTGTTGCCCGAGGAGCGGAACAGGCTGGCGCTGTTAATCGACATCAAACCGCCGCCGCCACCTCCACCGCGCGCGCCAGCGGGGCCGGGGCCGGCTCCGCCGCGAATGGCAGGCGGCGCCATGGCGCCGCGGCCGGGGCCGCCTGCGGCGGCGCCGCCGCCAGCGGGCGGCCCGCCCGAGACGGCGGCTCCGCCACTGGTGCCACCGCCGCCGCCTCCGGCGGCGGCCAGGGTGGTTGCGAGCAGGCGCGCGGCGCTGTTTACGGCCTGCCGGGCGTCGCGGTCGCTGGAGTAGAGGCCCAGGTCGCGCACGGTGGCACCGTCCCACAGGCCCGCGCCCGCCTGGTTGCACGCACACACGAGGGGCGAAAGCTCAGCATGGCGGGCAAGAAACTGTACCATTGCGACAACACTACAGGACAACCCAGGGCAACACTTCAGATTGAGCACATCCAGGACGTCTAGGTAAGCAGCTTCCACCGCCGCCCAGGGCACCGCCGCACCAGGTTCTCTGCAGCGCCGGCGCCAGCGCCGGCGGAGGCGAGGGGCGGCGCGGCGTACAGCACGCCCACGAAGCCGCACTTGGGCGGCATAAGAGACTCCAACTCGCAGCCTGGGCAGAGACGGGTGAGTTGAGCGTTTGGGTGGATGCTAATGGGCATGTGTGCCAAGGAAGAGCGGAGGTTCAGATCGCTCGCAAACGTGCGCAAGGATGGCAGAGTGACAGGGCACTTGGCACCAAATGGCCACACCCGCAAGACAACAAGTGCGCCTCACAGCACATGCGCTTGCGCCGCTCACCCGGCGGCAGCTGCCCCTGGATCGCGTGGAACAGCCGGCGGCCCAGGCCGATGTGCTTGGGCGGCGGGCCGCCATTATTGGGCGAGCCGCTGCCGCCCAGCCCACCCAGCCCGCTTCCCGCCAGCGCTAGCGCCGGCGGCACGGGGCCCACCGGCGGCAGCGCCGCCGCCGCGGCGGCGGCGTTCTCGATCGCCGTCATGACCGCGGCCTGGTCCGGCGGCGCCGTCGGCATCGCTGCCAACGGCACGCCGCCGGCGGCGCCAGCTGCCACGGTAGCGGCGGCCATGACCGCCGCGGTGCCCGGGTCCAGACGCAGACCCGGGCCGCTGGAGGCAGCTGCCGGCACGGACGGGCTGCGCGGCCGGCCGCCGCCGGCGGCAGCGGCAGCAATGGTCGCGGGCGGCGCGGGTGCAGGCTCCGCCGCGTGCTCCAGCTCCCGCCGCTTCGCCGCCTGCCCGTCCACGCCTCCCGAGTCGTCCTTGCGCGGTAGGGCTTCCGCGCCGTCGTCCTCAGGCTGCTTGCGCTTGCCGGCGCCGGCACCGCCGGCGCCGCCGGCAGATGCCTGCAGCAGTTGGTAATGCTGCTGGGGCACGATGCCTGCTGACGCCAGGTGGCTGGCGCCCTGCATCAGCAGCGGCAGCGGGAAGCCAAACTCTTCTAGCTGGCGCACCGCCACCACCACGGCTGGCGGCGGCGGCGGCGCTGCGTCCTTGCCCTGCTGCGGTTGCCGCTGCTGCTGCTGCTGCTCGCGCTCGGTTGAGCGGATGTGAGTCGCCAGCAGCTGGCACATGTTCTGCATGAAGTTGGGAGGCAGGAACGGTGGCGTGGCGATGGGTGGGATGGGCGGTCCCTGTGCGGCGGCGCCGTCAGGCGCCGGCGGCCCTGCGTCGGGCTGCCCCGCGCGCCTGGCCGCTGCCGCGCCGGCAGCGGCTTCCACGGCGCTTGGCGCCGGCGACTGCCCTGTGGACTTGTCGCGGCGGGGGAGGCTGTCGTTCGGCGCGCCGACACCCGGGCCGCCAGCGCTCATTGGGCCCTGGCCGCTGGCAGCGCCGCGCAGGCCAGCCTCCGCCGCCGCCGCCGCCGCGTCCGCGCGCTGGCTGCCGCCCGTGCTCAAGCTCGGCCCGCCCGCCTCCCGCCCCAGCCCGCTGCGAGTGGGGCCGCCTCCACCGGTGCTCATCACGCCAGTCCCGGCTCCCGCGCTGCCGTGGCTCAATGTGGCGGCACCCCCAGGCGCGCCGGCGGCGCCACCGGGAGCGCTGATGCCGGCGGCGGCTGACGCCGCAAGCAGCTCCGCGGCGTCTGCGATGAGGCCCATCAGCCGCATGTAGCCGGGTCCCAGCGCCTCAGCAGCTTCCTGCAGGTCCGCGGGGTCCGCGCCGTTGATACGGCCCAGGCACTGCCGCACCACGTCGCTCACCGCAGCCGCCGTAGCCTGTGGGCACGTGGAAACAGGCGCGCGCGGCTGATCACCACGAGCGCTACCGGATAGCGTGACAGAGCAGTGTGCGGTGTAGGCTGGATGAGTCGCGGCTAGCGCAGGGCCCATGCCGGCCGACAGGCTCACATGCCGGTGGATCCGCCTGTTCCGATGCGTAGCTGCGGCGGCCAACTCACCAAACCTCCAACTCAGGCTTACCGTGTCCGCCGGCACTGCCCGGGACAAGAACGCCTCCAGCAGGAGCGCCTCGACCTGCGGCCGACAGGTAGTTTATGAGGATCAGATCAGGGTGAGAGAGCGAAAGGCGAGCCGAGCCGGTTGTGGGTCCCGGTGCTGTCATGGCCACCGGACTTTGCGGCGCAGGGTTGCGAGGACTCCTGGCCCTGCCAGCGCTCACACCGCAATACTGCAGCACAGCCAGCATGTGTCACCCTCGTGTGTGCGCACTCCGCGTGCCGAGACAGGGCTAGCTGCTGCCGGGCCCACCTGCAGGTCCAGCGCCAGCGCGCCGTCGCGGAGGACGTAGTCCCGCACGGGGAAGTTGACCGTCGCCTTCAGACCGCGGATGCGCAGCGCCGCTTTGTCGTAGATACGCGCTGCGTCCTCCTCAGCGTCGAAAGCGCCCAGTGAAATGGCCCTGCGGTGGAATGATATAAGCGTGTGGGGGCAGCGTTGGGTGAGGTAGACGCGGACGCGTGTGTGCAGGGGCACCAGTAGGTCTCCGGGCTAGGGCACTTGGCCACAGCAAAAGCGCCGCTGGCTGCGTTTTTTGGATGACACTAAGGCGCTTCCACGATGGGATCTCTCTGCGAAACGCTGGCGCTCGTAGCTCCCGACTTGCCCGTCGCCATCAGTTTTGCGCCCGTCAGTCAGGGGTCACAAGGCTACCCTGCAAGCTTTGCGTCCGCTGTTACCACCTGTTCGCTGAAGAAGCTAGTTCGTAACGCAAAACCGCCTGGAACACCACCTGACTTGACAGGAGCAGGCAAGCCGCGCCAGAAACATCAGAAGGGCGCACCTGCCGTGCGCCGCGATTCCGGCCTGCCAGCGCCGAGTCTTCCTGTTGTAGCAGACGCCTCTGTAACCCAAAGGATGCAGCGGTTGCTGACCCGGTGGAGGGCCACTTTCCAACTTTCTCCTGCTAAGCTCGGCAGCCGCGGAGGAATTTCCACCTCCGCTTAGAGCAGCCAAGGCCTCCACTGCTTCCACCTCCTCGCGAACGGGCCCGCGAGACGTTTCCATGCTTGGGGGCTGGCCTCTGCTGCGGCTCGGGGCCTCTTCCAGACTTCAAATGTTATATGTCAGCTACGTCTTATCATAGCAGCAATATTCACTGAAGATGGCCACTTAAGGGCGCCTGGGCGGGAGTATGAGTCGGTGCACAAATTGAGCCACCTGGCGCTGGAAGTAGTAGTAGCGGCCTATGTATATGCTTTTAGCGTGGTTCAAACATTAGCATGTTTGAAAAGTTTGAACAGGTTAGTGGTCTGCGCGAGTCACGACTGAGCATGCCGGGTTCAAGGCGGGGCGCGAGGTGTCATGGTCGTGACTTCCGTTACACTCGTTCGTGGCCCTGCGCCATGGCGCGATTGTCTTCTCGCATGAAGTGACTTAAAGTGCATTGCCAAGAGCGCGAAGGGCAATGCTATCGGGCGACGCCGCGCTTAAGTGCCAGCGGTTAGCGCGCTCAAGGCCCTGCGTAACTCGAACAGACGATTGTCCATCAGAGCTTGGGTTGGTCATACTCATGCGGAGGTCGGGCTCGATGCTGTGGAGACTCTGAAGTCAGGCGTCATAGGAAATGCCCGTTCTTCATCCTGCATTTTTAGATTGTTCCTGAGAATTGCCATGTGGCAGCATTTCGATATCCCAATCCCAGAAACTCTAGCTAAAAGGCACAGGGGACACATGGAAAGGCGCGCGCAGTTTCGGCGTGCGTGTTGCTCTTCGTTGCGTGCGTTGGTGAAGCCGGTAATTATTGTACAGTAGAAGGACTGCTGTTAATAAATGTCACGCCTTTAAGTATGCCACGGTCACGATTACTGTGGACCGTTGTAGCGGCACGCACAGCGCGTGGCGGGGGATGGAGGGGCGCCTCTGCAGTTGCAGTTTACGTAACTAAATTGCGTTTGGGTGGCTGATGCAGGCCAAGAACGTGAAACTGAGGACATAAGCGGGCTCGTGTAAGTGGGTGTACCTGTAGCCAGGCGTAACGCGGTTAAAGAGGCCGCAGGGGGCAGGTCTCTGATTTACGAAGGGGTGGTGGTGCTGAAGTTCCCACAATCCCACACAAACGGCTGCCGTGGCGTCCCATACATGGCGGCGGCTGTGGCCGTGGCTGCAAAGTAGCCAAGGGACTGTACATACTGTATGTCGCAACAAGCTAGGCAGCCAGGCGGGGTTGGGTGCTCGCTGTGCCGGGCTCTCTGTCCAAGCGCAGGCTTGTGGAACGGGGCTAGGAAGGGTTGGGATTGCCGAAAGTATATCCCAGCGCCCAGCCGCCAAATGGATAGAGGTGAAGCGTTCATGGTGACGTGGTCTGCGTTCGGAGTTCCAATCAGGGCGTAAAATGCGGAGTCCTACGTTGTGAGCGGAGCCCACCGGTGACCCAGGGTTTGTGGCGTGTCGAAGGCACCCCACACGGGTATGACGCCGGTTCGGGTAGGGGCAGAATCGTGTCCACACGTGTTTCTCTTCATACGCGCACATTTAGGCCCCGCCTTTCAGGCAATAACATACTAACTATATAAGTATCTCAAATTCTGACGGGCAAGTCAATTTGTGGGGGTCGCTGTCACCCCATTTCGCGAAGCATGCTTTTGCTGGAGTCCGTCTTTGTGGCCGCGGAATGTTTTTTGCAGTTCCGTATGTATATGTTAGTCGACGGCAATTGCAAGCGGTGTCAACGCCACTGAAATATGCGCGCGAAAGAAGCATGTCAACTGCGACGTCACCGAATTGCCTCAAAACACGTTATTTGCAGTCCTTATAACATATAAGCTATACTTAGAAGCTATCGGGACCTTTTGGTGAGGTTGACCTGACGACCGTGCCGGCCCGTGCCGACACGGCAAAACGCACCCCCTGGACGCCAAGCGTGTTAGCAGCCTAAAGGCCGTGTTGATCAAGCACCGCCACGTGATCCCTGTCAAAACCGTCGTGCCGTTTGGCCCCTCTCCCAGACCGGCGTCATACCCGTGTGAAGGCACCCGCGGCCCCGGATTAATCTTATCTCGTCGTAAGGTCCGCGATCGTGGCCTCTAAACGGTCTACGCCCTGTGTTCCGGCCAGCTTGTCTAGGAGAGACCTAATAAGTCTCCGTTCGAGACGGAGCAGAGCCATACAGACTCTGGTCAACACTAGCTTACCGTATGTTCCTGAGACGACCACTCGTCGCCATCTTCCATCCCTTCCAGTCGGCGTCTCCACTCTCCACCCTCCACACACCTCCGCACAGCATGTATGCTCCTTGTGGGCACTGGGTGACACTCCTGCTACATACGTCCAAAGTTGAGGTAAGGCCGTCGGGGCCCTTTTGGGGGCCCCAGGGAGTATAAGAGTATTGTTCTCAGGCCTGGAGCACCTTCAAACGCACGCAGAACATTCAGCCATGCAACTGAGAGGACGCAAGAGGCCTGGGACACAATCGGGAGGCGCCAAGGTTCAGGTGTGTTTCACGGCTTTAGGTTTGTGATCGTCGATACCACATTCAGGGCATTCCGTAGCCAACCGGTCGTGAGTCAGCATCACAGGTAGTCCCTCCTCGGGCTCTTGGGTCACTCACACACTCCCTTAACAAGCATCACGCGGGCGTGGGGCAGGTAGCCACTGGCGTGTCATAGCGAGCCAAGCTATGGTTGTGGTATAACATAGGGGCCAAAGCCGACAAACCCTGCTCATGCGGCTGGACTGGACCAGGGTGGGCGCGAAGTATTCGCCAACCCATCCTGACCCATCCATCGGCGGCCGGGCGGGGACGCCCGGTCCTATGTAACTACCACTGCGGAAGTCGGTCACAGCAGCTGGCTGTTACAGCTTCACGTACCGTAGTGTCTACCTATCTACCTACCTACCTCACGGCCTGCGGCACGGATGCCTCCCCCCTCCAGCGCCTCGCCGCCTCGCGGTCACTGCCATAACCCCGTGCGCTTACGGATGTACACAGTGGCGAGAGCGCCCTCGCAACACAAACACAACGTACGTTTCCATCCCTTCTTTGCTTCCACACGGTCCACACCGGGACCAGCGCCACCCAAGAACGGACTGCCTGCACCCATCCCGCCCCGACCAACAATGCAAGGCCACTGGCCGTCAGCTGGGGCGTTGCGAGGTGTCATCAGCGCTGCGTCTGCATCTCGCATCCGCACCAGCACTTCTTCATCGCCATTCGCTTCAGAGCACGCTCGCGCCCCTGCCGGCGGACACGCCTGCCGCTCGGACGGCACGGGTCAGCGAGGGCAGTGCCGCACGCCCCCAGCCGTGCCCCCCAGCCCCACCCGCCCCCACAGGTTCCTGGAAGCCCCCGGCGCAGCTCGGCACCGGCCTTCGCGGCGCATGCCGCGGGATCCACACCTGCCTGGCTCAACACTGCTTTCAAGCAGAATCGTCATGCTAACTATGCAAGTCATACGTCAGCCGGATGCCGTCCACCTGAGTCCACCGGTACAGACACACACACACCACACAGGTGAACAGCAGCAGGAGGCACACGTCCCCTGGTAAAAAGGAGGGGTACGTGCCATACAAAAAGGTGTGCCAAATGTCTTGTATCTACCAGTGCAGAGTGCAGGATACGCACAGTGGAAATCGCCCTTGTGCCCCCCCCTCGCAGGAATGAAGTATCCCCTCGCAGATGCACCCGCAGTATGGATGACCACTTGGCATCTCCTTAAGCCCAATATGCAGTCCGTAGAACTTACTCTGTGCAGCCCTAAAACGCAATTTGTTATATGCACCAGCGCTGTCGACGACCATGCATGAATCGTTTATGGCACACTGCTCAGCTCTTAGCGCTCAGTTCGCCAGTGTACAATTACGCTCTGCTGCACGCGTGTCTTGCATGCGCAGGCAAAATGCAACTTAAGCAATCCGTTTATAATCTGCACACAGACAAACCGAAGTGCACAGGAGGAAGTCTGCACCTGCAGCTTAAAATGCGCAGTAATTGTGCGCATGTGCATCAATAGTGCTGTGCTATGCCCCTCCCCGCAAAGTACGGACACGTACTTCCTGGACAGTCCATATCTCGGGTGAAGCTTGGTTCTGACCCCCTCAAATCCTAAATCCTCAGATCCAGATCACACAAACGAACAGAGTCGGATTAGATCAAGACAAGTGTCTCAGTTACCCTAACAAATACAGTGTTCTAAGAGACTGTATGCAGCACTGAGCACGCCGTCACAATAAGCAACCCCAATTTTCCCCTTATCTGTGTTCCCTTATGTGGCACTTGGTTCATCTTCGGGAGCCAGGCGCCATTCACTCATCCGTGTCACGCCACGCAGTAAGGATGTAAACATGGCTATGTTGCGGCCGCAGTGCGGAAGCAGTAAAACATACTAGTTCAGTGTCCGCTGGAAGCATCCGCGCAACAAATCAGAGTGTTAAGAGTGCACAAGGGAGAGAGCGAACAAACCAAATCATGCGTGTGCATGTATGTGTGCTGTGTGTGTGCACCCCACACATATAGCGTGGTAACGCCTGCTCTGCTGCAGACCTCCATTCGATAGCTTTCTGCGAACAAACACGCGTTGTGACGTGTTGCCGCCGCCGGAAAAAAACTTCCTCGCCCCCCTTCGGCCGCGGCTGCCGCCACGGCGCAGCTCAGCGGGGGGCCAGCTGTCTCGTGCCAGCTGCAGCACCCGCCGCTGCGGCCGCCCTTCCCGCAGGGACCGCCGCAGCGGCCTCTGTCGCGGCGCCTGCTGCCGCGCCGCCGGCTCCAGGAGCGGGTGTCGCCGACGGCGGCGGCAGGGGCGGCTGGTCGGAGGGCACGGCGGCGGTGGCTGTGGAGGGCGCGGGGGGCAGCGGCAGCCCGACGGAGGAACTACTCAGCATGCCGGTCAGAGACGCCACCCGCCGCTCGGAGCGCTCGCGCCGCTCTGACGCTGCCGCGAGCGCCGCCAGCTCGGGCCCCAGTGCAACCTGCGCGGAGGTGCGTGGGGAGGCATGGTGCCGCCGAGCACCGAGCTTTTGAGCAGCGGGGGGGGGGGTGAACGCTGCTGGTACGGAGGGCGGAGTGACTGGCAAAGAGCATTGGCGCGGGCGCGGTGGGCACGGTGTGCAATGGCAAGTGCACGGGAAATAAACACATTGCGTGCGGATGCCAGAGCCGCATGGGCTTTGCCCTTCCAATCAAAGCCCTTAAGCAAGCAGCGCGGCGTCTCAAGCGCGTGGCGAAAAGTCGTCCACCTTGCTCACTAAATCACAAATCACAAATCACGTGCACACGCAGCAGCACATGCACCGTGCATACGGGCACACGTGCACACAGGAGAATCTCTCTCACCTGCAGTTGCTGCGTCAGCAGCGGCAGCAGCTCCAGCGCGTTGGGCCTGTCCGCGGGGTTGAGCGCCAGGCAGCGGCGCAGCAGCCCCTCGCGCAGCGGCGGCGGCAGCTGCGGGCTGGTGCGCCGCAGCAGCGTGGGCGCCGCCACGGCAAACACGGGCGGCAGCAGGTGCACTACCTCCCTGTGTGTGACAGCCGCGAAGGCGGGGTGGGTTGAGTTGGGTTGGGTTGGGATGAAATGGTTGGTGCGGCGGCAAGCGCGTTTCATATGGGGCCGGTCGCGCCTGGCGCCTGGCGCTGCAGGGCGTACGTCTGTGTAATGTATCTGGGGCATGCACGCGTGTGCGAATCCCTGTGGGCGGCGTGTGGCCAGCCCTGTATGTGCTAGCCAGCCACAGCCGCACACAGGCGCACACGCGGCCCCATGCCGGCACCATGTGTGGGAAGCCTGGCAACGATGACACGCAACGGCACGGCACAAGGCATAACGCACAACGCGCACGACGCACTATGCAAGGCACCGCGCAAGGCATAACGCACAACGCGCACCGCACACCGCACCGGACGACGCACCAAATGGAGGTGCCGTGCAGGAGGGCCCAGCAGATGACGCCAAAGCCGTAGATGTCGGAGGCGGGCGACAGCTTGCCCGATGTCATCACGGCGGGGCAGGTATAGTACGGCGTGCCCTGTGCACGCGCGCGCGCGTGTGTGTATGTGTGTGTGTGTGTGTGTGGAGGGGGAGGCGTGTGTGCGTGCGTGTGTATCGTCACATTCATGCATGTGAATTGGGCGGAGATGGGGACTGGAGACGATGCCTCATACATTATTATAGCGAGCACGCGTGTCAAACGAGCGCAATGTGGTAAGCGTGTGCACCTTGCACCCCGCCCCCGCCCCCCGCCCCCCACCCCACCGCCCCCGCCCCGAATGAACTACCCACCCCACCGCCCCCGCCCCACTGCACAGCACCCACCTGCGCCATGTGCGACACGTGCGTCTTTCCCGGGTCCTCCAGCCTCACGGATAGCCCGAAGTCCGATATCTTGAACACGTGCCTCAGAAGCCCCTCGCACGCCGCACGCCGCTGCCGGTCCTGCTGCTGCAGCTGCAGCTGCTGCTGCTGGCTGGACAGTGCAGATGATGCAGCAGCAGCAGTAGCAGCAGCAGTAGCTGCCGAGCCGATGGAGGCGCCCGACGCCGCTGAGCGCACCAAGCCGTGCAGCAGCAGCGCGCCGCTACCGCTAGTAGGTAGGGTGCTGCCGTCGCCATGAAGCCCGCGGAGGGCGGCGCCAGCGGCTGCGCCCGCGCCCGCGCCCGCTCCCGCGCCCGTGCATCGGTTGTCTGGGGCGCTGCTGCCGGTCCGCACAGGCGTTGCCAGCGGCCCGCTACCGCTGGACCTTGAGCCCCCTGACAGGCCGCCGCCGCCCGGCACGTGGAGCGTCGCACTGCCACCCGCACCCGCACCGGCAATCGCGCCGGCCGGCGTCGCGCCGGCGGCGGCGCCGCCGCTGCTACCCGGCGGTGAGGCGGCCCCGACCAAGCCTAAGCCCAAGCCCGCGCCCGCGCTCTCTGCTGCTGCTGCTGCTGCTGCTGCTGCTGCTGCTGCTGCTGCTGCTCCGACGTGCTGCTGCTGCCCCTGCTGGGCCGCCTCCAGTGCCCGCGGGGCAGTGCCAACGGGCGCCAGCGTCACAGCCTCAAGCTGCTGCGAGCTGCTTGTCGACGGCAAGCCGCCGCTCGGCTGGCCGCCGCCGCCGCCGCTGGCGTCGTGGCTGCGCCCGCTGCTGGACAGCATCCGCGCCATCGCTTGCGGCGCCGCGCCTGCCGCAGTGAAAGGCACGCCCGCCCCTGCCCCTGCTTCTGCAGCCGCCGCCGCCACCGTCGCTCCGAGGGTTGTGGCGGCGGCGGCGGCGGCCGTGGGCTCCATGTCGTGTGCCGCGGGGGACGGCGGCGGCAGCAGGGGGTCAGCGGACACCAGCAGGATATTGTTCTCGTTCAAATCTGCACACATGAAGTTATAATGGTCACAAGGAATGTGTGTCACGGTGATGTCGATGATAAGCATCGCAAACAAAGGTTCATACATGCTTGTATATCTTCAAGTCACCGCCGGCGGATAGCGTTTACAGCCCCTGCCTCTGCCGCTTCTACCACCATATCTGGTCACAATGCACGATAACGTGGATGGAGTTTTGCAAACACCTGCAGCCTCCGTGCTTTTGCACGGCCGCTGCTGCTGCACCACCCACCATCACCACCGGATCCGGATTCGGATCGGACGTGTGCCTGACCTGCGCCAGGCCTCGCCCTTGCCACCCCGCACACGTGCGCACCCACCAACCCACCCCCGTGAATGACGCCGCAGGAGTGCAGGTAGGCCAGACCCTGCAGCACATCCAGCGCCGCCAGCAGCGCCAGCGGCTGCAGCAGCAGCAGCGCCGCAGGACGGGTGTGCGGTGTTGTGTGATAGTAAAACACACGAAAGGAAACAAACGCAGACCGTGCGGTGTGTCAGAGTTTTTTTCACACGTGCGGTGTGTGTGTGTGTGTGTGTGTGTGTGTGTGTGTGTGTGTGTGTGTGTGTGTGTGTGTGTGTGTGTGTGTGTGTTAGGAAACACGAGGAACGGAAAGGTGTGTGTGTGTGTGTGTGTGTGAACGAAAACCAACAGGTGTGTTAGAAAACGAAACGAAACAGGTGTGTGTGTGTGCACGCTTGCCCGGGGGGGGGTATGCGGGGATGGTATCGCAAGCATTAGCAGGAGACGGCCGTCAAGCCTCGTGCGTCGTGTGTGCGTCAAGGTCGCGAGGCCTGCACACAACATGGCGTGACACGTGCACTTCCGCATCCGCACCACGCGCCTGACGCCTTACCAGGTTGCCAGTCAGCCGGATGTCTTCCCACTCAAGCCGCTTCCGCTGCGCCAGAGCCGCCGCCCAGGCCGGCAGTGGAGGCTGCTGCTGTTGCTGCTGCTGCTGCTGCTGCTGCTGCTGCTGCTGCAGCGGCAGCAAGGCCCCCGCTCCCGCCTCCGGCCCTGCTGCGGCTGCAGCCGTGGCGCCAGCCGCTGCGGGGGAAGCGACGCCGTCCGCGGGCGGCAGGGTCCCGGTCACCAGCCCTGTCACCATGGCGGAAGGCAAGGGTGTGCCGTGGCCGTCGCCGCCGCCGCCGCCGCCCTGGGCCGCGGGTGCGCCCACCCCCGGCGGCACGCCGAAAAGGCGCAGGCCCGCCAATGCACCGAATGGTGACGAGTCCGTGTCGGCGGCCGGGGCTTCAGCAGCAGCTGCAGGTGATGCCGCTGCTGCGGCAGGAGACGCCGCCTGCGGAACAGGCAACTGCGTACCGCTGGGCGGACCCGTGTGAGGCACCGCCGGTGGCGGTGGCGGTGGCGGCAGCGGCAGCAGCGGATTTGCGGCCCAGGGCCCGGTTGGCGACGCCGGCGCGCCGGGCGTCGTGGTGCCGCCAGCGCCTGCACCACTTGCTACAGCTCCGCCGGCGTTAACAGCAGCAGCCGCAGCAGCAGCCGCTAGCGACGCTGCTGCTGCAGCCACAGCGGCTGTCCTGGCCATTACCACAGAGCCGTGTCGGCTGGGTGTGGCGTGGCCGGTACCACCGCCGCCGCCGCCGCCACCACCGCTGCTGCCGCTGGCTGCGGGCAGCGGCGGAGGCCGCAGCAGTCCGGCCTTGAGCGCCTCTTTGAGGGTGCCGCCGTCGCAGTACTGCATGTAGATGGACAACTGGAAGGCCACCACCTGCGGCGGCGTGGCACAACAGAGCGCAGACAGCATTCCTAACCACGCCGCCCGGCGCCGTCGCGCTCTCTGCCCGGCCTCCCGCCCCTCTGAACCTCCGCCCCTCCGCCCTCCGCCCCTCCGCCCTCCGCCCCTCCGCCCTCCGCCCTCCCGCCCCTCTGCCCCTCTGCCCTCCACCCCTCCGTCCTCCGTCGCACCTCCTCCTCCATGGAGCTCTCGATGGAGCGCTCAACGGTGCCCTGCCGCGCCGGGCCCCCCGCCGCCGCCCCCGCCGCCGGCAGCGCCGCCCCCGCGCCCACCACCACCACCGCGCCGTCCGCTGTGGGTGTGGTGCCGTCAGCCGCCGCCGCCGCCAGGCGCTGCGCCTGCAGCGCGGGGTTGCGCCTGCGACCACTACACAGCCGCAGGACGAGGGGTGGTCGTGCGGGCGTGACTTGACTTTTAAGACACCACGAACACGACGGGGCAGGACAGAGAGAACAGGCGCGGCGCTGGCGGCGGCGGCGGCGGCCGATGCCATCTCCCTCTACCTGGAAGCGCTGACCCGACCCGACCCGACCTGACCCGACCCGACCTGACCCGACCCGACCCGACCCGACCCGACCCGACCTGACCCGACCTGACCCGACCCGACCCGACCCGACCCGACCCGACCCGACCCGACCCGACCCGACCCGACCCGACCCGACCCGACCCGACCCGACCCGACCCGACCCGACCCGACCTGCCGCCGGCCACGACGCGCACGGGCTGCAGGGAGTAGTGGTAGGTGGGCACCACCTGCAGGAGACACACGTGCGCACACACCATGGGGACATGCGGAAAATCGGTACACCGTTACACAGCACAGTCTATACAAGGGCGCGGCAGTCAGTGACTATGACGACACGCGGTGAGGGGCAGGCCAGGCCGGGCCAGCGGCCAGAGGCCACCGGCAGCAGCCAGCAGACCGGCAATCCTGCAGGCCGTCCATGCAGGCAGCCTGCCCCGAGCCCCGCCCGTCCGTGTCCCGAGCTGCCAGCACCTGTGCCTCCACTCTTTGACACCAACCCCTGCCCGAGCCTCCCGGCCCAGAAAGCCTCCGAGCCCCCAGCTTCGTGCGCGCCTGCTCCTGCTCCTCCTCCTTCTCCTGCTTTTCCTGCGCCCGTCCCGACCCCGCACCAGCGCTCTCCCCTCTGCACTAGACTAAAACGTGTTCCCTCCCTGCCTCCCTGCCTCCCTCCCTCCCTCCCTGCCTCACGTTGGCGTGGGACAGCGTGGCGGTGAGCGCCACCTCCCGCACCAGCCGCTGCCGCCGCGCCTCGCTGTCGCCCTCCTGCAGCAGCAGCACCTTAATGGCCACCGGCAGGCCGCGCCACTCGCCTATGTGTGTGTGTGTGGGGGGGGGGGGTTCCATGCATGTAAAATTAATGGGGGGGGCGGGGGGTAGCCATCCATAGGATGGTGTTTATCAAATGGTTGTGATGGGGGGGCGGGGGGGAGGGAGGGAGGGAGGCGGGGAGTTGGGAGCTAGGGCGGGAGGTGGGAGGTTGCAAGGATGTGCAGCGGAGCGGTAGCAGGTAGGCAGGTAGGTGGGGAGTGGGGAGAAGAAGGAGGAGGAGGCGATGTGGCCGCAGCAGCGGTGCGTGCAGCAAAGCAGCGAAGCACATGAAGGTGTTGGGACTGGGCAGCAGCCTGGGCAGCACGCCGCCTGAAGATGAGTGCCGCAATACGAGTCAGGAGCCCGCTGAGCCCCCACACCAAGGACACGCGCGAACAAAGCCGCGGAATCGATTCCGCCCGCCCACCCACCCACCCTAACCCGCCCACCCACCCACCCTTGTACACTCGGCCGTAGGCGCCCTGCCCCAGCAGCTGCTGCCGCCGCGCCCGGCCGCCGCCCGCGCCGCTGCCTGGGCCGCTGCCCACACCGCCGCCGCCTGCGGTGCCGGTGCTTCCCGCCGACGGCCCCGTGGGCAGTATGACGCCGGAGGCTGCTGCGGCCAAGGTGCCGGCAGGCCCTGCCACGCCGCCCCCGACGTCCTGTATGTGTGTTAGAGATCACAAGGAGATAACAAACAAAGCAAAGACCGTGCATGCAATGCGATCAAGACAAAGCAGCACCTGTATGTGTGTGTGTGGAGCGTGCGTGCGTGCGTTAAGCGCGTGGTGACAAGAAACATGTGCGTGAGCAAACATGCAGTCAGCATGCAACGAGTTCACACGAGTTGCCACAGCTCGACACAACAACAGCGCGTAGGTCCACAACTTGCGATTTCCATGGAGCACCCTGCAGCTCTCCCACCTGCAGACGCGTGATCATTCCCTCAATCTCATCCGCCAAAGCTCGGTGCGCGGCTCCCGTGCCGCCGTCTCCGCCGCCCATGCCCATGCCCGGCGCCTCGGCGGCCGCCGTCGACGGCGCCACCGAGCTGCCCATGCCCAGCCCCATGAGGGCCACCCTCGGGACCTCGGCTGAGCGCCGCACCACATGCGCCATGCCGCCAGACGGCGGGCCGCCGGCGCCGCCACCGCCGGCGCCCTGCACAAACGCCAACATACCGCTAATGCCTGGGTGCCCAGCGCCGCCGCCAACTCCGCCAGCAGCGACGCCAGCGGCGGCGGCGGCTCCTCGCCCGAACAACGGCGACGGCAGTCCACTACCGCCGCCGCCAGCACCGTAAGCACGCGCCAGTGAGGGCACGGTCGCGGACGGCACACGACTGGTGGGTGGCAGTGCTGGTGATGAAGTTGGAGGTGGTGCGGCGGCAGCGGGCCGATGGGCCGCCGCCGCTGCCGCCGCCGCCGCCGCCGCCGCCGCGCCCGCCGCATGCAGCTGACGCTGGCGCTCGCGCTCCGCCTCCAGAAGGCAGTCGTACATGCTGCGGCGCCGCACACGGGCTTTGGCGTGTGCGGCGGCGGCGGCTGCTGCGGCAGAGCCGCTGACCTCCAGCTGACTGTCAGACTGCGGGCGGGCGGAGCGTTACGGCATGCCGGGAAGGCGTTCAAAGGATTGCGGTGGTGGTGCGAGCACCGACGTGCGTGGTGGAGGGAAGCGGCGCACCCAAATTTGGGCAGCGCACCTGATTCTTCACAGGCCACACAGGCCACGGAAGAGAAGCACAGCAAGGCACACTGCTGCCGCGCACCCCCATGTAGGCCACGCTCTCCTCCTCCATTTGAATTGGTCATGGGTTTTGGGGCTATAAGCAATAATCCCACCCAGTACCCACCTTATTGGAGAGTGTGGTAAGGCCGGCGCCACCACTGGACGCCGCCGCCAGGTAGGCATCCTCCTCAATTTCCTCCGCCGCCGCCGCCGCCAGCCGCGCCTGCCACGCCGCCTCCTCCACGCGCGCCGCCTCCGCCGCCGCCGCCTCCAGTGCTGCTGCATTCGGATGCGCCGCGCGCCCTTCAGTCGCCGCCGCCGCCGCCGCCGCCGCTGCCGCCTGCGCCGCCGCTGCCGCCGCCGCCTGCCTCTGCTGCTCCTCCCGCTCGATCGCCGCCTCTGCCGCCGCGGCGGCCGCCAGTGCAGCATCCGCTGCCCGCCCGCCGGCCTTGCTGGCCTGGACGCCACCGTCGTCGTGCTGTGTGCCGAGCGGCGTCAGGGGCAGCGGCGCGGGCGCCCCGTTGCCGGAGAGCCGCGCGTGCGCGCCAGACTGGAAGGCTGGGGCGGGCGCGCCTTTGCCAGCGGCCGCAGCTACTGACGGGCGCGGAGCAGAGCCCGGCCCTGTGAACCGGACCCGGCCTGGTGCACTTGCGTCCACTGCGGCTCCAGCCCCGGCCGCCGCAGCAGCAGCGAGCTCCGCTGAAACGTTCCCCGACTCGGATACTATGGTCAGCAGCGGCTGCGGTGCTGCTACTGCATTGCCCGGGCCCGGAGAAGCAAATGCCGCGAGCTGCGGCTGCGCCGCCTGCTGCTGCGCCGCCTGCTGCTGCGCCGCCTGCGGCTGCAGCCGCAACTGCGCCGGCAGCGGCAGCGGCAGCGGCAAACGGCTCCGGCTGGTGGAGGAGCCTGTGGCGACCGCGGCGGCGCCGCTGCCGCTGCTGCTGCCCGGCCCGCTACCGGTGTTGGCACTCTGGCGTTCCGCAGCAGGTGATAACTGGCGATGAAGCAACTGACCGCTGTCATGTGCGCCGGGCTTCACGGCTGCGACAGCCCGTGCGGCAGCTGTGGTGGCCTTCGCAGGGCTTTCTACATCGAGGAGGGGGGTGGAGCAGCTAGTCGGAAGAGTCGCGGGAGCCACCGCCGCAGCCAGCCCTGGAGCAGCAGCAGGAGCAGCAGCAGCAGCTGGGGATGCAGCAGCGGGTGCAGGCGCCTTGGCGGCGCTGCCGGCATGCCCAGGCGCCGCGGGCGACAGCAGCAGCAGCGGCTGCGACTGCGACTGCGGCGGCGGCGGCGGCCGCTTCAGGGCCGCTGATGCCGCGCCTGCCTCCAGGCCGCCACGGGTGCCACTCAGGTGGCTGCGCCGCCGCCGCCGCATGTACACCAAAGCGCCAGCGGCCACGAGCGCAGACAGCAGCAGGCCAGCGGCGAAGCCGCCAAAGATGCCGCCGACCAGCTCGCCCACACTGAAGCCGGAGGTGCCGCCGCAGGCCGCCGCCTGACGGCGTCGTGCCAGCGTGTAGCCGGCGCTTGCAGCCCGCTGGTCATGATGTTGCGGCTGCTGTGCGGGCTGTGCAAGTTCCGACGCGGCGGCGTCCCACACTGCGCGTGCAAGAGGGCGGGGTTGCAAGGATACGTTATATGGTGGTGTGGTAGGACAGGTACAGTAGACCGGGGTGTGTGGAGGCGTCAGCGGCGAGCACTGCGGGCGCCGCACCAAAAGGAAGGCGGAGTGCAAGCTTGGCACCATGGGCATATGGACGCAAAGGCCTGAGACACAGGCCTCCGCACTCACGTGATTCCAGGTCACACGCATTGCTTCCGACGCCGGCGGAGCCTGACGACGTCGCCGCAGCGCCCGACGCCACCAGCCGGCTGGAGCTGAGCCGGGCGCCCGCCAGCACACCCGACCGCACCGCCACCACCTGCTGCTGCTGCTGCTGCTGCTCATCCACCCACTCCACCTACACAGTGCGTTGGAGGGAAAACAAGCACGCGCTTGGCAGGCCTCACAACACACATCCGTAACAGGTTGCCGCACTCCTGGCGGCTGCGATGAGAGGTGCCGGCTGTTAAGGTGTGACCTGCGGGTCTCTGCGGCAGCCCGCTCATAACAAAGTGCGCGACCCACCTCGCCGTTGATCGCAAGCAGGCGTGCGGCCAGAGGATGTGCCAGCAGCGAGCGCGTTGCAGCAGCGGTGCCGCCGCAGGCGCCCCTCGGCAGTAGCAGACCGCCGGCGGTGCACACGTGTGGGTTGGCTGCCTTCACGGCGGTGAGGACGGCTGCGTTCGACAGCTCCACGTCACAGCCGTGCAGCTCCACACGCAGGGGCTCATCAGAGCGGGTGGCATTCTTCGAGGCAGAGCCAGAGGCAGCGGAGGCGCGCACCGGCCTGCACCTGCAACAAGAAAAACAACAATGGAGAGCAGCATTGGCACCGGATTGCGTGAAGCTTTATGTGCACGCTCTCGTGCTGATAGCCGGAGGGAAAAAGCTGAAGACAGCAGCACGGGACAGGGACACGGACCAGGCCCCTCCCAACCTGGCAGACCATGCCGCAAGAGGTGACGAATCCGCTGCCGCCGCCGCTGTCTCCATTTCTGCGCCACCGGCTGCTGCTACTGCCGTCGCATCCATCAATGCCTCCTCTACAGCCGCTGCTACAGCCCCATCCAACGGCAGGCCCGACAGCGCCAGGTGCCGGAACGCCAGCCGCCCGCCCACAGGCACCGAGCCCACCAGCCGCCGCCCGCGCAGATCCAGCCGCACACGGCGGGGGTGAGGGCGGTGCGGTGCACGGCGTGCGCCGCTGCTGCCGAAAGCGCCGGCGGCGGCCCCGGCACTGGCGCCGCCCACACCCCAGTCATCGGCCTCATCCGCCGCCGCGCTGGTGGTTGCGCCCACCAGTGTGAGGCTGTAGGGTAGCG
Organism: Chlamydomonas schloesseri; assembly: GCA_016834595.1. Classification (NCBI taxonomy): domain Eukaryota; kingdom Viridiplantae; phylum Chlorophyta; class Chlorophyceae; order Chlamydomonadales; family Chlamydomonadaceae; genus Chlamydomonas; species Chlamydomonas schloesseri. The sequence goes on from JAEHOD010000035.1 coordinate 973,631, forward strand.
ACAGGCCGCCCGCAGGCAGTGCTGCGGCCCAGCCTGTGGCTGCCGGTTGCCCCGCTGGACCCGCCGCCGCCGCCGCCGCCAGCGGGCCCTCTTCCTCCTCGCTGCCGCCGCCGCCGCCGCCGCCGCCGCCGCCGCCGCCAAGGTCGATGTCCCGGAGGAGCACCACCACCCGCTCCCGCGTCCCGTGCCCAGGCGAGCCCGCGCCTGCAGCCGGCCAGCTCGACTGCAGGGGCCAGGCAAGCAAGCAGAAAAAGGTAGGTGTCGCCGGTTGATGTCCCGAGGTGGTCACAAGCACCAGCCCACCGCATGCCTATTATCCATACAACGCAGCCGCGCACAGCGCCAACACAGGCAAGCAAGGGCACCGGGTATCAGGTATCAGGTATCATCTTCGCGTGGAGGTTCTTCACTAGCACTAAGACCGGCACCGGCGCCCGCACCCCAACCCCAACCCGCCCCCGCAGCCGCGCCAGCACCCGCCCCCGCCCCCGCCCCCGCCCCCGCAGCCGCAGCCGCGCACCCCGCGCACGCACCGTCAGCAGATGCAGCAGCTCGGCGGCGCTGGCGGCGAAGTCCCAGTCCGGCGGCGGCACGGGCGGCTCGCTGAGGGCCCATGGGTCCAGCGACTGCGGCGGCACGGCGGGCGCGGCCAGCGGCGCCGCCGTCAGCGTGGTGTTGTACAGGCGGCCCCAGCCCTGCAGCGCCGCCGCCCAGCCAGCGGCGCGGCCGTCGGCGCCCGCGGCCTGCGTTACCCACGTTGCAAGGGGCAGGCGCGTCAAGCGTACGCAACCATACTGCTGGCTGGTGACGTAGGATGGCAAGGCGCAACAAGCAAGCTACCAACATGCGTAACGCTGCGGAAACACACATGTACAGTCCCTTCGCAAACACAAGTCTTTCATAGTTCTCTCCCTTGTGATCTCTAACACAAGTACAGACACAGGTCCCCCGCTCCCGCGGAATGGGGACCTCCAGGCCTGCACTCTCAGCAAGCCGGCGGCTCCTTACCGGAGGCAGGCGCTGCAGGTACCGGTCCAGCCACCGCACCGCTGCTCGCTCCTCCTGCGCCTCTGCGGCCGCCGCCGCCGACGGCAGCGGCTCCAGCCGCACTCCCAGCGCCTGCTGCGCCGCCTGCGCCTCAGCGGCTGCCGCCGCCGCCGTCAGGGCGTATCGGTCTGTCGTGTCCGCGTCCGCCTGCACAGCCACGGCCGCGGCGCGCGCGGCCCAGTGGCTCAGCAGCTGCAAGGGCCCGGGCGGCAGCACCACCCGGCACCTGACCATCACTACCTGCACCCTGTCCACCCCCTGCTGCTGGTGACCCTGCTGCTCCTGCTGCTGCGCCTGCCGCTGTAGCCGCAAGCTCCCACTGTCCCACCCCTCGCTGTCGTAGCCGCTGCTGCCGCCCACAACATCCGCCGCATTGACGTCACGTGCGAGGGTGGCGGTGCGTCGCGCCACCCCCGCCACCCCGTACATGCTGGCGGGGAAAAGCCCCAGCGGCCAGCTCGCGCGCGGCCCCGCCGGCAGGTTGGCTAGCGTCAGGTCCGACAGCACCAGCCGCGCCTGAGGGTGCGAACTGGGTCCCCCTGCGCCGCCACCTGCCGCTCCTGCGCTTGTCCCTGAGGTTGCTGTTGTTGCTGCCGCTCCAGCTACTGCCGCTCCAGCTACTGCTGCTCCAGCTACAGCTGCTCCAGCTACTGCCGGTGGAGGCTGCCCCAGCTCAAACGCACCCACCCGCATCCCCCAGTCCAGCTCTGTGCGCACCGGCCCTGCAGCCCGCCGCATGCCGGCGGGCGCGTGCTCCGCATCCCCTGCCGCAGCGTCCGCAGCCGCCCATCCCCCAACCAGCGTCACAGGCCGGTACACCACTGCCAGCGGGGCAGCAGAGCTCGCAAGCTCGCGTAGCGTGATGTTGGCTGTGAGCGTTATGAGCAGCGCGGCGTGAGCGGGCTGCAAGGCCGCGAGCGCGGCAACCAGCTCCACTGCTGAGCCGACGGCGGCTGTGCCACACGGCTGCAGCCGTGTGCCGCGGCTGTATCCGCCATTGCCGCTATTGTCGCTGCCTCCCGCTGTGCTGCCGGGGTCGCGACCGGCCTGCGCTGTGGGCCGCGCCTGCAGCGCCCGCCAGTCTGCCGGCGCACAGGTCAGGTTCAGGCGCAGTGCTGAGAACGCTGCGCCGTGAAGCGCAGGCCAGAACAGGAATCCGGGACCAGCCTGCAAACAGACATACAAATACTTAGTCGTGCGCGACCCTGGTTTCGCTTGCATGGGTAGAAGCTTGTGGCAGGTCCTCAAGTTGCCGGCCGGACGCCAGCCAGCCCCTGTCCCTGCATGGCCCACCCCTGCTTACGCACCTGTAGCCCGGCGCTGGGCCACCCTGGGTCCCGCCATAGGCCCACATCTGCGCACTCCCGTTCCTGAACGCGCCACAGCGTCTCGCAGGCCACCTCCACCGTCACATCGCGCAGGGACGTCACTTGCTGCACCCCCGGGGCGACGCCCACACCAGCTGTGTCCCGATAACGGAACCACGCTGCTCGGGGATCCCGCTCGGCGCTGATGCTAGCGATGAGAACCGCATGCGCAGCGCTGTTATTCCCGCCTGCATTCTGCAGCTTGCAGGGCCCAATAATCGCGACGGTCGCCGCGGGGTCAAAGACGCAGTCCGGCAGGACGCCCACAGCTGAGCGATATGCTATAACAAGTGCCACTATTTGCAGAAGGCAAGGTTTGGGCATAAGCGTCGGTCGGCCCACGTTTTGTCTAGTTTGTCTCCCGCCCTGTCCGCTGTTTCGGCCTGAGGGCATGAGATTGTGTTACAATTCTATGACATGATGCAAGTGTTAGGTCTACAATAAGCTGACCTTGAACAGTTGGTCATCGTCGTGACTGCGGCATCCTGCGGCATTGTGTTCGGCAGCATCGACTCCGTCACGCCCCCTTAGGTGATCGTCACTACCAGCTGGACAGGGCAGTGCCATATATGTGAATGATGCGATGGCCTTAATGGAGGGCCCGTCACAGTAGCACGGCGATGAGGGGAACGGCAGGAACGGCGCGTAAGGAAGCAGGGGAAGTGGGGAGCCCTGTAAGGAAGGTAAGCAGACGCGAGCAGACCCTAGCAGACCAGCCAGCCGGCCGGCCCGGCCGAGAAGCAGCCGCCGCTGGCCAGGCCGCCACAGGTTACTAGCAGCAGCTAGCGGGCACCTGTTGAGGTGGCTTGGGCAGCGGGATTGGTAATTTGGTATCAGGCTATTAGAGAGCAGCACCTTGGAGCAGCACCAATCCTCTAGTGGCGCCCGCAGCACGGCCCTCCAGAATCGGCTGGGCACCAGCTGCAAGGGACATTCCACGATATAGCGCACTCACATAACGGGTGCCGGCTTGTGGTTCCAATATGTCAAAGTTATGTTCGAACATTTGCGCCTGTAACCCTACTGTACTTAAGGATGCTGCTCAGCGGACATGTCCAGAGACTGCGCAAATTATCACTGTGCACAGGCAGTTTCGGCTCAAGGAAAGTCTACCTTTTTGCAAGAGGGCATTATCACCGGGGTGTCGCGGTCGCGAGGGCGAGGTCAGTAAGAGGAGATGCAAGGGAGTGTGGGGGTGCGGGGGAGAGGGCGTGCCCATCAGGGCTCTTTGTCACGCCCGCGCTCGTTGCACGCCGGGCTATAACACTCATTACAGCACTACATTGCTGTGAACTTGTCTCAGTGGACTACCAGCGACAAGATGGCTGAAGGGGACGCGAACGCCGACCTGCGCAACGAGTATGGCTTTACTGATAAGCAAATCGCGGAATTTCGCGAAGCATTTGCCATGTAAGTTTTGGTGCTTCATGGGCAGGGGCTTGGAAACGGGAGAGTGTGAGACCGGAGGTGACGCCTTGACCTGTTGCTCGCCTTCCCAACCTATTGTTGCTTGCTTTCCACAACAGGTTTGACAGGGATGGAGACGGTGAGGGCGCTCGCGAAGCCGAGTTGGTCCAGGAGGAATGCAGCGGGCAAACTGTTGTATCCGGGCTTTGGGGTCGTGCCCTTGGTAACACTGTGGATTGTTACGCTTTGGCTACCATCTCAGCCGAGCGGCGATACTTCACAACCACCTGCGCCCACCACTGCGGCATGTAGGCACGGTCTCCACCAAGGAGTTGAAGGATGTGTTTTCCAACCTTGGCGTGGAGCTCTCCGATGAGGAGATATCCGACCTGGTCACGCAAGTAGACTTGGATGCATCGGGTGAGGCTGTGAGCCTGATGGAGACACAGTGGGGGGGGGCGGGAGCGGCAAGTGGGGGCGAAGGGGCGGCACCGTGGGGCGGCACCGCTAGCAGAGGCACTTTGGGCCGGTCTCACCGCGAACAGAGCGGGAGGGAAGGGGCAGACACAGCGGCACTTTCTGACAGTCCTGTAACATCCTGGCTCTTAGGCACACAGCAGCACTATGCCCGCGTGCGTCTGCGTGGCCAAGCCCGCCCGCCTGCCTGAACACGAAGCACGTGCCTGGTCTTGACATGCCACGCGCCGGGTGCCCACGGCCGCTGCAGGGACAATGACTCTGGTGGAGTTTTGCATCCTCATGGCAAAGACCGGCCTGGTGGTGAGCTGTAGCGGGGCGCGGGGCCACTACCGGGCTTCTGCCATGCCCCCTGCCTGAAAGCCGCTAAGCAGCACATACTGCCCCAGCAAGAACTCACCACCTGGCCCACACCCTTCCTGTGCTCCGCTCCGGGCTCGCTTTGTTATGCCCCAGCTTGCGTCTACGGAGGCCCGCCCTTCATGCACACATAGCCTCAGAACACACAAGCGGATGTTCCAACAGCTGTCGGTTGCTCTTGTCTTACCTTGACTGCTTCTGGCTGCACCCCCCCCCCCCACCACCACCACCCGCCCCGCCCCGCCCCTGCAGCCCGACGACCCTGAGGCGGAGCTGCGCGCCGTGTTCAACGCCTTTGACGAGGACAAATCCAACCATATCTCCATGAAGGAGGTGCGGGGTTGGGGTTGGCGGTGGTGTTGGGGCGGGGTGGGGCACGTGCTGTTGCCCAGGTGCGCGTGGCGCAAGCAAGGGGGCTGCGGAGATGCTACCGCTGCTGCTGCTGGGGGGTGCGCCTGCTTTGCCTGGACTGCTGCAGCTGCAGCTGGGCTGCTCCTGGGCTGCATCGCTTTGCCGTCACCGCAATCCTCATGCAGTTACGTTTGACGCGTCCACTCGCGCGCGCCCCCCTCCCTCCAAAACGGCGCCCGGCCCCCGCAGCTCCAAGCCATCATGCTCAAGCTAGGCGAGAAGCTGGCGGACGACGTGAGTGCTGTGCTGGTAGTACCGCTGTGGTACCGTACTACCAGTGGGATTAGAAGGAGTGCGGCAGTGCGGTAGTACGGCAGTGCGGGGGCGGGAGCGGGCCGGCAGAACGGTGCGGATAGTGGGCACAGGCTCGCGAGCTTGGGCTGGTACCTACAAACCCCTTCCCACGCGTGCCCGCAGGAGGTGGAGACCATCTTCAAGGAGGCGGGCTGCACCTCGATCGATCCCGAGACCGGCGAGCTGACCATGACGTTCGGGAACTTCAAGGACATCATGAAGGGCACGGGGCACTGATGACGATGGTTATGGTGATGGTGAGGGTGAGGGTGAGGGCCGTGCAGCGAGCGAAGTGGGGGCACAGTAGCGGTGCGGTGACGCGTGGTGGGCAGGCAGCGCTGCGGGGTGCGCAGTGAACTGGCAGGGTGGGAGGTGGGGTGCAGGTGTATTTTTGGAGGCAGGGGATGGGGCCGTGTGGGTGGCGGCATGCTGCATGCGGGCGGAGGGAAGGCGGTATTGAGGCAGGCCGCAAAGCTGTATTACGGTACTGCAAGAGATGGAGCTTGTAGTCATTTGCGTGCAGATGGTACCATGAATAGACTGGGTTACCCGGGCGGCGCGAGCATCTGCGCCTGCTGCTGTTGGTGGTGCTGGTGGTAAAGCATTTAGACTGGTTTGACTGAAGGGCGTGACTGGAGGGACTGGCAGGAGTTGTGGTGCGTGCGCTGCATGCAGACTTGACGCCGAGCGGCTGCTGATGCAGGCCGAGGCGGCTGGAAGCTGCAACTACACAGTGTATGAGGCCGAGCCTGGCTGGAGTGCTGACCAATGCTGTTTACTATGTTTGGTCGGGGGGAGAAGATGGGGCGTTGCAGGGATGTCGTGTGGGAGTTGGCTGACGGTCGCCCGCCTCTCAATGTAACATGCAGCGTGATTGGCTGATAAATGTACAGTGGTTTCATATGAAATAAAAATTAATGTGACATACAGTGCTTACAGCTTAGCCGTCAGGTGCTAACGCATCGCCCGTTCCTGAGACCTTCTTGGCAGTTCTCTACATTTGCAAGCGCTGTTACTACAAACGTTGTTGATTAGCAATTCATATTGCATACGCATACCGGCTAGGTGGCTCCTTTGCCCTTGTCATTGCGCAACAACCTTGTGAAAGCTGTCTTGTCAACTGAGGAGCCGAAGAGAAGCCCCGCGCGGACACGCGCGCAAGAGCGCATATGGCTTCCTGCTTTGCTTGCTTTAGGATTTGCTCTTCTGCCGACGAGGAGCGGGACAGGAGGCAGAGACAGGCATTGCGGGTGAGTAAATTCACCCGTTGCGCCCGCTCGTGCACAGAACCGACTCCGAGTAGTGTTATTGAGTGCGGAATGGTGACATAAACTCGCAGGAGTTAGAGGACATCCAGTCAAAGCCCTTGGAGTGCGGCCAGAAGGCAATCGACGCGACGCAGCCCGCCACAAGCGGAAAGGCAGTAACGACAGTAGATGCTTCCCCGAGCTCCTCAGTTGATTTAGAGAGCTTGAATGGGACACCAAGCGTGGACGCGGAGTCAAGCGCTGGGAGGCCGCTGCCAGCACACGCAGTTTCGTCTGACCGACGCAGCTCCCGGGTGACCCCCCTAAACGAGGCCCCTCGGCCGCCCACGACATCCCAAAGCTCGCTGAGCAGCAGTCCCAACGCCAACCGGCGCACGGCCAGCCTCAACCCCAGCCCAGCGCCTAGTCCGCGAACCAGCAACCACGGCGTCTACAGCGTGGCCGCGACAGCAGCCACGGCAGCCGGCCTGGCCGCAGCGTCGTCATCCGAGCTGAGCACGCCTAGCCCGCACACTCACCGGACTGCAGCTGCAAGCCCGGGGGCGGGCTCTGAGTCTACGGCTACGCCCCGTTTGCTGCCTCCCTCATTCCTCATGCACAGCCCGCACGGTGCAGCCACCAGTGCGCTCGTCACACCGCACAGCGCCCGCACGCCTGCGGCTGCGGGCGATGCCGCAGCATGCTGCCACGAAAGCTGCGGCACGCCAGACGGGGCTGGTCGGGAGGCGGTGCCGTCGCCCCACGGTCCCATGAACGGGGGTCGCGCGCCGCGCAGCTCGCCGGCCGCTGAACCCAGCCCCTCGCCGCCGCCGGAGCAGCAGCGGACCTCACCGCAGCACCCGAGCCCAAATGCGTGTGTGGAGGAGGGCGGGGGCGCGCACGCGCCTCGGCTGGGCCTGACGACGGCCAAGTCCGCGCCAGTGCACGGCTCGCCATCAGTGGTGGGCGCAGGAGGCAGCGGTCACGAGGCTGGGCAGGAGGCGGAGGGCGCGAGCGTGAGGCGCGAGCGCCGGCGGCGCAGTGAGGCGCTGGCCCGAGTGGAGGAGGAGGATGCGGCGGAGGTGGAGCGGCCGGCTGCGGCGCCTGCGGCGCAGGGCGGGCAGCTGCGGCTGCTGACGGAGGAGGCGTTCCTGGCGACTGTGTCGTCGGCGCCGGCGCTGGCGGAGCCAGCACAGGCGGGAGCGCGCTCGGCCGGGGTGCGGTCGGGCGTGTGTCTTGGCGGGGGCCCCACCGGGCCGCGCTTTGCCGAGGTGGGATGGATGGTTGACGGCGCGGCGGGGGCCCAGGAGGGGGTGCGAGAGCGGCCGCAGTCAGCGGCCGGCTGCAGCGCTTCTGAGCCCGTGCCCTCGCCGTCAGGGAGTGCCCATGCCTCACGCCGCGTCTCCGAGGCAGCCGGGCTGGTTGCGGCAGTTGACAACTCGATGCACACCAGCGCGACGCCGCCACCTGCGGCGACGGTGCAGCCGTCAAATCTGCAGGACGCGGAGCCATTCCCGCCGCCGGCGCAGCCCGCAGTCTCCGCGGCGCGCAGTCCGCTCCAGGCCGCACCGCACCGCTCCTCGCCCGCGCAGCCGCCAAAGCATGCCTGGCCGGCTGCCGCGGTGGCTGCGGCCAGGGCCTCACGTCCCGCTTCTGCAATGCCGTTGCAACAACCCTCGCGCTCCCCGGCCGCGGCGCCCCGAGCCAGCGGCACACCCGCGGCAGCACAGCCGCAGCAGCTGCGCCCCAGCCCCAGCAGCCGCCAGCCGGTGCCCAGCACCGGCAGCCCCGTCGCTGCTGGACCGACGCGCCGCGCCCCCTTTGCGGCTGCAGCCGCCTCGCCGGCTGCGGCTCCCGTGCGCAGCCCTGCGCCCGGCTCCGCAGCCCGCAGCGGCGCAGGGGCTGCCGCTGCCGGCGCCAGCCCCTTCGTGTCTATGTACGGCTCGGCCGCCTCTGGCCGGCTGCGGAGCACGCCGCCGCCCCCACACGCCTTCAGCATGCAGGCAAGCGCCTCCACTCGGCTGGCGCTGCAGGACGTGCTGTCCTCGCGGCGGTCCATGAACCGCGGCGGCGGCGGCGGGTTCAGCAGCAGCATGAGCGTGAGCGGCCTGGGCGGGAACATCGACTTCCGGCCCAAGTGGCGGTTCTAGAGGGTGGTGCTGAGAAGCTGGCCGACGAGCGGTGCGGTGGCGATGCGCGGTTCGTGCTGCGATGTACATAGGAAGCAAGAAGCGTTGCTGGGCTATGCGCGCATGTTGTGCTCCGTAATCTTGTGCGCTGGGGTGTGTGGTGCAGTAGGCGGGTGTGCCATTTGGCAGATGTGCACAGCTCACGCTGCCCTTGAACTGCTAGGCCAGGATTACCGATTGATGAACATAGACTTGAATGCAAAGATGGCTGTGATACCGTATCTGCAGATTGAGGTGATCACATGTTAGTGAAGGTGTGCGCGCGCAAGCGCTGTGTCAAAGGCTTCGTGATCTGATGGTAAACATACTACAAGTGAGGGAAAGTACTATCGTGACGGTGGCAGTTGAGGTGCCATATCAAGATAAAGATAGGCTAATGGGCATGCAACTTAGGTTTTAGGACCGGTAACGACGTGGTTGAGGTTTTGACCGACATCCGGACTCACATGCATTCTCAGCGACCGCGCCACATTTGTTCACGCTGCAGCATTGTGTCCATGGCACACACGCACACACATACCGTATGCGCACCACGCACCCGTTGCACTTTTCAACGTGGCTCATGTGCGGGCCCCAAGTAAAGCAGATGCTGACTGACTGCATGGAGCTGACTTGCGAACTAGGTGAGGGTTGGGTGCTCTGTTGTCGATGCTGTAACAGGGCATCGAGGCTGCGCATTCTAGCCGGGCCTGTGGTCAGAACTGTTCGTGGCTAGATCCGAATAGTAGGATTTGCGGTTTGGCCAAGGCTTCCAAGCGCAAGTCTTCGTGTAGTCGGCAACGCAAGAGACAAGGCGGCTGAGGCGGGAAGGACCGTTGGCGTGCACGTGCCGCCGCGATGGCTATGAAATGTCTTCGGACAAAACGTTCAATTCCATGGCAACCCGAAGACTGAGGTTTGACGGTGGGTGCGGCCTGGGGCTGGCCGGCGTCAGGGTTCGTGCCGTCGGCGTCATTGATCCTACCGGCGGCCATCAGTGAAACACGCAAAATTTTGATGCACAATGCTATTGTGACATACCATATCATTTATTTGATACAGAGGACACTAGTTCCCTTGATAACCAGAAAACAACAGCATGAACGTTTACAACGAATCCGCCGTGCGAACCGTCCAGCAATCCAGCTGACTTTTGACTCTTAAGTATAGCATATACAACAGAAATGTCTGAGCAGAGAGCGAAAAAGCGCGCAAAGGTGGTCGCTCAGCCTGAAGCCGAGGAGGCTGCGCTGGCTTGCGTGCCCGAGCCTGGCGGAGTCAGCAGCTTCCTGCAGTCGTGGGCCTGGAAGCGCGAGCACAGGCGAGCATCACGTGACATGGGGAAAGGAACCCCGGCGTTGATGGGAACCGCGGGGCAGCCGGTGGCACAAACAGTGTGTCTGCACGCCGCGTTGACCCCGCCCCTGCTCAATCTGCATCGACAGGCCAGACCGCGACCGCTTCCAGCGCCCGTATGTCCACCCGCTGGCGGACGGCCGCAAGCTGACAGTGGAGCAGGTGGGGCAGACTGGTGGTTGTGCCCGGCTGCGTGGAGTCAGGACGCAAAGGGCACAAAACACCAGGACCACACAGCAGCGCACTGCGCGAAGGGCAAAAAACACCAGCGCCCCCCACGGCCCCCCTTGGAATGAACTACTCCCCGCCCCCGAGCACCATCCAGCGCCCTGCGGTGTGCTTGTGCGTGGGGATGCGTAGGGATTCGACGGCAGCCAGCTGCACCCCAGCCGCACTGCTGCCTGCTGACCCACAATGATATCGTACAAGTCCCACCGCATTCACGCCACACTGCGCTGCCGCTATCCGTGTGGTGTGGATGTCTTAGCGAGGAACGCGCGCGCCCCGCCGCCGCCGCCGCTGCTGCTGCTGCTGCTGCCGCCGCCGCTGCAGGCGCGCTTCAAGGGCAGCGAGGGCTTCGCCTCCACGGTGTGGGACTCGTCCATCGTGGTGGCCAAGTACCTGGAGCGGCACGCGGGTGGGTGCGGTGTGGGGCGTGGTTTGGTGGGTGCGGTGGGTGGGGCGTGGCATGGTGGGCGGCCTGCGTTGGGTGCGATGCGCTGGGTGTTGGGTGCTGGAACAATCGGTTGGCTGGAAGGTTCGTGGGTCAGCGCTTTGCATGGCGCCTACATTATCAGAAGCCGCCTGCGCCTTGCTGTTTTGTGTTGAGTGTTGTATTGTGTGTTGTGGGGCGGGCCTGGCGCGCGCCTCAGCCTGCAATGCCAAGGCAGATGCGGCGGCAGTCGTGTTAAGACGCCACACTGACGTGCACCTGTTGCCTTTGGTTGGGTCTTCTTCTTATCCCAATGGAGCGGAGAATCCTGGTCTTGCTCCACAGCAATCCGATTCGTGTGTCTCCATGTTGCCGCACTCACCGCACTCGCTACCGGGCACCGCACGCCTCCACAGGCACGCTGGTGCTGGGCCGGCGGCTGCTGGACCTTAGCGCGGGCTGCGGCCTGCCGGGGCTCACAGCGGCGGCGCTGGGCGCGGCCGCCGTGGTGGCCACCGACCTGCCGCCCAACCTGCCGCTGCTGCGACGCAATGCTGAGCGCAACGGTGAGGGGCGTGAGTGTGTGTGTGTGGAGAGGGACGCGGAGTGGCTGAGTTGATAGCCGGGGGCAATCGATAGCTGTGGGAGTGGAAGGGCAACGCAAGCATGGCTGGGGGATTCGCTGTATGCCTGTCGCCTCTGGACCTGTGCCCGCGACCCAGCTCGGCTTCAGTTGTTGATGTGTCACCCCTCTGGCACATGGGCAACAACCAGTTACGGCACCTGCTGCGATGTTGTACAGGCCTGGCGGATGTGGTGACCGTCGCGGAGCACTGGTGGGGCAGCGACGTGGCTGCGTTGGAGGCGGCGGCGGAGGCGGCAAGCGGCGGTAGCGGGCGCGGCGGGTTCGACCTGGTTCTGGCGTGCGGTGAGTGGTGTGGTGCGGTGCGGTGTGGTGTGGTGTGGTGTGGTGTGGTGTGGTGTGGTGTGGTGTGGTGCGGTGTGGTGTGGTGTGGTGTGCGTACCGTACGGTGCAATTGTGCAAGGCGGCGGCTAGCGGACTGGGCAGCTATGCTGAGGGCCTGCATGATGGCTGACGGTGTCGGTCACACGGTGACCAAGTTGCATACGGCAGCACTCAAGCCGTTTGCTAGCAAGCAGCAGGTGGCTCGTGGTGATGCCTGTCCTCACTCTCCAGGACCACCTGTGTCCTGTCCGCCATGCGTTAACACACACACACCCCTTCCACCTCCTCCCCGCCGCTCAGATGTCATGTACGTGGAGGAGGCGGTGCCCGCGCTGGTGTCCAGTCTGGCGGCCCTGTGCGGCGGCAGCTACAGCCCTCCGCCATCGGCACCGCAGGGGCAGCAGCCGCAGGGGCAGGAGCCGCAGGGGCAGCAGCCGCAGGGGCAGGAGCCAGCCGCGGCTCCGGCGACAGAGCAGCAGTGCCAAGACGGAGCCCGCGACAACAGGAAGACCAGTGCGGAGGGCGCGGACGGCCCTAGTCCTTGCACGGGCGGCGGCGCCGGAGGCGGGGGCGGGACCCGGACTCGGCACAGTCGCGATGATGGGCAGATGACGGTGGTGCTGCTGGCGCACGGGCGCAACCGGTTTGCTGAGGCGGCGTTCTGGCGGCACGCGGGCGCCGCGGGCCTGGAGGCGGAGCGAGTGCCGGCGGCCGAGATGGACGCAGTTTACCAGTGCAGCGACGTGGATGTGTTTAAATTGAGGCTGGGGCTGGGGGCCCAGCTGGGTCGGAGCGTGGGGGGCAGCGGGAGAGCGGCGGCAGAGGCGGAGGCGGACGAGGCGGAGGTTGAGGGGGGAGCTCGACAAGAGCGGAAAGATCGCGAGGTGCTAACGCTTGCGGAGGCGGGGGGCCCCGGGAAAGGGCCGCGCAAGGCCGAGAAGCAGAAAAAGTACGCGGCACGGCTAGAAGGAGCGTGAGTGCCTGAGTCTGTCGGGCTTGGGAGGGAAGGTGGTGGCGTACCCCGGCACTACGATTACCCCAAGGATTACCCACGCATGCGCTCGCCGGCCTCATTGCGGCACGACTGCAGGTATATAACTGGACCGCGCGCGGTCGAATTGGCTGTAGCCTTTGGTGTGTAACTCAAGACGACGCGCCTGTCAATCGACAGCCTGCTCGCACCAAACAGTCACTTGCTGATTCTAGAATCGCCTTTGACACAAATGCAGTCTGCGCGCGTCGCTGCCGCGACTCAGAGTAAGCATGTGAAATACTGCGAGCGTAATGGGGTATACTGGGGAGCCGGGAACACACCGAGCGCCGGCGCGCCCGTTTGTCATTGTCAAAACCGCAGCCAGTCGTTTATGCAGCCGGTCGCATACAATGTTCAGGTAGTGTCATCGCAGCTAGATATACTCTTCCGTATTCGTTGGAAGGGGTCTGGCCTGATGGCCAGGCCTACAGCGCGAAACCGAATTGTGTAGTGCGCAGGCAACGTTGCAACTCTGACACTTGTTGCCGCGCGCCTTGCCTGCCTCATCCTTACAGAGGCGGCTGCTAAGCACGGCAGCAGCATGGTTTGCCGCAGCGCTGCTGTCAGGTATGGGGGGTTCGCGCGGGCTTGGGGCCGCCCACGAAACAACACGGACGTGGCCGCACAGCCAGGGACGGGGCCTCCTGTGAGCAGGTATTGGCCCGGCACCGGCGCACCCGCAGCGAAGGGCACGCTATAAGCTGCGACCCTCCAGGCCGTCCTAGGGCAGCCGCAGCTCTCCCACGGGAATGTGCGCGGCGCCACTGCTGCCGCCTCGTTGGGAACGCTCGACCACCCGCGGCTGGAGGGCCACGCCCCAGTGTAACTCCCCCTCCCGACGCCCATTACTAAGTGCACACCTTCCGCACCCACAGCAGCGCCCCGGCCAAGGCCGTGGCGGCCCCCGCCACCTTCGACCTGGGCGACGGCTCCGCGCCGGTGCCGGTGCCCGCGGACGTGGCCCCGCTGTTCACGCCGCTCACCCTGACCGGCGCCCCCAAGAAGGCCTCCTTCGCCCTCACCAACCGCATCGTGTACGCGCCGCTCACGCGCTGCCGCGCCGTGAACAACCTGCAGCCGCCGCAGGCGGCCGAGTACTACGCCCAGCGCGCGGTGCCCGGCACTCTGCTCATTTCGGAGGCCACCAACATCAGCGCCGAGGGCCTCGGGTGAGTGACCGGGAAGCGGGAGGGTTGAGCTCGGCTGGGGGCGCGAGCGCGTGCAGTGCTGAGGTGGCGGGCGCGGAGGCCGGGGCTTGTGGAGGGCGGCGGCCCGAGGATCTGTGCACACTGCCATGCCAGGAGCAATGGCAGTTGGGGCGGGGGGCGGTGGTGGGGGTGCGAGGGGCGTGTGTGCACCGCAACCTGACAACGATAAGGTGACGTGGCAAGTAGGTCTTTGACGTGGCTGCGCCCTCACGGCCTGCAACATGCCCGCCCGCACCTCCGAACCCACCTCCCTGACCGTCCTGGCCAGCCCACATCCCTGCTCCCCTCCCCCTCCCCCCCCTACCCCGTGTGCACGCAGCTACATGAACACGCCCGGCCTCTACACCCCCCAGCAGCTGGAGTCGTGGAAGCCCGTGACCAAGGCCGTGCGCGACAAGGGCGCCGTGTTCTTCTGCCAGCTCTGGCACTGCGGCCGCGCCTCGCACAGCGGTGCGTGCCTGCGCCTGCGCCTGCGCCTGCGGGCCTAGATAGGAAGGGCGGTGCAGCTCGCAGCTTCGCAGTGGGGCCTGTGCAGCTGGCCGCCGTACTGCCTGCTGGAATGACGAGTCCTAGCACGACATTCTCCAGTTATCACATGTGCAGCAACTCAATTCCGCTCAGCTCCACCCTGTTCCGCCGCTGTTCCGTGTGTCTGCCCGCCCCTGCTCTTACCCCTGCCCTGCTCTTACCCCTGCTCTGCTCTTACCCCTGCTCTGCTGTTACCCCTGCTCTGCTCTTACCCCTGCTCTTGCGCAGACCTGCAGCCCGGCAACCAGCTGCCCATCTCCTCCTCCTCCACCACCCGCATCGCCGCAGAGGGCTACCAGGTGTACACGCCCTCGGGCGCCAAGCCCTACGAGCACCCCCGCGCCGGTGAGCCGCCGCCTTCCCGCCCGGCCTTTCTGAGTTGCAGCGCACACACGGACTGCCCTACCACCAGCGGTTCGCTTGCCGCTCCATCGAATTGTGCCTTGGCCAGCCAGCTCGCTCATTTTACGTACGGTGCTGGTCATGTCCGGTCCTGGTTCTGCCGTGTGTCTTACACCACATATCGTACTAATCACTGTAGCCCTTCCCTCTCCCGCACTGTGCCATCGCAGCCACCCGCGAGGACATCAAGCGCATCGTGAAGGAGTACGCCGCCGCGGCCGTGGCCGCCATCGAGCAGGCGGGCTTTGACGGCGTTGAGATCCACTCCGCCAATGGCTACTTCCTGGACCAGTTCCTGAAGGACAGCGTGAACGACCGCACCGACGAGTACGGCGGCAGCATCGAGAACCGCTGCCGCGTCGTGCTGGAGGTGGTGGAGGCGGTGGTGGCGGCGGTGGGCGCGGACCGCGTGGGCATCCGCCTCAGCCCCTTCATCACCTTCAACGACGTGGCCGACTCCACGCCGTACGGCACCAACGTCTATCTGCTGGAGCAGCTGAACAAGCACGGCCTGGCCTACGTGCACATGGTGGAGCCGCGCGTGGACGGTGAGTGCCGCAGCGCATGGGTGAAGTTGTATGGGTGTTGCACGGTTGTTGTACGGGAGCCGTTCGTACTGGGGCATGGAGGGCGGGGGCTCTAAGAGGCTGCTGTTTGTGGCCCAAACCCTGGGACGTTCGGCGAGGATCGGGACGATGGTCGGGAATCACAGCGGGTGGTACCGGCCAACCCTGTCATCCAGGTCCGTGAGAAGCTGGCCTGCGCCGCTTGGTACTGGCCCCCGGTTGCTTTCTCTTCACTGTGCTCCTTGTCGCCCGCCGCGAATGCCCCCGCCAGGCATCTTCGAGCGCGCCACTGTCGACACCCTGGCGCCCTTCCGCTCTGTGTGGAAGGGCAACTTCATCACGGCCGGCGGCTACAAGGCAGCCAACGGCGCGCCGGCGGTGGCCAATGGCCACGCCGACCTGGTGGCGTACGGCCGGTGGGTCGGGGCGTGTTGGAGAGGGGGCCCCGGGCACGGCGTTGGCTGTGGACGTTGGCGTTGTGCCATGGAGTATTGCATGGTGTCCGCATGTTGTTACAAGGCACGGGGGAGGGGGCGTGGGTGCTGGCGTCCAACGGGCGGGGCAGCCCCAACCTGCCCCAACGGCGCGGCCGTGATGTCCCCGTGATGGGCGTTCGCTTGGTTCGGTAGCCCTGTGCTTGCCGCCCGCTTGTCCTCCTCTCGCACGAACAGTGATCGTGCGCTGACGCCTCTCCTGTCACCTCATGCCTGCCCTGCCCACCAACCCCTTCACCACCACCAGGTGGTACCTGGCCAACCCCGACTTCCACAAGCGCATCCTGCTGGGCGCTGAGATGAACGCCTACAACCGCGACACCTTCTACGGCGGCGGCATGGAGGTACGGAGGGTGACGGAGTGACGCTTGCTGGCTAACCAGCTTGCCAACGGGCGTGCGGACGTGGAGGGAGAACGGATAATGCATGGGCGGGATAAACTCGTGCAGTCGCGCGCGGATAAGCTGGAGACCCCTGCCGGAGGGCGTTGTATGTCCTAGGAGATTACGGCGCGTCGCGGCCAAGATCTTTCATACGGGATAGCCATTCGCAGACTGTTCAATCGCAGACTGTTACAGTCCGCGTACTGGCGGTGGTGCTGCGCATTGCACGCCAACTGATACTCGCCCACCCCTCAACTTTTTCCCTCCTAACTTGCGTGTTGACTGTGCAGGGCTACACCGACTACCCCACCCTGGAGCAGCTCAAGGAGAAGGCCGCGCGGCAGTGAAGCGCCGTCTGAGAGGGCGGGCGCTGCTGTTGCTGTTGCAGAGGTGAATCGAGCGGTTGCGCCTGGTGCGCACCCAGCGAGGTGGGACTGCCGGCTGGCTGGAAGCAGGGGGGGGCGCGCGTCTGTGGCATTGCAGGCGCGGAAGAAATGAAGAATTCAATCATCAGCGACCAAGCGTTTGCGTGGTGCCCATGGGCACGAGTGAGCGAGTCGGAGGGGAAGAAGAGAAGAGCGACTGCGGAGTATGTGCTGGAGAACTAGGTTCTTGCCTCGTGCGCTGCGCATTGTATTGATGTGCAGTCTGGGCTGAACGTTGAGCAAGAGGGACTGCATGGGGGCGTGGTGGGACAAATCACACAAATGTGACGCGACATATGTAGGCCGGGCTCCGTGTGTCGGAGCAAAAGACCATGTCGGCTGAGCGGCGTGGTGCACAGGAGAGCATGGGCATTCCCTTCTATCTCGTATCTGCAGTACGCCGCAACCCTGACAATGCTTATGAATGGGGGGGGCATTTATGCATTGATATTACGTTACATGACCAGGTCAAAAGCGGCGCAAGCGCGGTAAGCACTGTGCCAGCACTCTGTAACGCGTGAGCCTGTGTTGTTTCGAGGTACTTCAACCTGCTGTGCGTTTCTCCTGCTTATGCGCCGGATGCCTTGCTTGCTTGTATTTGCGGATATGTGGGGGGCTTCGGACACTACTGGGACCTCGCATTCTTGCCCCATGCCTGTTCAATCAGCAGTACTACCGGCCTCGGGATCCTGAATCATCAGTTACCCCGCACCTGGCGCGGTGGGGCTCTCTCCCTACCTTCCCCGCTCCATGGGAATCTTTCACAGCGGGGAGAGGTTGGGAACTCGCTATGTTCTTTGGAATTGCACTACACGACTCGGGGCATGTGCGTGTCAGACGTGCCGTTGGGATGGGGGCATCAGGCTCGCATGACATGCGCAGCACGCAGCAACCTGGTGCAGGCAGCAACGCTAAAATCATAGCTCGCTTCAGAGCCTGTCCTCGAGCCTCACAGCTTAGCACTCATACTTTGACGTCGTGACGCAGCCGTCACGAACGCAACCAAACAGGCGCTCACCAACGTTTTGAGTGCCAAGTGTTCTGGGCTCACGGTTGGTTTATTCAGTGTCACAAAACTAAATTAAGCAAATTAAATACATTGAATATATATATGGTTGCTTGAGCTTACGCGGAGCGCGCGAGCGGGAACAAGCGATGCCCGAGAAAGCCGTGGTGGACCTGACGTTAAGCGACTCAGATGATGAGGCAAGGCGTGCACCCAAGCGCAGGCGTACGCAGACGAATCTGCCGAGCTTTGCCGGAGCTCGGCGTGCTTCTGCGCCCGCCCGTGCACCGCCCGGGGGCAGCGGTGATGATGATGTGATACTAGTAGATGATGATAACGACGTTGTCGAGGTCGTGGAGGATAGACCCGCTTCAGGTCGCGCTGGCCCTAGCTCAAATGCCGCCCAAGCTCAAACCGGCCCGGCGCTGGGCGACGATGAAGAGCTGATAATTACGGGGCTCACAGGACAGGTGAGGACCAGGAGAAGGTCCCGATTAAGCGCCCCGCCCTGCCGTCTTCTCCCCGGTCCAGGCACAACCGGCATCTCTCATCGTCCTTGCGTGCCGCAGGTAGCGACGCGCGACCTGCCGCACCCGCGGCCGGACTGTGCGGACCACGCCTTCACCTCGGGTATTTCCACGGCGAATGCCCAGCGGTGCGGCCAGGTGAGGCCTGCGGGTGCAGTCCGAGACGCAGGCGTCACTCACTGGTCTGGTGTGGCTGACTTCCGGTGTCCGAAGTGGCTGTGCATGGTGGTGGAGCTCTAAACGAACCCCCCTCACGACCGCCCTTTTGAAATCTGCAGTGCTACTGCTTCGTGTGCGACGTGAAGGCGTCGGAATGCGACTTCTGGGGCACGGGTGCGTCTGCGGCCGTGCGTCTGCGGCGGGCCTGGAAGGGGCCGGCTGGGTCCCGGACTCCCCGCTGGCTCTGGACCACCCTGTAACACTGCGGGGTCGTGTTGACAGCGGTCAAAATGGTCTCCTGCGTGAAGCCCGGGCCCTGCACATCCTTGCCGCAGCAGAGCTGCCGCCGTCCTTGCGCCTGGACCCGAGCAGCCCATGCGGCTTTGCCGCAGCAGCCGCAGCAATCTCACCAGCCTGCCCCGACCCACATGCCGTGTGCCGTGCGCCGCGCAGGCGCCCGCGAGCGCGACCACTGCAACGCGCGCCAGCTGGGCTATTGGAAGAGGCTGCGGCAGGCCATGCGCGGTACGTTTCAAGCCCCGCACGTCGCATGTTTCACGACACGCGCGCATCTCTGCTGCCTGGGCTCTCTCTGTCTTCCTATCGAGCCCTCGAGATTCAAACTTGCACGCCGCAATCATGCAATTGGCGACCAAACCGCAGGCTCCATGTTCCCGCTGGTCTTGTTTCCGACACTCTCACAGTCTGGGTTTCCCAACCCCATTCTTCTACCACTTCGCCACATATCCTTGCGACCCCTCCCCTCTGCCTTTTGCCCCGTGCCCTGTCACGTGATGACGTGACGCAGGTGGCGACCGCGGCTTCATCGACCGGGAGTACCGGGCCAGTGGACCGCTGGGCTCAGGCATACCGCCGGAGCGCGGGCCGCAGCAGGCGCGGCTGCCCTTCCCCCGCACGGGCGGCGCCTCGGGCACTGCTGCAGGCCCCGGAGCGGCGGGGCCAGCTGCAGCGGCAGCTGCGGCGGGCGGGGCCGCAGGCGCAGCGGGTGCACCGGGAGGCGCAGGCACTGGCGGTGCAGCGCCGACAGGAGCCGCTTCGTTGCATGATCGGCTGCTGGAGGGTAGGTCGTATTCCCTCGCGGCTTGCATTCGCTTTGGCGCTGCGGCGTTCTGGGTTTGCGGGTGGGGATATCGCGGGCAGTTTGGGCCATCTCGGTCCCTGAGTTATCACCAGCCGCTTGTCGCCTGCCTGCCTGCCTGCCTGCCTGCCCTACAGCGCAAGCCCAGCGCCGCGCGCGCGCTGAGGCGGCGGCCAAGCTCGACAACATCTTCAACCAGCTCGCCAACAGGCTGGACGGCGCCCGCAGGCCCAACACCACCCCAGCTGCCGCTGCCGCCTGCGGAGGCGGCGGCGGCGATGCAGCAGCCGCGGCGGCCGCTGCAGCGCCAGCGCCAGCGCCAGCGGCGGCTGGCGCAGCCGGCGGTGGTGCTGGTGGTGGTGGGGTTGTGGTAGATGTGAAGACGCAGCCGGGGTTGGAGCCGGCCCAGCAGCCGGCCGTGTGCACGCTGAAACCCATGCCGGACCCGGCGCATGACCGGGATGCCATGGAGCTGGGCACGCTGCGCTTCCCGGTCAAGGTGGGTGGGTGGGTGATGTGGGTGACGTGGGTTATGATGGGGTGGGTGAGGCCGTGCCTCACACGGGCATTCTGCAGGCACTTGGCAGGCTCGAGAGGCTCGCGCGGGAGAACACTCACGGCGCAAGCGAGCACGCAACAGCAGTGCATGCGGGCGGGAGCCGGGCATCCGGTGCGCGTATTGCGTGCGCTGCTCCCCTGCCGCCGGCCAGTACCAACACAAACAGCGCTGTTGTTCCTCTCCACCAAACACCACAGGCTGCCGCGGGCACCACCATCGCCGCGCTGGCGCCGCGGCTGGCGCGCTTCGGCTTCTACTCCGAGCGCCTGGTGGCCAACGGCGCCACCTCAGGCGACCGGCTGCACCTGGAAAACCTGTTCGACTCCAAGAGCCTGCTGCACAAGGGTGGGGGCTAGTTTATCACAGTCCCAGAACCACCAGAATCACAGAGCGCGGAGGAGGATGTATAGGGGACTTGGGAAGCCAGGCCGGCTGCGGGCGGCTGGGAGTGCTGGCCAGGAAGGCTGGCGGCCATTGCGGAGCCCCTGGGTTTGGTGCCACACGGACAAAAGGCGCCGAGCCGAACGCTTAGGGCGATGCTCTAGCCTTTTGTGTCGCTGATATCAGGCAGTGCGGTTGCCAGCTCAACGCCTCCGTTGCTGGCCCTGCCACCGTGCGCGCAGGCCGCTACACCAACAAGCCGCTCCACCTGAAGCTGCTGCCGCTGCCGCCGCTGCCCACGGGCGCGCTGCCCTTGTCGACGGAGCGCGTGCGCAAGGTGCGGCAGGTGGCGCGCGCGTCCGCGGTCGCTAACGGCCTTCCCGTCGTTGGGGCGCACACGCACTTGATGCAGGAACACTGAACCTAACCAAGCTCGCACGCCCGCCGCCACCCCGCTGTCTACACCTACACTTCTTTACCTAGTTGCATGTAACCCGCCCCGCCCCGCCGCTCCCGCACCCGGTTCGCACCAGGTGCTTGTGGTGGACTGCCTGGGCCGCGCGCGCGCCACCTACATGGGCGTGCGCCTGTCCGACAGCGCCCGCCGCGGCCAGCTGCTGGCGGCGCTGGCGCCCGCGCTGCGGCCCGCCTTCTCGGCTGCGGCGGAGCAGCTGCACCTGCTCATGTCCACCGCCACGGACGGCTCCTCAACTGTGTCGGTGGTACAGCCCGAGGTGACCCCGCGGTGGCCGGGGGCCGGGGAAGATGCGCTTCGTGCGGTTGGTGTGTGGTTGGGGAGTAGCTCAAGCTGGAGCTGGATGTTGGCGAGGCCCTTGGCCCTTGGCCCTTGGCACTGTGTTTGTTGCAGGGTCTTGGGGACGCCGCGTGGCGGCCCAAACCCCCGGTCCCCAACGTGTGTGCGCCACTGTCACCGCCGCTCGCCCCCGCAGACCAACCTGGACGACGCCTACTTCAGCGGCGCCCCCGCCAACCGGCAGCTCATCGTGTTCCGCACCGCGCCGCACCCCAGGTGGGACACAGTGTGGGGAGGGCGGACACTATGGGGAAAGGTCCGTGCATTGCAGGCGAGCGGGGTGCGGCTTGAGGCCACCGCGTGGACCGCAGGCAGGCAGGCCCGCCTGCCTGGGCGGGGACATGCCGGGGTTTCCTTGTCACTGCGAGCCGTCGTGCAAATGCCAAGTGCTGACCTGATTTGTGGTGCATGCCCGCAGCCCGACCTGGCAGCCGTCTGCGGAGACCGAGGCCGCCAACAAGAGCGGCGGCAGCGGCAGCGGCGGCAGCAGCACCCCTGGCGGCGCCGCGGGCGCTGGCGGCAGCGGCGCCAGCCCGGCGGGCGGCAGCGGGCGCGGCAGCCGCAGCAAGTCGGCGGCGGCCGCGGCGGCGGCGGCCAGCGGCACGTGGACCCACATGCCCGTGTACGTACACGGGGGGGCCGGCAGCGGCGGCTCCAGCGTGTCGCGCTACATGCAGGCGCCGTCGTGGGTCCTCGTGCAGGTGGGCGACGGCTGTTGTCGGGGGCACAGGCTGCTTGTGTCGGTTGCATTCGGGCTTCAGGTGTGGGCCACAGTCTCTGGCGTCAGATGCGTAGCTGCGGCTGCTTGCTACCGGTATTGTAGGACATGCAGCAGAGTGACAATTACGTGCCATGCCACCCGCAACTCCCGCTCCCTGGCATTCCCGAATGCCCCTGCCCGCGTACAGCTGCGGCAATTCAAGCCGCCCTCCGGCGGCTCGGAGGGCGGCGCCGACAGCCCCCCGACCTTGTCGACCTCCCAGAACCACACCACGCAGCCGCTGAGCGTGCCGGTGCTGGTGCCGGTGCGGGAGGAGCATGCGCGCGGCGGTGTGGCGGCGGACCGCGAGCTGCGCCGGCAGATCACCGCGGCGCTGGAGGTGCGGCTGCCTCTGGGCGTTGCGGTTGGCGTTGTGGTTGTGGTTGTGGTTGTGGTTGTGGTTGTGGTTGTGGTTGTGGTTGTGGTTGTGGTTGTGGTTGTGGTTGGTGACATGACCAGCTCAAGCTGGGCTGAGGGGTTGGAAGGTCGGCGGTCATGGGCGTGGGATGGGCCGCCAGCGTGGGATGGGCCGTCAGCACTGGCAATTTGCCAGCTTGCGTAACGTCCCTCGGAAGACCAAACTGAGTCTTGATGTTCCAATGTACCGAAGCTCACGCGTTTGCCCTTCTCGGGCCCTCCGCGGACGCCACCGCCCCCCCCCCCCTCTCTCTCTCTCTGTGTTGCTCGCGCGCAGCCCTACCGCACCTCCGCGCCGCCCGGCCCGGGCCCGGCGCTGCTGCTGCGCGGCAACCGCGCGCACCTCACCGAGCGCTCCGCCGCCGGCATAGCGCCGCACAGCAGCAGCCGCTGGTCCATGTACGGGGACATGCTGGAGGGCGGCGCGACCTGGAGCGGCGCGCTGCACGTGGCGTCGCTCACCGCCGTGTGGGCGCACCAGGTGGGGGCCGTGCGGCAGCGGCACATACGGCAATGACATAAACCCAACCCGGCGCGGGTTGTTTTAGTAGGGACTGGCACACATGCATGGCGGAAGCGCGCCCCCCGGACCCCCACACACCTACGCCCCCACCCCCGCGCTCTGGGTTGGGCTGGCTGGTTCGGGTTCTCTTGTTCGTTTCCGGTTTCTGGAGTGAACTACCCCCACACTCCACACACGCCACACCTTCTCGGCTGACCATAGCATGGACCCCCCCCTGCGAGTCGCGTGTCGGTGTGCGTGTACGTGCCGGCGTGTGTGCGCGTGTCCGGTTGCTCCCATGCCGTCCGCTGTCTTGGTCGCGTGCATGTTTGTGTCTTTTATTTTTAGGTGCACACGCATGCGACCTCTCTCTGTTTTGCCTTGCCGCCCTCGCCTTAACGGTCCCTGCCTCTTTTTGTTTGCCACCCTCACACATGGCGCGTCTTCGGGTTTCCCTGCGGCGTGGCACTGTCACGCCGCTCCGTAGGTACGTATGGGTACAAGGCGTTCAGCAAACTATCGCGCGTCTCTCGCACCGCACGTCTCGCCGTCTCGCCGCCTTTTCTTGCTTTTTTCCAGCCGCCCGCTTGAGGGCGCGCTACCTTTCACTCGACATACATACCGATTACTATACTCGCCAGCAAACGGGAACGCAGCCTCGGCGAACACGGCGCTGGAGCCAACGGTAATGTACCCCCTGTTCCGCTGGACATCGGCACTTCACAACCATTTGATAAACACCATCCGATGGATGGCTACCCCCCCCCCCCCACGGGCAGGACGTCAGTGACACGGTGTACCGGCTGCCGGAGATGCGCTCGCCCGCCGTGGACGACAGCGCCTCGCCCGAGGCCCTTCGAGGTGGGCGCTGGGTGTGTTAGGAGGAGCGAAACGAATCGCCCGTTGTTGTCGCGCTGGGTGTGTGTGTGTGTGTGTGTGTGTGTGCGCGCGCGCTGGGTGCGTGCTCGTTCGCTGTGTGTGCGGGCCGCTGCCTGGCCGTGGCTTTGGCGCCGGCCTCTTCAACTGCGGCCTGACGCGGGTTCCTCGCCGGATGCGCGCCCCCTCCCTCCCGCATTAATTTAACATGCATGGAACTCCCTCCCGCAGAGTCGCACCAGCGCATGGAGGAGGCCAAGCACCGCGCGGCGCAGCAGCAGCGGCTCAAGGTACGGGCGGCTGGGAGGCGCGCCGTGCGGCTGGGTGGTGTAGGTCGGCACGGCAGTGGCGCCTGCATGTGCTTGGCATGTGTGTTGCTGGGGCTTGACGCTGGGGCCATGCGCGCGGGGAAGGGACGAAGGGACTTGAGCCCGGCCCTTTGCATCCGCTTCGCAAACACGCCTACCTAAGCTCTCTTGCACCAGCTCCAAAGCCCTACACCATGCTGCCTGCACACACCAAACTCGCAGGCGCGTCCTCAGCTGATTTGGCTTGCATCCTCAAAACTCTCCACACCTGCCATACCCACAGGAGCAGACGGACGCGGCCATGGACGAGCTGCGCCGCTGCAGCCGCCGCACCGCCGCCGACCCGGTGGCGCGCATGGCCGACGACGTCAAGACGGCGTGCGTGGCGCTGGACATGCGGCTGCAGCCGCTCAGCGGCTCCGGCACCGGCGCCGGCTGCCTGCCGCACTCGGGCGGCAGGAAGGCGCGCAGTGGCAGCGACCCGCGGCTGGGCGAGCTGGTGGTCAAGGTGGGACTGGCGTTGGGGGGGGGGGCGCTGTAGTTGGGGGCCATGGCGGGTGTGTGTGTGTGTGTGGGGGGGGGTAGTTCATTCCAGAAACCAAAAGATGGGGGGCTGTAGCTGGAGCGGGGCTGCTGCGGGGGCTGTAGCTGGGGGCTTTGAGGGTAGAGGCTGTGAGGCTCACCGGCTCTGTGGATGTGAGCCTGAGGAGGCTCGGGGACTGTGGGGCTGGGCGGCCGGTGCGGCATCACCGCACAAGCCATGGGGGCATGGCATTCAAGGCCGGCGAGCGGGTAGCGCCGTTGTCTGCTGTCTCTTGTGCCTCACGGTGTCGGGTGTGCACCCCACCTCGCAGGTGTACGTCTTCACGCGGCAGGCGCCCGGCAAGGAGCCAATCTGGAAGGCATGGGTGAGTCACGGGGCCCAAGGTCTTTCCCCGCATACTGAGCACCCGGAGCGTGCTGCACCCGTGCACGCTGAGCATCCAGCTCCCAGTCCCGAGTCACACGTCCTAAATCACTCCTCCACCCCTCGGCAGCCGGGTGACGGCCCCCCTTAAGGCCCCGCGGCCGCGGCACCCCACCCTGTCCATCTTAATATCACCCTACACAATTCGTCGCGCTATCCTCGCAATGCCGCCCCTTCCCTACCCAACCCCTCCCCTGTAACGCAGGACGAATGGCCCGCCGCCAGCAACCGCGAGGGCATCCCCGCCTTCCGCCTGCCCGCCACCATGGAGCTGCTGGCCACCGGCGCCGCTGACCCGCAGGAGCACGCCGCCATGGCGGCACAGCTGGGGGCGGCAGGCGGCTCGGCGGGCGGCTCGGGGGCGGCGGGGTCAAGGCCGGCAGGGGCAGCAGGGGCAGTAGGGGCAGGTGCAGGAGCAGGGGCAGGATCCGCAGGAGGCGCGGCGGGAGTGGGGTCGGCGCTGGCGGTGGCACGCCGGGTGCAGGTGGAGCGAGCGAGCGCGCGCGAGCTGTGGGACCGCGTGTCGCGGCTGGGTCAGTGCGGGCGCAGCATCAACGCGCTGTTGGAGTACATGGTGTCAGGTGAGAGAGGGCGGGCGCAGGCGCAGGCGCGGGCGCAGGCGCAGGCGCGGGCGCAGGCGCAGGGCGGCGGGCAGCGATGCGTTGCACGAGGCCAAGCTGTGTCTGTGCTGCCTGCGCCTCGTTCCACCCAACACCATGTCGAATTGCCGATGCCCTCCTCGCACGCCCCTCTTCAAACCCCTCCTGCGCCCGCCGGGCCTCCACCCTGCAGCGGAGCGGCCGCCGGCGCCGCAGCCCGACGGGCTGACGGTCACCATGCGGCCGTACCAGCTGCAGTCCCTGGCCTTCATGCTGGAGATGGAGGCGTTGGTGGAGCCGCCAACGCGGCCCGCCGCAGCCGGATCTGGATCCGGATCTGGGTCTGGATCTGGGCCGGATTCGGAGGCGGGCGGCGCTGCCGCCGCCGGCGCGGGGCCACCCACCTCGAACGCTGCGGCTGAGGGTGCTGGTGCTGGTGGTGGGGCTGTGGAAGCAGGGGGCGCATCAGGCAGGCCGGGTCTGCTGCATCCCGCGGCGGACCCCGAAGGCGGGACGCCGGGCGGCTACCGGCGCCTGTTCTGGGCGCCCATCACCGCCGCCAGCGGCCAGCGCTTCTGTGAGTGGCAGCGCTAGCTGCGGGTTCATCCGTGTCCCTTGTCCAGGTCGCGCTGCTCACTCCTGGACTGCCTAATAATGCGCTCTGACGTTCCCCACCCACACCACCACTCCCAGGGTACTCGCCCGTGTTCGAGCGCGCCGCCCTGGACGTGCCGCCGCAGCCCACCGGCGGGTTCCTGGGTGAGTGCGGGGCGCCCTCGCGTGCGTGCTCCTGTCCCCCTCCCCAGTGGTTAAATTTTCAGTTTACTGCAATGCCCCATGCGGCCCTCCTCCCCATGTGTTCCGAACGCAGCCGAGGAGATGGGCCTGGGAAAGACGGTGGAGGTGATGGCGCTCACGCTGGCCAACCCGCCGCCGCCGTCTGTGGTGGCGGGCGCCGTCGCGCCGTGCGGCCGCATTGTGAGCCGCGGCACGCTGGTGGTGTGTGCGGTGTCGCTGGTTGGGCAGTGGCAGGCGGAGGCGGCCAACAAGACCGCCGGCAGCTGCCGCATCCACCCATACCACGGGTAAGAGCGCGCTTGCGCTCGGGCGGGTGAGCGAGCCGGGAGTGGGGCTGAGCCATCCACGTGGACTGCGTGTAACGCGTCGGTCGGGGCGGCTGCTCGGCAAACAACAGGGCTGCGGGTGGAACAGCTGTTAGCCTTGGGGCAGGGCGAGTATGGCTGAGTATGGCATCTTGGTCTGTTGAGTGCGCCCTGCAATTGGACCAGCGTCGTGGCAGTCGGCTGGCTTGACGGCTCTCCTTGCCTCTTGCATCCCTGGCTGGACAGGCAAAACCGCATCCGTGACGCACGCCGCCTGGCCACGGTGAGCCGGGCAAAGGGCCATCAAAGAAATCGCCTGGAGAGGAAGCCCTGCCAATCCAGCTGAAGGGATGGAAACGGGCGGTAGTGGGGAGGAAAGCACCGTAGGACCCGCCTAACCGACCCAGATCCTGAAACGGCCTCCTGCTGCTGTCCTGTATGCCCACAGGAGTTTGATGTGGTGGTGACGACGTACCAGACTCTACAGGTGAGTGCGCGACCACTGCGACAGCGCCGGCTTGGACTGTATTCACCATTAGCCAAACGGGGCACAATGCCGGGACATGGCCTCCCTTCCCACATTGTTCAGCAGTTTCAGTCTATTAAGCTCGAGCTTGTCATCCGACAAACTTTACCCAGTGAAGGCTAGAAGTTGTTTGAGCGCACGGGCTCACACAACACGTCACGATCGGTTAAAAAATTGGTGCACACTCTTGAGAGGCTACGTAATCTAATTGCAGTCGGCTCAGAGAGAACATGACAGTGTCGCTATCATGACAATCGAGGCGGCTGACATAATCGGGTCGGTTTCGCTTGGGCGGCCGAAACCGTCTAGACCGCGTCGCTCCGCGACGGTTAATTTTTGCGTTTCAGGCTGCATGCCCGTCGAAGGTATGTATGCAAATGCTATTGACCCTGAGCAGTATGTAAAGAATGCTGTCAGCTGCGAGCTCGTATCGGCCCGACACCGCTTTGTTAGACGAAACCGTCCATGCGAAAATTCGTCGCGACGCCTCAACCCGGCGCCCGCCTTGGCCCTGGCTCCGTCGACGGTCATTCTGCTATGGAAGCGCACTACGCACTGCCTTGACGGCGCCCGCTGCAGCAGGCAACTGTCGGGTAACTCAGTACGCCTGCCCAGGGTCGTGCCAGACTGCCCAGGGTCGTGCCAGGCCTGCCTAAAACGTCACGACGCGTCGATAAAACCCTGACTACGCTACGCAAAACTTGCTGGACTTCCGATGTTGCAACATTGCGCCGGTGTTGCAACATGGCGTATCGTGACACGCTCATGCAGATCAGGCAGCCCCTAGCAGCTTTGCTACCTGCAGCCTGCGGCTACTTCACGGCTTCACGTCCCACGCTGCTCCTCTCTACACCCATCGCCCCCGTCCTCTCCCTCGTCCTCCTCCTTAATCCCTGGCATCTACGCTATCCTCCATTCTGTTCACATCCTCCCGCCCATCTGACCTACTCTGCTTCCTGTGCTAACCCACCATCCATCCCTGCAACGCCCGCCCTCGCCGCCTTGCACCCCGCACCAGAGCGACCAGGCGGGCGGCAGCCGCTCCAACACCAACCCCTGCCAGGCCATCCTGTGGCACCGCATCGTGTTTGACGAGGGCCACACACTGCGCAACGCCGGCGCCAAGCTGGCGAAGACCGCGAATGAGCTGGCGGCGCAGCGTGAGTGGCTCCGTGGTCTTCCTGCACTCCTCCGGAGTCTGCACGGAGCACAACGCGCGCCGCTTCGATGCTGGCTCTTCTGCCGTTCTTCAACCCGACCCTCTTGCATACCCTGAAACCCTTCCTATGATATGCAACCCAAGCTTGAAGCCTTGCTTGATACCTGCCGCTTGCTGGCTACCCTACTTTTATGCTTGTGTGCCCGCGCCAGGCCGCTGGCTGTGCACGGGCACGCCCATCAACACGGCGGTGGAGGACCTGCTGGGGCAGGTGGCGGCGCTGCAGATGGCGCCGCTGAGCAAGAAGACCTTTTTCGATGGCCACATCAAGGTGGGGCGGTGGGCGGCAAGAGCGCGAGCGCGTGCGAGTGACGGTGGATAGAAGGATGTGTTCGAAGTCCATGGCTTCGCGCATATGCAGAAGCGCTAGACGCATTCTCGAGGTCTGGCTCTGAAAAAAGCCTTGGCCGAATCTGCGGCCACCAACTCAAACCTGCCACCCCATAGTCCCCTCACGTGGTCCCCTGCTGCCTCCTGCTGTCCCCTGCTGCCCATGTCGCAGCTCCCGTTCCTGGGCAGCCACCGGCACTACCACATGTCGCTGCGGCCGCTGCTGTTCGCCATGCGCTACGCGCTGGTGCGCCACACCAAGGCCCAGAGCCTGGGTGGCGAGGGCGTGCTGCAGCTGCCCAACAAGACTGAGGCCGAGGTGCCGGGTGGGTGTGTGGGCGTGTGTTTCTGGGCGGGCTGCAGCTGTGTGCGTGCGTGCGTGCGTGCGTGTTCGCTTGGCATGGAGAGGTGGTTGTTGACGGCGGCGCCACTGCCGCTGCTGTTTTGTGGGCGCGTTTGGGTGCTTGCTTTTGTCAACGGCGTTGCGATGTGGAAACGCCGTGTGCGTGCCCGCAGTGTACCTGACGGCAGAGGAGCAGGAGCTGTACAAGCGGATACAGCAGCAGGCAGCGGAGGGCTGGCGCAAGCTCAAGGTGGGGCCCGGTTCAATCCGCCACGCTCCGAGCAGCCCTCTCCGTGGCGTTCCACCCTCCTCACACCAGCCTCGCCCACACTTTCTTGCCTGCGCTCCGTGCTTCTACACCGCGCCCTCACCCTGACCTTGTCCCACACCCCCGCCGCACTCTTCTTCCCATACACTCAGCTCATCCACCCACCCGCCTGTCCCCCAACCAGGCCGTGGGCCCCGCCTACGTTAACAGCCACCTGTTCACCGCCACCTCCATGCTCATGCCGCTGCGCCGCATCTGCAGCGGCGGCCGACTGGTAGGAGGCGGCACAAGGCCCGCGTGCGTTGTCGTTGCTGCTGCTGCGTTGCCTTGCCTGCTCGACTGTCTTTGATGGGTGCTGACGATGCGCGGTTGGCAGGTGGAGCCCTGAGCGCCGCCTGCAGTTTTGCCTGGACACAAACCACAGCGAGTCCCCTCTTTACCCCGCTGCACCACGCTCACAATGTCCTCAGGGGCCCAAGGACCTGGCCGTGCCGGATCCGGAGAACCTGGCGGCAGTGGCGGGCGCCGCCGCCGCCGCCGCAGCAGCAGCAGCAGCAGTTACAGGTGGGAGCGACATGCGTTTGGTTGGCAAGCAGAGCTCCTGCGTACGGTCAGCCGGCCCGTTTGACTTGTGACACACTCGAACGCCCTCCCACACTCAGAGCCATGTGGTCGTTCGTACTTATGCAGGCGCGGGCGGCAGCGGTGCGGGCGGCGCCGCGGGCGCGGCTGGCGCGGGCGGGCCGGGCGGCGGCGAGGTGCCCATTCCCGAGGACCTGCCGGAGTGCCCCATCTGTGTGGACACCATGGACGGCCCGGTGTGCACGCCCTGCAGCCACTGGTTCTGCCGCGAGGTGCGGGGTGGTGGGGGTAGCCATCCATGGATGGTGTTTAATCAATAATGAAGTGCCGATGGGGGGGGATGAACAAAATGGTGGTGGTGGTGGTGGTGGTGGTGGTGGTGGTGGTGGTGGTGGTGGTGGTGGTGGTGGTAGTACATTCCGAAAACCAAAGCGAAACGACCAAGAGAACTGAGTGCTTGCGCGCTTGTGTGGGGTGCAGGCGGGTGCGGGGGGTTGCCAGGGGGTTGCAACTGGTGTTCCACCTGTCCCTGGCCAGCAACTCACCAGAGCAGAGCAACACAGTTACGTGCTTGCGTCTCGCACCACCGTCACCACACAGCTCTGCCTGCACTTGCTCCGCTTCGCTTCTGTCCCGCGCAGTGCATCACGGGCTGGCTCAACCAGTCACCGCACCACAGCTGCCCCGCCTGCCGCCAGGTGCGCGTGGGAGGGCGGCAAGTCAAAAGACCTCTTGCATCGCGCTCTCGCAAAAACCTCTTCGCATGCCGCTGCAGCGGCGCCCTGCAATGTACGGTATCTGTGCCCGTGCTGCTTGCGCAATGCACGCAAGGGTGCATCCCGATGGCACTAAGCACCGCAACCACCCTCCTTGCCGCCACCTCGGCGCCGCTCCTTGCCAACCAGACCATCTCGGTGGCGAGCCTGCGCCGTGGCGTGGTGCCGCCGGCCAAGCCGCCGCCCACCGCGGCGGAGGCCGACAAGGCCAAGGGCGGAGCCGCAGGCGGCAGCAGTGAGGGGGATGATGAGGACACAGACGGCGAGGGCGGCCGTGCGCGTGACGACGGCTGCGTGCCGTGCGAGAGCAAGCTGCGGGCGCTGCTGGCGGAGCTGCGGGCCATGCGAGAGGCGGACCCTACCGCCAAGGCCCTGGTGTTCACGCAGTGAGTGGGGAGTGCCGAGGCCAGAGCTGCCGAAGAAGCGCTGCTCACCTCGCTCGAGGCGATTGTGGAGCCGCTTGGCCGCCGCTTCCCGCGACATGATCCTACTTTCCCTGCTCTGTCGTGCGCTGCGTCGCGCATGCGCCGCGTCGGTGTAGCACGTATGATTGCAAGGCACGTATGTGCTGTATTGCTGTGCCCGTGTGCCGCTTTGCGCGCGACGGATACGTGGCTCGTGCAGCGAACTTGCTTGCGACGCGCGTTCTCTGCTGTGTCACGTGCACCGCACAGGTTCAGTCAGGCGCTCGAGTGGCTCAAGCCGCGGCTGCAGGCGGAGGGCTTCGGCCACCGCACCATCACGGGTGCGTGGCCAAGATGATGATGATGATGATGATGATGATGATGTTGTTACTTCTTTCATTGGGCTGTCACAGCATGTTTTGCATAAATCGCGATCTTCTGTAGTGTAGGCCATTAGAGTACAGGATACCGTTATTCGGTTGTTGACACGGTCAGCCTCGGTTTCATGAAATGGTACTGCATCCGGCATGGGGCGTTCATTAATGTCAAACCTTATCAGCGTTACGGTATGCAGCATTTGATACACTTTAGGCTGGGACGTCAGGCAGATCAATGTTTCCAGCTACTGGTTGATATGCTAAGGCAGATATGCCGTTAGCCTTGCCTCTCGCAGCAAACGTTGGCTTCCGCCGACAGACTGGGCCTGCCCAGCGCTATCCTTGCAATCCACTCACCTCCCGATGCTCGCCATGTCTGCCACCGCCCCGCCCCGCCCCGCCCCGCCCAGGCGACATGCCGCCCAAGCGCCGCACCGAGGCCATCACCAGCTTCCAGAACGACCCCAGCACATGCGTCTTCCTGCTGTCGGTGAGTGAAAGAGAGAGAGAGAGTTAGAGAGAGGCTTAGAGAAAGAGGGAGAGAGGCAGCCCGCACCCGCGCTGGGGCCAGCTGGACGACCTGCTTTCTCACGCGGCAGCCTTACCCAAACCCTGCTGCAAACAAACGGGCCTGAAGCACCGCCTTGCAGCCCCGCCGTCTGCACGGCGCCTCTGCCTGCCCTCGGCCCCACGCCTGCCCGCCTTTGCCCTTCCTGACCTCGCACCGCACCCGCACCCTCTACCCAATGCCCTGCAACACGGGTTCTATGTGAATAGTGTTATTTTTTTTGACACAAATGTTGCAAAATCCTGGACCACATTTACACCAGGTCCGCGCGGGTGCTGTGGGCATCAACCTGACCGCCGCCAACCACGTCTTCCTGTTGGAGCCATGCATGAACCCCGCCACCGAGCACCAGGCCATCGGCCGCGCCTGGCGCATGGGCCAAAGCCGGCCCGTCACCGTGAAGCGCCTGTTCGTCAAGGTGCGGGCGAGGCGTGGCGTGGCATAATGCGGTTTGGTATGGCACACGTACTGGTGCCGCAACCGAGTTATCTTGTGGTTTGCGTTAGTGTGTGTGTGTGTGTGTGTGTGTGTGTGTGTGTGTGTGTGTGTGTGTGTGTGTGTGAGATCACAAGGGGAAAACAAGCAAAGCAAAGACCGTGTATGCAATGTGTGTGTGTGTGTGTGTGTGTGTGTGTGTGTGTGTGTGTGTGTGTGTGTGTTTTACAAAGTGCGCACGAATCTGTTTTGTCACGGAAAGCGCGCGGATTTCCGAGGTGGAATCCATGTGCGCCTGGCAAACCTCCTGAAGCTTACACGAGCCCTCGCTTGTCGTGGCTCTCGCTCCTCAGGGCTCGGTGGAAGAAACGATTATGTCTGTGGTAACGGCGCGGCGGGCCGCGAATGGAGGTGTCGCCGGCGGCAGCACTGACGGTGCGGCGGGCGCTGCCGGCGCCGCCACGTCCGCGGCTGGGCGGCAGCAGGAGCGGATTGACCTACGCATAAGCGAGCTTGACCAGCTATTTGGGGCGCCTTCATTTCCGCCCCCGGCCGCAGCGTGATGTGCAGGGTGCCAGTCTTGAGTTGACGTGTACCGTATAAGCTAGTCTAATAGCAGGAGACCTCGCTTGTTAGCGAGTTACCCCCACCGCGCTTGCGCGCCTGTGATTGTGAAGCAGCTGACCAGGTGCTGGCCGTGAAGGGCTGACAAGAGCACCAGTGTGCTGCGTGCGCGGCAGGTTGGCGGCCGCCGCACTAGGAAGGGCTGGAGGTGTAGGAGGGCGTAAGTTCACGCAGAAAGAGGACTGGGAAATGCAGGGAACTGGAAGGCAGGCAGAAAAAATAGACTCGTATCGGGACCAGATGGGAACACTTTCAAACCCTGGTACCGGTATGACATGTGGACATGTCGTAGATGTGTCCAGCTGGAGGCAGCCAGTGGCACACGTTTCTCGTTTGCAGTACCGCATGTAGACAATTAATTGAGTATAGCAGTGGGCTCCCTTTGTGGTCTTCTTGTGGCCCAGGGCGTGGAAAACACAATCGGGCTCGTGCCTGTATGTTCGACCGCAATGATGGCAGGTGACTCGACGTCCAGCAAATGCAACGTTTATGCGTCTAGCCTACACAGTTCATATATCAAATCGCCCCCTTTTTGGATGCAAACACAGGCAGGCGCACCGAGTGGATATGTAAGCTCTGAACTCTAAACCGTTCCATGATGGTTGATTAAATAGGCCAAATGGCCTTTTGTGGCTGTTTTGGGGGTGGTGGCGGAAATGCAGCGAAGCCTGCGGAGCCAGTTCGCTCTGCAGTGCCCTCGCCCCCACCAGCGCCAGCCCCTACACCAGCACCAACTGCACCAGTGAAAAAGACCCTACCAGGAACCGAGGAGCGAGTATTAGCGCCTCAGCCACCAGCACCAAGGGCGGAAGTTCAGGCTCCCGCTTCGCCTGCACCCGCGACCAGCGTTCCAGGGCCAGTGGAGCCAGCTGCTCCTGCTGTAAACCTTTCTGGACTCGTGCAGGTTGGTGTGTGGAGTCAGGCTGTGCGCAATCGACGTGAAACCGGGCGCCCCATTACAAACGTTCGACACCTTTCTGACGTGCAGGACCTGCTGCTGCTGTTGCCACAAGCTACTGGAGCAACATGGCTTGCCAGATTGGAAGCGGGGACGAGCGTACTTGCGTCGGTGTGCGAGGTGGACGCAGTCAGGTGCGCTCCACGTCGCGGGCATCAAATTTGGCCCCGTGTTATTCGTGGGAAAGCTGGTGGCATCTAGCCAACCCAACCGCTGTCCGTCCCAGAGACTGCATCGTGCCATGTGACCGCGATTTGTCAGGAACACCAGCGCTGGGCGCGGGTGGCAGGTCGATTGTGTAGATCGACCCGAATTCCGGGTCATAGGGCGGTCCGGTGTCAGGGCGCGCAGTCCTGCGGCCGGCCCTTCACACTTCCACGCAGGTATCACCCCGCGCCCGTCAGCTGCGTGATAACCGGCGGCGTCGACCGCCCCTTAAACCCCTGCTGCGCATTCTGTATCGCGACCGCAGTGTGGCGCTCATCGTACCGCCGCTGGAGGGCGACGAGTGCGGCTTTACGTTTGCGTCCACGCTGGCGGTGGGCGGGCCGCGCGGGCAGGTGCTGCAGCAGGCGCACCATCAGGCGCACCAGCAGGCGCTGTCCACCAACCCCGGGACCAGCGCGGGGGTGGCGGC
The DNA here is from genome assembly GCA_016834595.1 of Chlamydomonas schloesseri. Lineage (NCBI taxonomy): Eukaryota > Viridiplantae > Chlorophyta > Chlorophyceae > Chlamydomonadales > Chlamydomonadaceae > Chlamydomonas > Chlamydomonas schloesseri. Next base: position 1,008,547 of record JAEHOD010000035.1, read on the forward strand.
TGACATGCACGCGGTGGCACGTACCAGCGCGCAGGCCATGCTGTCGATGAAGGTGAGAGGGGCAGAAGCCCCGGGGGGGGGGGGGGGGGGGGGGGGTCCCGGGCAGGTGGCGGCAGCAGCGGAAGCGGCGGCATGAGCGGGTGGCGGCGACGCGGGGTTCTGGATGCGGTGGCGGCTGAGCTTTGGATTGCCGGTGGCAGGTGGCAGCGTGCCCACTGCCTTCAGTGATATGCAGCAGCAGAGGGGCATGCTCTGCTCCGTCCTGCACACATCCATGATGCCATTGGTTGGAAACGGTGCGGCAACAGGGCCATTTCCAGGGGGCGGCACCGCGGTGGCCGAATTGCTTCTTGCCTATGCATGCGTACAGCTTGCGGGCTTGCTGCATACTCCGCAGCCTAGAATCCCACCGCCACCCTGAGCTCACTGCTTCCGGCTCCCCGCCTGTTCCCTCGCCCTTGCCCTGCGTCTCTGTACACGCCACCCCCCACCCCCCACTACCACACCACAGCCCGGTGAGGTGCTCCTCATGGCCGCACCGCCGCCCGAGGAGCTCAGCCTTGGCAACGCGCGCCGCCAGCCGCGCCGGCCCTCCGGCGCCGCCACCGCCGCCGCCGACCCCGCCATCGCGGCGGCGGCGGACATGGGCGAGCCCTACATGGCGGACAGCCCCTACCGGCGGCCGCTGCCGACACTGCGGCCACCCATGAGCCTGGACGACGACGAGTCGCTGCCGTCGGACTGGGCGGCGGCCGCGGCGGCGTCGCCGCTGAAGCACTTCTGCGGCCTGCCGGTGCGCGTGGGGCCGGCGCTGCTGGCGGTGGTGACGCTGGCGTGGGCGGCGGACTCGGCGGTGCCGCCGGCGCTGCGGCCGCGGCCGGCGGCGGAGGGCTCGCCCACGGCCGCCGCCGGCGCGCATGCGTCGTTCAACGCGGGCGGGCCGTTCGGCTCCCCCGCCGTCAGCACCAGCAGCCAGGCCCGGACGGGCTTGCCGGCGCCCAGCGGCAGCGGCGGGAGAACGCTCACGGACTCGGGGCTGGGGGCGGGCCAGTCGGGCGGCGCTGGCGGCAGCGGCTACGGCGGCTGGCACGGCGGCAGCAGCGCCAATGGCGGCGGCGGCACGGGCGGCGCGCCCATACTGCGGCTGCCCTCGCCACAGGGCATGCCCGCCGGTGGCCACGCCACGCAGGCCGGCGGCGCCGCAGGCGCGGGCAAGAGCGGCGCAAAGAGCGGCGCGGAGCCCGGGGTGCGGCTGATGGGCGGCATCATGGCGATGTTGAAGCAGCCTGCCAGTGAGGCGGAGCGCGGCTGCCTGCTGCAGCTGGCTCAGGTGTTCAGCCTGGGGCTGTTCAGCGAGCCGGGCGCGGTGGCGTACGGCCAGAAGGTGGCGCGCATGCTGCAGCTGATGGTGCAGGCCAGCAGTCTGCAGGTGCGGGAGGGGTTGGGGGTGGGAGGGGACAGGGACGGGGACGGGGACGGGGACGGGGACGGGGACGGGGACGGGACGGGGACGGGGACGGGGACGGGGGCGGGGGCAGGGGCAGGGACAAGGACAGGGACGGGGACGGGGACGGGGACGGGGACGGGGGCGGGGACAGGGACAAGGACAGGGACGGGGACGGGGACGGGGGCAGGGGCAGGGGCAGGTTCGGTAAGTTGCGGGGTGCGGGGTGCGGGGGTTGCGGAGGTAATGGTGCGGGGCCGGAGGGGTGGGGTGTGGGGGGCTATGCACAGGGCACGGGCGGCGTGGATGTAGGGCGCGGGCGGTACGTGAGCGATGCAACACCCTGGCCTTGCCTGGCCCTCCCGCCAGCCTGCACGCCAACCCGCCATTCCACGTCCGCCTCCCTCCAACCTCACGCCCCCCCCCGCTGCACCAACCAACCCCCCACTCCTCGCTTGTCTCTCCAACCCACCCCTTGCGGGAATGGTTGCGAGTTTCTCCTCCTTTTCCGATAGTCGACCACGGCCACCTCCTCGCTGTTATGCGTTGGGTTTGGTTTAGTTCGGGCTGGTAACCGCGACCCCCACTCCACCCAATGTCACAGGGCTTGATGGACATGCTAATGGTGGGCGCGCGCGACGCGCTGCTGCTGCGCTGCCAGCTCGACCTCGCGGTCACGCTGGCGGTGGCGCACGCCGCGATGCCCACCGCCGCCTTCATCGTGGACTGCACCGGGCTGGCGGGCGGCCCCACCGCGGGCGCCAGTGCCGCGCGCGTCTGCCTCAGCGGCGGCGCGCACAACAGCGCCACCGGGCTGTCGGCGGGCGGCCGCATGTCACTCAGCCGCGGCGGCGGCGGCGCCTCCTCCAACCCGCCCAGCATGGGCGGCGCGCTGAACCGGTCGCGCGGGGCGCAGGGCTCGCAGCAGGGTACGGGCGGCGGCGGCGGGCCGGGCATGGGCACGCAGCAGCTGCTGGCGCTGCAGCACCAGCTGGGCGTGGCGCAGAACTCCGGCGGCAAGCCGGGCAGCAAGCCGTCCAGCCGAGACCGCGACGGCCCGCCCGGCGGCGGCGGCGCCCCCGGCAGCACCGCCAGCCGCGAAGGCGCGCCTGCCTCCGGCTCCTCCGTCGGCGGCACGGGCCCAGCGGCGCCGGGCGCTGGCGGCGCCGTGACGCCGGCGTCGACCCGTACGCCCGGATCCGTCGCCAGCGGGCCGCGCAGCGGCGGCGGCCCCGCGCTGAGCATGGACGTTGACCTGGCCTGCGCCGCCTCCACGGAGACGGACTGCGAGGCGGCGGCGGTGCCCATGGTGCACGCGCACATCGCCTCGCTGGCGCACACGCTGCTGCTCAGCTCCATCTCGCTGGGGATCGACGCCGACACCGGTGGCGAGCCGCTCGGGTTCGGCTCCGGTCGGGGGCGCGGCAGCGTGGCGGCGGCTGCCGCCGCCGGGGCAATGCGGGCCAACCACGTGCTCGCCAGCGCGGCGGCGGCGGCGGAGCGCGAAGTGCTGGCGGCGGCGCTGCGGAAAGAGGCCGCCAGTGGGGGCGGCGGCTCGGGCCCGGGCGGCGGCACGAATACGGGCACCGGCACCAGCGCCAGCCTGCCGGCGGCCCTTGTGACGGCGGAGGGCTGCGTGGTGCCCAACTGCCACCTGCACTTGCAGGACGAGAGCCTGCCGTGCCGGGACGTGGTGCTGGTGCAGAAGCTGGCTCGCATCCCCGTGCAGGCGCTGGTGCTGGTGGTGGTGCGGCCGTCGGAGGTGGCGGGCGGCGCCGTCACTGCCGCCTCGCAGTCCGCCTTCCACCGCAGCGATAACGGCAGCCTGCCGGGGGCCGGTGGCGGCGGCGGCGGAGGCGGCGGCGGCGCAACATCGCACACAGTGGGGCCGCGAACTAGCAGCAGCAGCATAGGCGGCCAGGTCGGCGCGGCGCCGGGCGGCGGCCTGCGTGACGGCGTCATGCCCGCCGGCTCAGGGGTTGGCGGCCGTGGCGGCCCGGTGTCTATGAGCGCGGCGATGCGGGTGTCGGGCGGGGCGGCGGGCGGCGAGCGCTACACGCCCGGCGGCCCTGGCCAGGTGAGTCGTGTGCGGGATTGGGGCTTGGGGCGGGTACCAGGGCCTGAAGCAGCCTCTGGGGCCCGTGTCTTCACGAGCCCCACTGCAGCCGCGCTCCCTGCTACACCGCTGCCCGCCCGTGCCCCATGCGCCCACCATATAGCCAAGCCGCTCCCACTGCCACGCCGCCACGCCCCGCAGATCTCCGCGCCGGCGGCGGTGAACGGCGCCGGCGGCGCCATCGGCGCGGCGCTGGCGGCGCTGGGCGGCGCAATGCCCTCCCTGGCGCTGTACCTGACCTCGGCCGACCCGCTGGGCCGCAGCGTGCTTCTCACCGCGCAGGCCGAGGCGCGCGACCTCATGCGCGTGGCCATGGCGGTGCTGGTGCGCCAGGTGACGGGGCTGGGCCCGCTGGCGGACGAGTGGGCGGGGCTTCTGGAGGCGCTGTCGCCCATGTCCGGCACCGGCCGCATCAGCTTCGGCAGCAGCCGCCTGGTGTCGCTGCTGCGTCCGCGCTCCTGCACCATCCTGCAGCCCGGCGCGGGTAGCCACAGCCACGGTACGCTGCAATCACACCTCAGCGGCGAGGCGGCGCACGCCAGCGGCGCCGCCGGCACCGGTACCGGCATCGGCATCGGCAACAGCCCGTCGCGAGCCGGCGGCGGCGCCGACGGCGGCGGCGGGTCGCTCACGTCCGCGGAGCTGCTGCGGCCGATGCAAACGGGCGCGGGCGCGGTCGGGGGCGTGGGGGGCAGCATCGAGCGTGCGGGTGGGCCGGGCGCACCGTCGGGTTCCATCTCGATGTCCGCCTCAGGCCTGGGCGGCGCAGGCGGGCGGCTGGTGGTTGACAGAAGCATCGAGACGCCACTGCAGCAGCTGGACGCCATGGTGTCATCCATCCAGTCCACGCTCAGCGCGGTGCAGCTGGAGGTGCCGGGCGGCGGCACGGACGTGTGAGTGCGGCGCCGTGCTGTGCAGTGCTGTGCAGTGCTGTTCGGTGCAGTGCGGCGCCGTGCGGTGCAGTGCGGTGCTGTGCAGTGCGGTGCGGTGCAGTGCGGTGCAGTGCTTTGTAGTGCTGTGCGGTGCAGTGCTGTGCGGTGCTGTGCAGTGCAGTGCGGTTCGCCTTGGTGGGCTCCGCCCGGGGCGGCTGGGCGCACAGACAGCGAGCGGGGGAAGGGAGGGGTAGTCCATTCCAGAAGCAAAAAGCACACCGGAAGGGGAGGCAGGGGCGCACTGGCGTGGCTTGCGGATGCTTCCGCCGACAGCAGCTCTGTTGATGCATGGATGCATGTGCTCTCACCAGTTGGCTGAACGGCGCCTGTCCCTGAACCCACCTGCATCCGCTCTGTCTTTGTTTTGCCCGCCGCCGCAGTCAGGAGGTGCGGCTCAATGACATCGCCGCGGTGGAGCTGGTGGAGATCATCGGGCGGGGCGGGCAGGTGCGTGCGTGTGTGCGTGTGTTAGGAAACACGAGGGAAAGGAATACGCAGACCATGTACGCAAATGCTTGAGCGGCCGCGCGCGCGAGGGTTACCTGTGTGCGTGCGTGCGTGCGTGCGTGGTCGTAGACGCAGCCACGCATTCAGCCTGGCGTGATCAGTGGCACTTTGAGGGATTCGAGGGCGCGATTGCAGGAGGCTGCTCGCAACGCAAACCGCCGGGCCGCCCCCTTACACGCTGCTCAGGCCCCCTCTAGAAGGCATCTGTGTGCGCGTGCGTGCGCTGCGTCCAATCCTCCCCATCCTTTGTCCCCTCGCCCCATCGCCGCCTCTTCTGCCTCCCGCCACACTCGCACCGTGACCGTCATTATTCTGCCCCCCCCCCTAACTTAACATGCATGGACCCCCCCCTTTCCCAGGGCGTGGTGTTCCGCGGCACGGTCCACGGCATCGAGGCTGCCATCAAGGTCATCAGCCACCGAGACGAGGCCGACGAGGCCGCCGCTGCCAAGGCAGCCGCCAAGGCCGCTGCTGCGGCGGCGGCGGCCTCCGCGGCTGGCAGCATCGAGGGCATGCCACCCGGCACCGACAGCCCGGTGGCTGCTGCGGCGGCGGCCGCGCAGCTGGCCAACCTCAGCAACGGGCAGTCGGCCCTAGACAGCCCCTTGATGGATGAGGCGCGGATGCGGGAGCGCAAGCGCACGCTGCTGCGTGACGCGCTGGAGCTGGCGGTGACGTCCACCATCAGGTGTGTGTGTGTGTGTGTGTGTGTGTGTGTGTGTGTGTGTGTGTGTGTGTGTGTGTGTGTGTGTGTGTGTGTGTGTGTGTGTGTGTGTGTGGAAATGGGTGGGCGCGTGGGTGGGAGCGAGCGCTCTGTCAAGTGTCCTTCCAAAGGACCGATCGTTATTCGTCTTACCGTATTCCTGCTGATGCCTTTGTACTTGGTTTCCCGGTACCCGGCTGCTCCAACGATTACCGTACGGCTCCCGCCGCTGACGAGCCTTTCCACTCCCGCCCTCCCGCCCCACCCCCCAGCCACCCCAACATCGTGCAGATGTACGGCTACTTCACGGACTGCGTGGTGGTGCAGTACGCCGCGCAGTCCAACCGCCTCAAGCTGCTGCCCGCCGACAGCGACGCGCTGAGCCAGTACGGCAGCCAGCGCGGCCCGGTCAACACAGTCATGTGCATGGAGTACTGCGACGGTGGGCGAGAGCCGGGGGCCGGGGGGTAGTTGACTCCAGAAGCCAAAGCGGCCATTGCAACCCAAAACCCCAGAACCATAGAGCGCGGGGGCGGCGTTGGGGCTTGGTGTAGGGGCGATGGCCGGATGGGGATATGGGCGATTTGTGGGGGCGGGGGGTGGGGCGCAGGCGAGCAGCGCGCGGCAGCGTGGCGAGTAGCGGTACCGGCGTGGAGGTTGTGGGGGCGCAGCGGCGGCGCAGTCGGCATGGCTCTTGCAGGGGGTTTTAGTCACGGGGGAGTGGCGGCGAGCAGTTTGTTGTCAGCTGCACATCCCGCTCATCACGTGTGCCTCCTGTCCCCGCCACCACCACCACCACCACCACCACCGACGCCAACGCCGCTGCCGTTCCACATTCGCAGCCGGCACGCTCAAGAGTGTGGCCGAGGGCGGCTCCTTCCGCCAGCCGGGCGTGTCCGCCAAGAACGGGCCCGCCTGCCCGGCGCTGGTGCCGTTGTACATGTCCCTTCTGGAGGTGGCGCTGGCGCTGAGGCACTTGCACGCGCGCCGCCTGGTGCACTGTGACGTGAGTGCGCGCGCGCGTACGGGGGGAGGGGCGGGCGGGGGCGCGGCTTCGGCCCGTTGGAGGGAAATGTGTCAGCCTGAGAGGTTGTTGCTGCGTTGGTTCGTGTGCCTGTCCAGGTTGTCAGCCTGCCAGCCGCCACTCCGCCACTCAAACCTTCCCGCTGTCCCTGCATGGCGCCTTTTCCCATCGCAACATCCACCCCACCCACGCTCCACCCACGCCCTCTCCCTCCCCTCTCCCTCCCCTCTCCCTCCCCTCTCCCTCCCCTCTCCCTCCCCTCTCCCTCCCCTCTCCCGCCCCGCCCGCAGCTCAAGCCCAGCAACGTGCTGCTCAAGAGCTCCATGCGCGACCCGCGCGGCTGGACCTGCAAGCTGAGCGACTTCGGCTGCGTGCGCTTCATGAACGAGGAGGGAGGCGAGGGCCGGCTGGGCTTCCGGCAGCCACAGCCGCTGGGGTGAGCAGAAGGAGGAGGAGGAAACAGACAGGCGCACGAGCGGGCGGCGGTTCATTCGGGCCCGGATGCAAACTGCCGGTACCGCGAGCGAAGTGCGGGTTGCAGCGAAGTGGGGGCGGCGCGTTGCGTGTGATGTCGGTGGTTTTGCGTGTAACGAAAACCAAGCAGGTGGTTTTGTGTGTGTGTGTGCGTGGATGTGTCTCGTCATGACTCTGACGCACCCCTCCGCTTTGCTCTCTGCTTCACTCCCGGCCTTCTTCCGCGCACGCAGCACGCTGACGCACATGGCGCCGGAGATGTTTGTCCGCGGCGGCCTTCTGGATGGCGCAGTCGAGTGAGTGATTCCGGAGCGCGCGGGGCGGGGCGGGGCGAGGCGTACCCAGGAGGAGCCGCCGCCTGAGGTGGTGTCTACGGCGTACGGCTGCAGTGTGTGTCCTGCAGCCAGTGGTCGCCTCGACGCGCTCGGCTCCTTTCCCACCCGCGCTGCAAGTGGACCCGTCCCGCGCCAAGCTGGGCCCACGCTACTCCTTCAGCTCCAACCAGCTCCTATCAAACTCGTTCCACCCCTTACTTATATACACTCTGACTTGTGGTCGCAGCATCTACTCGTTCGGCATCATCATGTGGGAGCTGATCATGGTGGCGCCGCTGTATGAGGGCCAGGCGCCTAAGGAGAAGCTGCCGGTGAGCTGGGGAGCGGCTGGGCCGTGCGGGTGGGGTGGGGGCGTGGGGGGGGAGGGGCGGCTGGGGCGGCAGCGGGCGTGCCGGGTGGGGGTGGCGGGGGGCGGCTGTGACCGGGTTGACTGCCGAGAGGGCGTGCAGCGGAGGAGTGCAGGGAGGGGCGCGGGCTGGTGGGCTGTGGGAACAGCAGGTGGGCGGGGGGAGGGTGTGTGTAAATACCAGCCCATTCCAAGCCAAAACCAAACTAGCGAGGGAGGTACAGGCAGTAGCGGCAAATGTAAGACATAGATACTTCTAGGTAGGGGCCCGAACGTCGTGGGGGTGGGGAGGGGACGCAGTCGCGCGCATGAAGTTTGTATGGGTTTGGACCATTGCTGTATCTCAGCTTCTGCCCGCCTGCCGGCTCTCCTGCCAACTCTCCTGCCTGCCTGCCTGCCTGCCGTCCGTGTCTTGTTGCAGTCGCTGGTGCGGCGGGGTCTGCGGCCCGTGTTCCATCCCCTGGTGCCGCCTGAGTACAGGTGGGTGGGTGGGTGGGTGGGTGGGTGGGTGGGCGGTACAGTCCTTGGGAATGTGGGAGATGCGATGCCACGATACGGCTTGAGCCGAGCCGGTCCGGGACCGGTCCGTCCCCTGCTCCGGTCGCAACTGCGCTTCGCTCCCATCCTCCTCCGCGGGACACATGCACGCAAAGCGCGCCCGCGCCGGCAACCTCAACAACAGCACCAATGCACCATCCACCCGCAAGCCCCGTGCTACCTCGTCATGGCACCCCCCATCATTCCGCGCCTGGCGGTCGCATCTGCTCCCGTACCCATCGGCATCCTCTCACACCACCCACCGGGACCCGCCCACCCACCCATCCTACACACGTGCGCACACGGCAGGATGCTGGCGACGGCCTGCTGGATGGACGACCCCCGCCGCCGCCCCACCGCCGCCGTACTCGTGTCCATGCTGCAGCGGCTGCTCAGCCGCGCGCAGGCCGCGCCGCCGCCCAACCTGGCGTCCCTGGGCCCGGGCTCCGGCAGCCTGAGCGGCATGGGCGTGCCCGGCGGCGTCAAGACGCCCGCATCCTATGCCGGGCCCGGCCCCAACGCCATGTCCGCAGCCAGCCCAGGCGCTGGCGTGGTCGGCAGCGGCGGCGGCGGCGGCGGCTGGTCGGTGGAGGGGCCGCGGCGCAATGCCGTGTCGGCCATCTCCAATGGGCCACCTGCGGCGGCGGCGGCCGCCGCCGCCGCTGCCGCGGCGGCGGCTGTGTCAGGCAGCGGCATGGCCCCCGGCGCCACCCACACCACGGGCAACGCCGGCAATGCCACCGGCGGGAACAACAACAACACCAGCAGCAGCGGCGGCGGCGGCGGCGGCGGCACACGGCCGTCGTTCCCGCCGGTGCCCAGCCCGCTGTCGCGTGAGGCCGGCAGCGTGGGTGCGCCGCGCGCCAGCCCGCAATCAGCATCCTTAGCCGCCGCCGCGGCGCGCGGCGTTGACGGGCGCAGCACCGGCAGCGGAGGCCCGGCGACGCCCACGTCCGGCACGGGTGGCGTGAACGGCGGCGCCTAGGTGGCACAGCCTTCATTCAGGCGCGGCTGCTGCTGCGGGCGCTGCTTTCGGTGTACGACAGCAGGCGGGGCCTACCGCTGTTGCTGCCGTCGTGCACGGCCACGTGCGGCGGGGAGCCCAGCCCTGGAAGGCCTGGAAGGGCCTCCGGCCGGCCGGCTGCCCTGCGCAGCGGCCGAGTGAGGTGGTCCCCGCCGCTCTCCGCCGTCCCTGGGACGCCACTGTGTCGACCGACGAAGGTGGGGCGGCACTATCATGTGATCGTTGGTGAGCGGCTCGTGACTATCAGTCTCCCCACGATTGCCATCATTGCGATGTAGCGCAACGCTGCGCCCAGGGGGAAAGGGGTTACATGCCTGCGTACCTTTTCATCTTGTGTTTTACTGTGAACCACGGAAGTCCGAGGTGCGGATTGTGGCTTGAGCGCGCGCAGCCGGAAACGCGGCCAAGCGCTAGTAGGAATAATTGCGTGCGATTCTAGTAACGACGTACGAGACGTGAGAGCGGGCTCCGGAAGCCTATGTGCACGCCGCGTCCGGGCCACTGTGCTTTCGTGCCGTGTTGCAGGGGCCGAGTAAGGGATGCAGATTCTTTTGCATCGTGATTGGGAACGGGGGTAATTATGGGTCACGATACACGTTGACAAACGGTGTTGCGCTGATTCTATGTGGGGGAGGCCGCTTTGGGGCAGCTGTCTGGCTTCCATGCCGGCGGGACCTGGCTATGATGCGCATCCAGCACTGCGTGATCGCGGCCGCATTGCAAATGGCAGCGTGGCATACTTTGATCATGGGTTCGGTTCGTGCATGGATGTGCATTTGAACGCGCCCGCGCTAGCCCCATTCACGTGTGTAGAGCATGTCCGTGACACGTGACAGGGTTACAGCGGCCGCCGCGTTAAGGTACTTCCTGCGGGGTTTGGGGCGAGCGACATGACTCTTCGCAATGTTAGATTGCCAGGATTGCTAGAGATTGCTGAAACAAAGTTTATTTTGCAAAGGTGTCGGAGTAGCTGGCTGTGCCCTGCTGTAAGCTCGGCACCTGAACCCAAGAGGTCGGGCGAACCTGTGATCAGTGGATGGAGGCGACGTAGCCCTGGAAAAGCATAACCGCTGCAGTGAAAGGGCATATGCACCCGCATTAGTAAAACATGTGTGCCGGGTCGGTCCCCGGGTGTGAGCTGCAATTTCGAATCCGCATCGGCGCTGGGGCAGGGGAGCGAGGCTCTGTAACAAGACAGGCAGGTGCCTCCGCAACGCGAAGGCTTCTTACTTGGACCTAAGCGCCATGGACATGGATCAAGTCAGATTGTGAGCTTGAGATCGTGCCATCGTGGTATTGTGTGGGGGGGGGAAGGGGGAAAAGGGGAGGGGGGACCGGCGGAGGGGGGAGCGGCGTGGGAAAGCGGGTTGACTGTTAGGGTCTTACGAAGCGGACAACCGCATAAGTTCACAAGGGCCATCTGCTGCTGTCGGGGGCCAAATTCAGCGTCACCACACCTTCGAGGTTGCGGCAGCAAAACCTCCCACAAGAGGTGGGGGCGAAACCGGAAAGCGGGATTGGGTATTGGCACACGCACGGAAGGCGGGAAGGCACCATCCCGCGCGTTGCGCGCCAGGTTCTTCGTGACAGTGCTGCAGTTTGTTGCTACGTTACTGTGCATCTGTGTGTATACATACGCACAGCTGGCGCCTTCCACTTACCCTTCCTGAAGAAAGTGTTGGCAGCTCGCTCACCTGGTTACGCCGAGCGTTAAAGTGCGAGCCCGAGCAGTCTTTGCAAATGACGTTGACAGATGTGCTCACCGACCACGAGCGCGAGCTGGTGGAGCAGCTGAAGCGCGAAGTAGCTCCGATTGTGGACAGACACCCGGCCCTCCAGGCCTTCTGCATTCCCCACACTTACGTTCGCTACCTGCGAGCAAGGTGCGGCAGCGCGCGCGCCGGTGATGACGCTATGCCCGAGCGACTGACCCTGCAAAGAACGCAAGCGAGCGCGTGTTGCCTTGTGCACTGCAGGCAATGGAACCTGCAAAAGGCTTCAAAAATGTTGAAGGCGACGCTTGAATGGTAAGCAACTCAAACAGTTTGCTGGAGCGTGCTCGATGGGCGCTGCCGTCGTGTTCATGCAAGGCCGGGGTTCCTAAGGCGGGTTCACTTAGGTGCAGAAGATTCAGTGCGAGGACTGAGCGGCTGCGGGAGCGCAGCGGGGAGGCCGCCCAGTGGCCGGGCCCAACTACCGCTTGCCCCACTCAACACTCGAGCGCGGGTGTGCGCCCGACGCGCACCTGCCGGACTCCACTCAGCCGCAGTATGAATACGTTGGTGAGCTGCCCCTCTCACGTATTACTCGTTTGCTGCATCATCGCATGCAGGCGCCTGGAGTATAAGCCGCACCTCATCAAGTGGGACGAGGTGAAGGACGAGGGCACCACCGGCAAGCAGTACGTCTACCACTGCGTGGACAAGGCGGGGCGGCCCACGGTTCTGATGCGCCCGCGGTGGGTTCGGTAACTGAGATGAGATTGTCATGTAGATTGTAATGTAGAAGACCCAAGAGAATTGTGGGAGTGATTTCGCTATCCACGTGCCAGCGCATCTTCGCGTGTCATACTGTGGTGTGAGACCAGACCAGCGGGCTCCAGCGAGTAAAGCCCCCAAGTGCGGACCTCGCGGCGTGCTTCATCCCGAATAACCACCGCAGCCACGACCGCAACTCCGCTGCTCCGCTGTTGTGTCGCTTTTATTCCTGATGCAGCAACCAGAACACCAAGGAGACGGACCGCCAGATCCGGCACCTGATCTACACACTGGAGGTGGCGTCGCGGCAAGCAGACAAGCTAGGTGCGTCAGTAAGGTGATCCGGGGTTGACCTTGCAGGGCCGATTGCAGGGCCCATCATGGGTGCAATGCGGGCCAAGGGCGCTCCATGTGAGGGCATGCGAGATGCGAACACCAGCCGCAGCGGTGGCGTGGAGGGCCACTCAGTGGCGGTCGCCACTGGTACCACCGCTGGTTGATGGTAGGCACAATGCACCACCGCAGCCTGCTGCGGTGCTTCCGCACGGCCAAAGGCGCAGCCTAGCGGTACTGATGTGACACATCATGGCGACAGCAGAACCGCACAGCCTGGCCCCTTTCCCAGAGCTAGTCTGCCACGGCTGCGGCCGCACGATGCGGTGCCCCGTCCTTACTTCCTTGTTGCCCTTGTGGCCGCAGGTGTGGGCAAGTTCACGTGGCTGCTGGACTTTGAGGGCTACACCATGGCCAACGCGCCGCCGCTCAAGGTGGGTGGGAGGGTTACGGAGACTTGACTGATGCGCACGGGAGCACTAGCGGGGCGAGGGGCAGCAACCACTGGCCTGCAAATCACCCCTGGCCGTTGCCGCTCAGGCCTCGTATCTTTTGTTTCCAAGCAAAAATTGACCGTTTTCTCAGCATTAGCCTTGGCCCGGAAGTTCATATTTTAGCATTATTCTGGGGAGTGGCCCCCAGGAAAACGTTTTTGGGACATTTCAACGACAAAAGAATCCAGGGGTAAGGGACCGGAAAGTCTGGCCCAGAAAAACACCCGAAACAAGATACGAGGCCTGTAATGCCGCTGCCCTGCGCGTGGTCGTTAACCTCTGTACCGCGTGCGGTCAGCGCACAGACCATGCATCCTCCCTGTGCGCTGCACATGCAACCTGCACCTCGCGTACACGTCGCTTCTCGGGGCCTGGGCGCATCTCGCGGAGCCCCTGGCAGCGGCTCTCCGCCTCACCGCCACCTCCTCGGACCGCGCCCCCTCTCCTGCCTGCGCGCTGACCGGCGCAGGTGTCGATGCACTGCAACAGCGTGCTGGCCAACCACTACCCCGAGCGCCTGGGCCTGGCGGTGTGCTACCACGCGCCCTACCTGTTCTCGCTCACGTGGAAGGTGGGAGGGGGAGAAGGAGAGGGGAAAGGGGGAGGGGGCGGGAAGGGAAGGAGAGGGGGAGGGGGAGGGAAGCGGCGAGGAGGGGAGGGGCGGGTCCCCAGTCCAGTTCAGGCCTGTCCCCACGGGAGTCGTTGTGGACCTGGCGCAACGCAACAAAGAGAAGTTGCGTCAGGGCGAAGGGGTTGGAGGGCGGCGGCAATGCTGGACCCATCCGAGGGATGTGTGGAGTATGGAGGATGGAGAGGTTCGCTCTTCAAGGGGCGAGGGGCAGGAGAGCAGACAGATACATGCACGGGCGGCACGGGTGTGGACAGGCCATCTGAGGTTGGGAGCTGCGACACGCCCATTGTGCAGGCAGTGCAACCGACTAGTGCAGAGAGTACAATAGTAAAGCAGGTCAGACAGTGTCATGGACATGGGTGACAGACAGCACAAGCCGGCCTTACACCAACGGCCCTGTTGTGCACCTCTGCCCTTCCCCACTGCAGGCGGTGCAGCCGTTCATTGACCCTGTGACCAAGCAGAAGATCGTGTTCGTGGACAAGGGCCCCAAAGAGGCGGCCGAGATGGAGGCGCGGTGGGTGGCGTGGTGCGCGCGTCATTTCGCTCCTTACAGGGCCGTTGCAGCGTGAGCTTGCGCCATGAGCTGTCGACGCGGCGGCCATGAGCCCCCCGGGGTTGCCCCATGCCGTGAGGAATGAACCCTGAGAGCACACCGAGCGCTCCCAGTCTGGCCTAACACCCACTGGAACACCCATCCAATCGGAATGAACTACTCACCGCCTCTGCCCCCCCCCGGCACTTTACAACCATTTGATAAACACCATCCTATGGATGGCTACCCCCCCCCCGTTGCAACGTCTGTTCTACGTCTACCTCATCATTAACTTAAATGCATGGCACCCCCCCCCCAATCCCACGGGGCCCGCGCGCCGCGCCCTGCCACCACACAACAGGTTCGACATGCCCCAGATGGAGCACTGCATCGGCGGCGGCCTAGGGCCCGGCTACGCATACGACCACGACAAGTACGGCGGCCGCATGCACGAGTACGACAAGGAGGTGGCGGCGGAGCTGGATAAGCTGGGCGGCCGCATGTGCGCGGCGGCGCACGCGGCCGACCACCACGAGCAGCACGAGCACGCCATCCAGGGCATCGCCGAGGGTGTGGAGAAGCTGAGCGTGACCGTCACCGCCACGTGACCGGCGCCCGGGGCCGGCTTGGGCGGTGGGTGAGCTGACGAATGGGGGAGATGATTTTGATTTGTGCAGGTTTGGCTGGTGTTTTGGTAGGGTTAAGCAGGCTGGGCGTAAGGGCGTTGTGGGCAACGACATCCCGTTTTGGGGCCTGTGAGCCTGTGAGGGTCTTGAAGGAGTGCCGTGTACAGCATATTAGCAGGTCTGTCGGCGGCAAGTTGGGCTGGCAGCAAAGCCAAGCCAGCTTGGGTGGCGCGGGCTTCGAGGAGTTAGATGTTTTTGAGCCATCGCGAGCGCCGTCATGTTGTACGTCTGTCAAAAATATATTTGCGTGTGGAGATACCGGGTGGCAGACCTGTAGAGGCGGCGCGTACGGAGCGTGCGCCGCCCGGCCCTTGGGACCTATAAGCCCCAGTCACAGGTTCTGTCGGCGGTTTAGTGAACGGATGGACTGGCAGTCGTGAATGTTTATAAATCTGCAGGATGAGAAGGGCGCGGAAACGCTGCGATTACTTTGACAACAGTTAGCAGGGTAAATTTGATCACAAGTTGGATAACAGTGCAAACAGAGCGCAGACTCCGGCTCTCCCGCTGCGTGGCGTCGCATTGTCTGTGTGGTCGTGCTGTCGCCTGGCCGGGCGCCCGGAGAGTGAGGAATGCGCGCCAGCAAAAACGCTCCAGCAACCTCCAACCAGCTACCGACGTTGGTACAGTAACAGCGCGTTTCTCTTGTTTCTGATCCCAATGCCTTGCTTGCTCGTATTTTTGGATATATGGGGGGCTTCGGACACTGCCGGCAACTTGCCTTCTTGCCCCCTGCCAACTTCATGAGTGCAAACAGGGCGCACGAAGCAGGGGGGGGGGGTAGGAACAATAATTCCGTACCCCATGATACAAAACCTCGGGGAGGGGGGTTTAGGGGGTGGGGGGGTCCCCCCCTGTCGTACACCCCTTTAAACCCCTCCATTTTTGTCCAAAGTAGTGTCAATCAACTCCTTTCACCACCCTCTATTGCATGGCACGGTTGGCGGGCTGGTCAGCCCACGGGGTGCGGAGGCGACCGACGCATCCATTGGCTCCAGCCATCCATGCCCCACACCCAACAACGGTCCCAGACCCCGCAAAACCTCTCCCTTACATGGCTGGGGTATCAGACATAGGTTAGAGGCTCTTGCAGAGCCTGTCCCGGTGGTTGGTGCGCGTCGTTACCAATAGTACCGAGTGACATTTAGGCGACATGTGCCGGACATGTCGGCATGTCGACCCACAAACATGAGATATGGACCGGTTCCTCTATACCCACGCATCCATGCTGCATCTGGAACCTCTTCTACGTGCTACTTTGTAGTTCTGCAGCTACGGCAAGGTGTTTGGGGCCACGGAACGAATTCTCCGAAGGTGGTGACGAAACCTTGCCCGGCCCTCGGGCCCATATCTTCGCACCCAGAAACCCTTTTCCAATTTTGAGCGCTCATGGAGTTGGCAAGGGGCAAGAAGGCAAGTTCCCGGCAGTGTCCGAAGCCCCCCATATATCCAAAAATACGAGCAGGCAAAGCATTGGGATCAGAAACAAAAGAAACGCGCTGCTGTTACTGTACCAACGTCGGTAGCTGGTTGGAGGTTGCTGGAGCGTTTTGCTGGCGCGCATTCCTCACTCTCCGGGCGCCCGGCCAGGCGACAGCACGACCACACAGACAATGCGACGCCACGCAGCGGGAGAGCCGGAGTCTCGGCGCACCTGCGGGCAGGCGTCCTCACACCGGATAGCCAGCAGAAATGGCAGCGAGGGAAGGTTGGCCCCGCACCAACAGCGCATGTAGGACAGCCCTGGGTTGACGCATTGACGTGCCGGCTGGCTGGCCGAGACCTGGCAGTACAGCACAGCATGGGCGTCCTCGTGCAGGCAGGAGTGCAGGACACGAGACAGTATGCATTGCAATAAAATTGTCGCCAAACACCCCGCTTGGCTCAGCTCAGCTCAGCTGAGCTTATTACCCATTTGATGAGAGAGCTCCAGACGCAGCCTATATGGTGTGCGCCACAGCTGCCCCTGCCATGCTTGGCGGGCTTGACTCGGATAGCGCGGCCGGCTCTTCTTTGCTACCTCCGTTCCACCCGCCCCATGCCGCCCACATGCGCTTCAACCACACCCATTTGGTCCTCGTACATGGCATGTCGGCACCACGTACAATAACATCTATGAACCACTAGCATGACCCCATGCGGGGCAAGTCCTTGTTGAAAACCACGCCCTAGCAGACAGACATCCTGCCTCAGGACCAACACATCACGCCACAGGAGCAACACATCACGCCACACACTAAGGTACACACTTCCACATTCCAAGCCATCCATCGTATCCTTGCGACTGCTTGCCCTTAAAAAGGAGCGTCGCCTGCTAGCCGCTGCTCAGTTATACGACAGGGCGCTGGGGCGCCTCCAGTTGCACTTGCGCGTGGCCCACATTAGGCTGTGCAGCCAAGGTGCCGCAACAGCCGCGTGTTCGGCCTTATATAATTTGTTCCGTGCGCAGGTTCGACCATGCCGCAATTGTGCGCGTTCGCCGCCCCACGCAGCTGCCCGTGCGTCAATACCCGCGTCAACAAGGCGCCAAGTGCGATGTATGTGCTCGGCGAGTGCGCGTGCGAGTCTGCTTTTCTCCTGTGGTGCAATCCCCGTTGACCTTGCTGTTCAGTTCCTGCCTTCCCGCAATACATAGGCGGAGGAGGCACGCCCTGCTCAACTATCACTCGGTCGGTGCCCAAAACAGCCGCACGCATTCACTTTGCCCACCCAACCGCACAACAGCGCAGCGAACCACCAAAGCAACAGCACAGCAACCAAACGGACGTACCCGGCACTTACATGTGATTACGACAAACTAAAAGGCCGCGCAGCTCCTTGCGGCCGTGCCGCGGGAGGAGCGCGAGAACTCTTCCGTGCTCACCTTCGCTCACCCAAGCCCCGCCATTTGCAAGTATAAGTAGCAGTCTAGCAACAGCCTACTGCCTGGTGTGGCGGCGGTGGCGTTGCGGCGCATCCGCCTTTGTCCTCTGCGGCGGCAGCCTCTGCGCAGGGGCAGTCCGCGGGCACGCCGCCACCGCCGCTGCTGCCGGGACACGCAGCCTGCGGTGCGCCTGGCCGGTCATTGCGAAGGTCGACAATGACAACCGTCACGTTGTCCTTGCTGCCGCGGTCAATGGCGGCTTTGGTCAGCACGGACGCCGCGATGCGCACGGCAGCGTTGCGTGACGCGCCCTTCTCGCGGGCGCGCTTGATGCATCGAATGCACAGGTTGGTGGCTTCCTGCACGTGCGATAAGAAAAGCGGCCCGGACAGAACGACAGTCCGTCAGGCGGCGCACAGACGAGCGCACCGCAATGCTGCCACAAACGAAGCCGTCCTGACCTGCTCCCACTCGCTCTTGGCAAATGTCTTGCCCAAGCCTGCGGTAACACGGCCCCTAAATGCCGAACCCAACCTGTAACGTAAGGCCGATAGCCGACGGACCTGGTTCGCCATCACGTCCCACAGGCCATCGCTGGCCAGCAGCAGGAAGTCGTCATCGTCAGTGCGGCACACCACCGACACCTCCGGCTCCGGTATGATGTACGGCCGCAACCCGTGGTCACCGATAGCGCGGGACATGGCCAGCACGCCCATAACGCGGTGCCCGTTCCAGAAGAGCACCTGGCCGCCCGCCTTCTCCACGCGCTCCTGCATGGCAGAACAACAAATATGTTTCAAAATTTGTTGATGAAAACACCGAGTATGACGCTAGCTAGCAGCACCGAGTATGACGCTAGCTAGCAGCACCGAGTATGACGCCAGCTAGCAGCACCGAGTATGACGCTAGCTAGCAGCATGAGGAACTTCGCTTGCGGGGTTCGCCGGCAGCGTCCAGGAGTACTGCCGCTTCAAGTCTATTCGGTCCCCATGACAGCAGAGCTACCAATTCAGATTACCGTATGCCACGAACTCACCGCCTCGTCCTCGCGCTCAGGCTTATGGTCATCCGTTAGCTGGATTGCCTTGCCGTTCCGACATAGGACGGCGCGAGAGTCGCCTGCGCCCACATACAGGAGGGAAAAGGTTTCTGCTTACCAACCCACAACAAGCCTCCAGAACGCAAGCTCTGCGCGTGCACAAAAATACAAAAATGCAGAGGCCTGCAGATGATGCCGCGCAAGAAACTCACCACAGTTGGCCAGCCACACTTTCCGGGTCCCGACCAGTGCGACTAGCGCGGTACTGCCGACCATGGCCGCGCACCCATCATTGGCAAACTCAGCGTCCGTCTTCACGAACGCCTCCTTCAGCGCCTCCTCCAGCAGCACCGTAACGCTGACGCCGTCCGAGCGGTCACTGCCGCCGCTGCCGCTGCTGTCCGCGTCGAACATGGCGTCCGCTTCTGTCTCCGGCAGCGGGTACAGCACATGCTCATCAGGCGCCGAGCTCGCGCTGCTGTCGCTGTCTACGCTTGATTTTGCCAGTAGCGGTCGCCGCGCGGCCCGCTCAGCAGGCGGCACGGGCGGCGACGAGCTGGCCTGGGCCGCTGCCGCGGCGGCAGCTGCAGCTGCGACGGGGTCCTGACTGGCGCCGTTGAGGTTCAGGCACGCGAATTTGGCCACCGACTGCATTAGAGAGGAGCTGATGGACCAGTCCACCTGGCTGTTGTCCGGCTCCGCCGCTTGCAGCAACTGGTTGCCGTCCGTCACCAGGCAGCCGCACGCGGCCGCCAGCGAGCGCGACAGATGGTGGTGTAGCCGCCGGGCGCAGTGCTCGGCAGCTTGACACCCACCGTGGCCGTCGTAGACGCCGAAGAAGTGCAAGGTATCGCACATGCCGACTGCGTCAGACGCGGTCCCGTAGGACGTCACGCTCTGGTCACCCTCTGCCGCCGCTGCCCCCGGCTGCTGCGCACCCCCGCCTGCGGTGCCACCGCTGCCCCCGCCCCCGCCGTTCGGCGACAGAGGTGCGCTGCTCGATGACGAATCTGCTGACGTCTCCAGCTGTATCGCAATACGAGTGGGCAGCTTGTCCTGCAGGTCGTCGGCGGTTGGCGACAGCGGGATGTCGAAGAAGTTGGGCTGGACCGCGTACATATCCTCCATTTTGTTCCGCTTCCCGCACACGGCCTTGACACCGTGCGCGGGACAGCTGCCAGTGACACCCAGGCAGGCAGAAGACTGGCGCTGGAGGTTGGCCTCACGGCCAACAATATTGGTACCGTCGCCATTGCCTGCCGTGCCCGCCAGCGCGCCCGCATCGGCTGGCGTGCTGAGGGTGCCGCTTATGCGCTGAGCCGCAGGTGTCTGCGAGCTCGCGCACGCATCCTCCGAGCTGCTCGTCTCGATGATTGTGTCCTGGTTCCTGAAAACAGAGCCCGGCGACACTGCCAGCTTGTGCGCTGCCTGGAAAGCTGATACAACCTCCTGGCTAACCGCTGACGGCGCCACAAAGGGCGTCGGAGGCGGAGACGCGCTGCGAGCAGTCGCACACGATACGCAAGGTTCTGTCGACTGCTTGTCTCCGGACGTCTGGGGGCAGGAGCAGCAGACTTCCAGCAGCTGGAGTCCGCTCTCAGTAGCGACTAGACCAGTGGGGTCTGCGGGCGCAGAAAACAGGACGGGAAGGACAGAACTGAGCCAAGCAGCTTCGCTTCGTGCCTTGTCATGGGCAGGCACCTCGGGCTCGCGCAACGGGCTCACGCCTGGCCGCGCGGCGCTGCTTCCGAAACTCACCCAGCGTAAGCGACCGCTTCAGGCGAAAGCTTGCGCCCTCGTCGGGGCTCGCGGACATCCTGGCCTTGAAGCAAATGCCTTAGTCCGCCGGTCCGCGGGCAGGGCCTCAGGCCAGGAGCGTACTTGCAAAAGCCATTGCTAATGATGTCTAATGACCGCCCTCAAACAAGGCCCACGGCGACCGCTAACGCTGCTGCCTTAGCAGTTCAGTCAGCGACGGAAGTGCCCAAAGTGAGACCGCGTTGGCCCGTTAGCGCGCTATACAAGAAAGTCTATTGACTCCAAATGTCTGTAGGGGCCGAGGCGGCGTAGAAAACGCGCAGGGGGAGAGCCCCGGAGCTACACGCAGCTGCAGTGGGAGAAAGGCAAAACGCAAAGACAGGCTCGTTCGTGTTGCTTAGGTTGATTATGTATCGTTGGTTATTACAATGAGGGCAGGAGACCAGGAGACGGCCGGACGATGCGCAAGGGCGGAGGGTATGCTGCAATGGGGCAGCGTACTTCTGCCCCCGTCTCCCAGCTCTGGGCCTGTGCTAATGCAACTGCTGGCAGCGCGACCAGGTGAGGTGTTGGCTGACCGACGAAACACATACCCTCTGAGAGCAGGGCCTGCGCGACAGAATGCAATCTGGCAAAGAAGCATGCGCCAACCAGGGCCGCGTCACGCAACCCAGCGGCGCAGCCCGGCGTCGAAAACAAGTAACCGACGGGAATTCATCCGCCTGCATATCTCACTTCTGAAATTGGGCCGGGACCAACTTCCGCCAGCAGCCGAGTAGATGCCAGTTCCACCCATATGCAGCAGGGAAGAGGACGGGGAGCCGGGAGCTCCCGTGGTATCCGGGCCTTCCCCCTGATCATTCTGACTCGACGGCATTGGTTGGGGGCGTCCCCGGCAGAGCCAGCGCTGCGGGCTGGGCCCCCTCAGTCTGGGCTGGTCTGGGCTCCATCACGTTACGGGGACACGCAGGTGCGCGCAACCGCGCGTTTAGGGCCTGTTGGAGCGCTATTCAAAGTGGCCGTGATCAGTTGGGGTGGCCGGCTTGACTGAATGAATACACACGGTGTGAAGTTCCACCGGTGGCGGGCCCCAGGAAAGTGGCACGGGCGTGTGTGCGCAGCTGATGAAGTTGAGCGCGAAGTTGTGGCACACTCTGTTATTTCAGGCCGAGCATATGCATATTTGCATGCAACCATAATAGATTGCCGTAGCAGACGAACGCCTATAGCTAAAGCAACTGAGCAAGTCGGCTCCAATCACCTTCGTGAACCGCATTTCCGGGACTCTGCCCCGTCGTTGGGCCGGATGGTCTGCGCGTAGTTGCCGTAGTTTGAGTTAGAACGCGTTCAGATGGATCCGCGTCCAGGACCCTCGGCCGAACCGGGCGCTGACGAGGGAGCTGCAGCCGATTGTCTCCCCAGTCTCCCGCCAGACGTGTTTCGCCTTGTTTGGGCCCGCCTCGGCGCTGCGTCCCGGCGCAGCTTGCGCACCACGTGTCGTTGGGCACGTGAGGCCGCTGACAGCATTGCAACATCCATCAGCGCTGGAGTGGACGTGGAGGGGCTGTTGCAGTGTGCGCAACCCGTCGCCGCCGGCGTGGGGTGGCCCAACGTTCGGAGCCTGACGCTAGCGGGCGGACCCAGCCCGGCCGCCCCAGCCGCCTTGGTGACAGCCCTGCAGGCACTGTGCGCCCTGGCGCAGCTCTGCAGCCTGACGCTGACCCACATGGAAGTGCTGGACGCAGCCGGCGTGGGTGCCGTCGCTCGCGGCTGTCCGCAACTAGCCTCCCTACGCATCTACCGCCACATGCCCAGCAACAGCAGTAACAGCAGCAGTAGCAGTGGCCTACATGCCCGCAAAGCTGCAGCAATTGTCGGTCGCGCCGGTGCCACTGGCGCGGCCAACGCAGAGGGATGCAGGGGCGCAGGCGCGCCTGCGGGCGGCGGCGGGAGCACGGCATCGGGCGGGCGCGCCCTGCTGGGGGGCAGGCTTTTCGGCCGGCCGCGGGCCCCCCTTGCGTCCCCAGGCCCGGATGTGTCGCCGTTGTGGCGACTGAGCGGCCTTACGTTTGCATCGCTGGCTGGGGGCCGGCGGCTACGGGAGCTGGCCGTGCACGACCACATGCCGCCAGAGGTGCGGAGCGCTCCTGCACACACACGTTGCCCACGGGAGATGGCATGTGCAGTGGTTGCGTTTGGCGCACGTAAGTCTGCCGCGAAGCTTACGTCTCGTGGCCTCATGCGTCTGCCCCTCCTCCGTTCCTTCCGTCTCCCTCGAACGGGTGCCCTAGGCGCTGCTGCGGCCGCCCGGTCTGCCGCCCGACGCCCTGCTGTCCATTGGCGCGCTGTCTCAGCTGTCGGCGCTCTCCCTGTCCGGAGCCGCCGCCACTGTCGATCTAGCCTACGTGCTCAGCCGTCTGTGTGGGTTAAGCCGCCTGGAGCTGGGGCTGCTGCCGGCGGTGTGGGAGGCGGGCGGATTGCGGCGGCGCGAGTCCCGGCCGCTGTCGCTGGCACGCCTGACGTCACTAAAATCACTGACGCTGCGGCTGCTACGACCGCCGCTGGAGGCAACACCCAGCACCTACTATACTGGGGGTGGGGGTGGGGGTGGTGGAGGAGGTGCGGGAGGGGGGGACGGGTACCGTGCCAGTGTGCTTGCGGCTGCGGTGGGTGGCGACGGCGCGGGCGCCACGCTGCCGCCAGAGCTGTTTGCCATGCTCCTGACGGCGCCGCCGCGGACGCTGGAGATGCTACAGCTTGACCTGCCGCCGCCGCCGCGCCGCTGGCGCCCGCCGGCTGCAGCAGGAGCAGCAGCAGCAGCAGCAGCAGCAGGCGGTGGTGCCGGCGGCGCGGGCGCGCCGTTCGCCGCTGCGCGGCTGGCGCCTGCGGCGCTGGTGTGCAGTCCGGAGCTGCTTGAGGCGCTGCTGCGGGAGGGCTGCCTGTCGCTACGTCGGTTGGAGGCGCTGCGGCTGGCGGCGTGGCGGCGCTGGGACGGCGACGTCATGGGGGCGGTTGGCGGCGGCGCCGGCGGCGGACTGGGTAGATGGCCGCCGGGGCATGGGGGTGACGCGGCGGCAGCGGCGGCGGCTGCTGCTGTGAAGTACTATGGCGCAAGCAGGCACCTGCCGGAGGTGCTGTGCCGCTGGGCGCTGCGGCGGGTGGTGGTGCAGCAGCAGCAGCAGCAGCAGCAGCAGCAGCAGCAGCGCCCGATGGACGCAGTGGCTGAGCTGCACGGCGTGGCCCCGGGTGCGGCTGCCGCTGCAGCTGGGCCGCATGGGATGAACGGGGGAAACGCGGGCGGTGCAGCAATGCCAGCGGCAGCAGCAGCAGCAGCAGCAGCAGCAGCGGTGGCGGCAGCGAGCGGCGAGCCAGAGCTGGTGGTGCCGCAGCAGGTGCTGGGCATGGTGGAGGCAGGCGAGGAGGGCGTGGCGCGGCTGGCGGAGGCGGCGGGCGCGGCGGAGCATGTGGGCCTCGTGGCGCCGCTGCCCCGCGGCGGGCGCATGAGCGTGCACGTGGCCATTGCCGAGGAGGAACAGGCGATGGAGGTGAGGTGGGGGTTGCGTGGCCGCAGACAGTAACCAGAACCACACACACAATCTACTCACCCGTCCCCACGCTGTCAAACTGGAATGTAACCGCGCTCCCTCGCACCCGCACCTCCACCCGTGCCGCCACCCGATGACCGCCATCGCCGCCGCCGCCGCGACGACGACCACCGCCATCGCGTGCAGAACCTGTCGGTGTGGTGGGACCTGCAGCTGACTGGCGGCGTACCAGCGACCCGCGCTCTGGAGGGCGGCAGTCAGCGCCTGATGCGAGCCAAGGTTGGGAGCTTGGGGATGTGCGTGTGCTGGCGTGAGATAGCCCGTCATCTCGCGTGGCGCGCATGCAAGCGCTGTCGTCGGGCTTTGTTCCTTCAGTGCTCACTTTGACGCGACTTGGGTCATAGTCTCACAGGGGAATATTGTGCGGCATCGTTGACAGCCCGGGCGTACCGCTTTCGCCTCCCAGGTTGCCATGCTTAACACCGCACCTGCTGCACCAACATGACACAACACAACACAACACAACACAACACAACACAACACGCCGCAGTGCTACGACGCGCTGGCCTCCCTTCCCCGCCTGGAGCTGGACCTGCGTGTGCTGCCGCCAGACGGCGAGCTGAGAATGGCCAAGCCCTGGCGCCCGCCGCACGGAGCGAGCCTCTGCCTGTTGGTGCGCGCCGGGCTGCGCCGCTGGCCCTTCTCCAACGAGGTAGCCGCCGAGGCGGCGGCGCGGCATCCGGCAGCGGCGGCGGCGGGCGCCGCCGCCGCACAGGGCCTGTCAGGGGCGGCGGCGGCTGACGCCGCCGCCGCGGCCCAGCTCGTGGCCACGCTGCTGCGGCCAGGCGGCCCGGCGGCGCTGCACGGTGGCGGCGCCGCCCTGGCGGCGGCCTACGTAGCGGCGGCGCGCGCCGCCACCGCCGTCACGCCGGCTACTGCCGACCGCGCGCTGCAGCACTGGGGCGACGCCGACCTCACCTGCGGCCCCGCAGACCACGAAGACATGGACGCGCCAACCGCCGCGCTGTTGAGGTGGCTGCCGTACCAACTGCCCGACCTGTACGGGCTGAGCCTGCCGTACGACCCAGTTGGCGGGCGCGGGCTGGCGCTGCTGGGGGCGGGGCTGACGCGGCTGCGCAAGCTGAGTCTGGGCCGCGTGGCGCTGCGGAGCGGGCAGCACGGCGTACTGGAGGTGGGTGCGCAAGCGCAGGCCTGTTGCTGGATTCCATGCATTTGGTAGTATTTTGGCTTCACCTGTGTGCCTTCGCACGCATGCGCCGGTCGCTCAGCCGCTCACCATCCTTGCATAACGTCCCGCCGTCTTACAGCCTCTGGGTCGGATGCCCTGCCTGGCAGTGCTGCGCTTCGGCCGCATTACCGTCCGCCCCTCGCCGCCGGCCGCCGGCGCGCGCGGCCGCGCCCGCCAGCAGCAGCAGCAGCAGCAGCCGCCAGGCCGGCGGCAGACGTCTTCAACGGACTCGGAGGACTCAGCCGCGGAGGAGGCGCAGGCTGAGGAGGCGCTGCTGCTGTCGCCGCGGTCACGACTGCAGCAGCCGCTGCCCGAGGCGGAGGCGGAGGCGGTGGTGCTGCGAGAGCTGGCTGCCTGCTGCCGTGCCTTCGGCGCCGTCCGCAGCCCCCGTGGCGCTACTTCTGCCGCTGCCGTGCGACCGGCTGCTCCCGAGCCTGCTGCTGCCGCAAACCCTGCTGCCGCAAACGCTGCTGGCGCCGCCACCGCCGGCTTCCCGCCGCCGCCGCTGCTGCCGGACGAGGTGGTTGTGGTGCCGCCCGAGGAGCCCTTCATCTGCTACGAGGCGGCCCTTGAGCTGAACCGGCAGCTGGAGGCGGAGGCTGTAGCGGCGGGTGCTGGGTTGGGGGCGCTGGGTGCGGCTGGTGTTGTTGGCCGTGGCTGCAACCGCGCTGCGGTGAGTTTGTTTGATCGTGGCACTGGCGGCTCAAGATGAGCTTGCATAACGTGATGCGGGATGCGACTGTCACCACCCCTGAGTGTCACGCTACACGCGTGGACTGCGATGGTGCGCATGGCTGTCGCAGGCTACGTCGTGGCCGGCGGTTGCCGCGGTTCGACACAGATTATGGCAAGGAGCAAATAACTGTAACAGATATTAGTCGACTGTCCTGACCTGTCGTCTGCTGTCTTGGTGCCGAGCTATCGTGGCCACTCGGCCACATCTCCATGCAAATTGTAACTCATCACATCAGCTATACTGCCAATTTTACTACACAGTACCTTAAGTGCGGCCTCGGCTGGGTTGGGCAGGGGGCACACGCTGCACAGCGGCCTTGCACACGTGCGCCAACTTCCCTGTGTTTAGTTTGCTTTGGCACCACCACCACCACCACCACCACCACCACCACTCAGCACTCACTCAGGCGCAGCTGGGACTCCCGCATATCTCCCTGTCGCAGCCGCCACGTGCACACGGCCACATTTGCCCTGCTCTGACTGTTCACCACACACTCGTCCCTGACGGCCTGGCCACATCGCCCCAGCCATACCCACCATTCCAGCATTCCTGTGCTTGACTGCAGCTCCCGGGGCTGCGGCAATCGCTTGCTGCTACGCACACGTCTAAACTAGCGGCGCGGTAGCTGCCCTGGCTCCCGGTCCAACAGCCCCTGTCGCATGCCTGCCACAGCTTGCTGCTGAGCCGGTGGGCCCGGCGGCGGCGCGTGCGCGGCGGCGGCCTGAGCTGATGTCAGTCCCGTCCGTAGCGCCTGTAGCTAATGTTGCGCAGGAGCCCGCGCGACCGGCCGCGGTGGTGGCCGGGTCTGCTGAGCCCGCGCCGCAGCAGGGTGCGTAGCAGGGGCTGGCTGCGCTCGCGGCTGCTGCGGCTGGCTGGTGGCTAAATGTGTTCGGCTGGTCGCATCCTGCAGTCCTGCTGCTGCTGCAGCAGCTGCTGGTGCATCAGCTGCTGCCGCTGCTGCTCTTGCCGCTGCCGCATCAGTGTCACCTCCTGCTGCTGCTGCACCAACAGCCTCTGCCGCTCCTGATGCTGCTGCTCAAGCAGTCTCTGCTGTTGCTGGCAGTGTTGCCCCGCCATCTCCTGCTGATGGCCGCGCTGTTCTGCCAGCAGCCTCTCCTGCTGCTGTCGATGCTGCTGCCGCCGCTGTCGTGCCTGCTCCTGCAGCCTCTGCTGCTGCTCTTGCTGCTTGCGCTGCCTCTCCTGCTCTTGCAGCATTTGCTGTTGCTCCTCTTCCTCCCGCTGGCGCCGCAGCTCCTGCTCTTGCAGCCTTCGCTGCTGCTCCTCCTCCTCCTCCTGCCGCCGCCGCCGCTGCTCCTGCTCTACCTCTGCCCCCGGCTGCTCCTGCTGCTGCGCGGTCATCAGCCGCTGCCGCTCCTCCAGCTCCTGCCGGTGCTCCTGCAGCACCTCCTGCTGCCGCTTGTGATACCACCGGTACCACTCAGCCAGCCTCTCCTGCTCCTCCCGCTCCCGCTCCTCGCGTTGCAGCTGGCGCGTCTCACGGCGCCGGGCATTGCGCTGCAGCCGCTGCTGCTCTTGCCTCTGGTGCATCGACTCCGCTTGCAACTGCAGCCTCTCTGCCTCCAGCTGCTCCTGGATCCAGACCCGCTGCTCCAGTAGCCGCTCCGGCTGGACCTCCTGCTCACCTCCATGCTGCTGCAGCCATTCGCGCTCCATCTCCTCTTGCACGGCGTACATCTGCCGTTGCTGCTGGGGAGGCAGCTGCGGAGCTCCCGGTGGCGGTGGCTGTTGTAGCGGTTGCTGGCGCAGCTGATGTGGCTGCTGCGGTGTCTGTTGCGATGCCTGATGCCGGGGCACGGTGTGCTGGGGCTCTAGCGGCTGCGGCTGCTGCGTCTTCACGCCGTCATTGTACGGCGCCCTTGGCGGCAACAACCCCACCGCAGATGCACGGGCACCACCTCCAGCTGGTGTCGCCACCGCCGCAGCAGCAGCAGTAGCAGCAGCAGCAGTAGCAGTGGCGCGTGCTGCTGTTCCGCGCTGCTGCGCCGCCCCTGCTGCTGCAGCCGGCTGCTGCTTGGACAGCAGCGGCATCACGGTATGCGGCCCCGCGCCAATGGGGCCTGTCACCGGCATGCAAGCAGTGGCGCGCGCCGGCGGAGGAACCATCGCACCACGCTCCATGGGTGGTCGGGCGCCCTCCGCCTGTGCAGTCGCAGCTGGCGCGGCCGCTGCAGGCGCTGCAGGAGCCACCGACGGCACCTGGTGCGCATCGGCGGGCCCGGCAAGAAGGGCCCTCGGCGGCGGCGCCGCCGCCGCCGTCGCCGTCCGTGCAGCCGCAGCCGCAGCCGCCACCGCAGCAGCAGCAGCTGCAGCAGGAGCCGCAGTCGCTGCACTCGCCGCAGCCGCCGCAGCCGTACTCGACCCGGCGGCTGCCGCTGAATCTGCTGCTGCGCCCTGCTGCGCGGTGCCACGAGGGCTGTGACGCGGAGCCACGCGGTCGGCAAGCCACGCGTGACGCCTGGCTGCCGGAACCAAGCGGAGTCGCAACCGCAGCCGCGCCCACTTCTGTTCGCCGCCGTGCGCGTTGGCGTGGTCTGCGGGGCTGAGGCCTGTGGACGGCGCGGGGCAGCAGGTCAGCAGCGCATATGTACCCTACCTAGCGCGGAGGCGCCTGTAAGGAAGTTAGGAAGTACGAACACGGCCTTGCAGTCGCAAAGCCCATCAAATTGACACAATTACGGACATGCGCTAAATTGGGTCACACTTGGGTCGGCGAGCTGCATTGCTGCGACTGCGAGGCGTCCCACCCCCAACCACCCACCTGTGCCCCAGAAGGCACAGTCGGACGCCTTCACGTCGCACACGAAGCAGTAGCACTGCGCGCGCGGCGGGCAACCAAGGCGTGGTTTGACGGATGCTCACATTGGATGGTGGCGTAGCTAGCGCGGAGCTAGGCACGCCACGGATGGGCAGCGGCCGGCCCGTCGGGCCACAACTTGTGCTCTCTGCTGTGACACGGTGCCCCCACCGCTGACGTGCGTGCACGCACGCATTCCGCATGCGGGCTTACTTTCCCTTGCGCGCCTGTAAACGACCCATGACCTTACGACATCCTTGTCCATGCACTCTGACCCCGACTCTCAAGCCATCAAACCCCAACTCCCAAGCCGTCGCCCCTACCTGCGGGCAGTGGGCGGCGTTGGCAGCTGAGAGGGCGCTGGCGGACCCGGGCGCTGCCGCCGCCGGCTGGAAGCGGTGAGCGGCGCAGGCGGGCCGCGGGTGCGGCAGCTCCAGCAGCGGCGACACCTGGTAGGAAGCAGGTAGGAAGGTGGGTGGGGGCATCCATGTGGGTCAGGCAGTGGGACAGCAACTTGCTAGCGTGAGGCCAGCGGGCCTGACCCACATGCCCGCCCGATGCCAACCAGGAACCTCTCTGATAAACTCCACGCACCCACACGTCACGCACCTGCCCCACGGTAGCCGTGATGAGCACCTCCGCGTCCTCGCTCTCCACAGACGCGCCGGGCCCCGCCGCCGCCGCCCCAGCCGCCATGGCTCCTGCTGCTGCCGCCCCAGTCGCGGCCGTGCCTGACCCAGATGCGGTTGATGCGCGGGCGCCGGCGCCAGTCACCGAAGCCGCCGCGCCGCTCGCAATCTGAGCGCGAGGCGGCCCAAACACGGATACCTTGAACTGCTCCGCGCTGATGTGTTGCACGTCATCGCCGTGTTCGGGCAGGGGCGTCTCCGCTCCCCCGCGGTCAACGCACCTGCAGCCTGCCGTTGACCTCGCGGCAAGCGCAGGCGCCGCGGCCGACAAGCGCGGCCGCTTTAGCGCAACAGCAGCAGCAAGGCCGCTGTCGCGATGGTGGTGGTGCTGCTGATTTACTTCGGCTGCACCGCTGTGCAGCGCAGATCTCCGCGTTGGCGCAGCTGCTCGCCGGCCGCGAACTGCAAGCTCGCCATCGTCCTGCGGCTCGTCCTCCTCAGACGAGGAGTCGTTCGTGAGATCAACTGCGTTGCGCCTAGCGGCGGCCATGCAGCTCTAGGCTCGCACCGCGGCGCGAGTGGGGTCGGTCAGCTCAGGTTGCAGATGCAGGAGGAAATTTGCAGTGTAAGACTCTCGAAAGCACGCACACGTTATGCCCGCCACAAATTATAAAAATGGCGGAGTGCCCCACCTCAACCTGATCCGCCGCACGAAACACGCACTCATCCCCTTATTGACCCACAGCGTCCGAATGGATGGCTAACCCCGGCCCCCCGGGGTCGCCGTCGTCCGCCGGAGCCGACTACACCTTCTGGTCATCGGTACGCCTTCTGTGTCGCATCGTCTGTCTACATCTCCTTCTTCACTAATTTAACATGCATGGAACCCCCCCCCGCCCATGCTGCCCCCTGCATCAGGACTACTGCGTATATGCTAATCTCCCCTGGCTAATCTCATCCGCAAGCTCAACATTCAGTTGTTACACTCACAGCGTTACGGCAACCTCTGCACCATGCGGCCACTGAACTCCGCAGCACTTGAATCCGAAGTTTGGCAAGTACACTCAGGGCGCGCTGTTTACCACTCGCCATGCATTTGCACGCTCAAGTAATGGTGTTGCAAATCCCTCACAGTCGCGGTCATTGCACCGAGCACCTGCTGAATGGCTGGCGGCGGGATCAGCCGGACTGGAGCCTCAGTAGCAGCCTTCCTTTCCCACAGCACGGAAATAAATAAACTTGACGCCTCTCGCTCTTTATTTCCTTGGGACCAAGTCGGACCGCGTATAGGAGCGTTCAAACCCTCCCCACTGCCTCCTCTCCCCTTGCATGCAGCAGTCACTCAAACTTCTGCAGCATTATTGCAGCGCAGTATGATTAATAGCTTTCACTCCACTGGTCAGGGCAAAGCACGCACGACGGAACGCAGATGGTCGACCTCCATGACGACCTTCATTGGCTGGCCTCAAATAACAACAGCACCACATCATCCCTCCCCCCACCGGTTTCCGTGGTATGAATTTATTGGATACGGGAATTCACATCAATAGGCAGTTCAATGACCGATTGGGGAATTTGAATAAAGTAACCCCCAAACCACACATAAGTTGCGTTGCCAATGCCAGCACGCACCAGGGGAGGCCTCCCCTGTTTTTGCGAGAGTACGGATGCAGTACGAGTAATGCAATAAACTTTGCGTTGGACGCTACCTCCACGCGCGTGGACAGCCGCTAGACGTCCTCCAGCGCCACAATGATGTTACCTAGAGAGTGCAACACCTGTAAGTAAACGCACAGCCAGGGGTCAGCATTGTAAGTAACGGGCGAGTCTGCACAGATGGAGCTCCCGCTGCACGCAAGTGCGCCATCAATTGATAGGTCAATACGTACAGAGGTGAATGCTGTTGTCACCCACCTGCGTAAATGTGGGCCGCTCCTGAGGCGCAGGCGAGAGGCAGGCCGTCAGCAGCGCCATCTGCGAGCACAGGCAAACATGCAAGTGGGGCGGGTGTGAATGCGCGGAGTTTGATTGTTCGCATAGCTATGGCAAAGAAATAAAGCACGAAGCACCATCATGTATGAGCAGGGCCTGCATTCCTGCTCCCCCCCCACTGAATACCACAGAGCTCAAACCGCAGAGCGTTACTACCACTTGGAGCGAGGGCGGCCCCCACTTATAATGAACGAACCAGCCCGTCCGAAATGGGCCGCCCGGCCACCTGGCAGGCGGGCCTGGGCCCGGGCCTGGGCATGGCTCCCCGGGCCGTCCGGAACGTCCCGTCCGAACTGTTCGTCCTGGGTTCAAACGGGAATCCCCGGTTTCGGACGCCCCCGTTTTCCCCGAGTGCCCATCCTCATATATACTCACAAACTGTGCATTGCGGCCAACCACCGCCGGCACCAGGCAGGGCACGGCGGCGGAGAGCACGGCCGCCGCATGGCGTGCCATGCCTGGCCGCACCAGCACCGCCCCTCCCACGCCGCCGCCCTCTGCTGATGGCGCCACCAGAGCCGCCATAGACAGAAGGCCGTCGCCCATGGTCCTGCCGGTCAGCAGCTCCAGCAGCACCACCCCGAAGCTGCATGCAGCAAGCATGTCCGCGAGACGTATGAATAGTGACCTATCGCTTCCATAGGCGCAGGCGGCCAAAGGACACTGTCCTCACCCTATGTTACGAATGCACACGACGACATGCGTACGTGCCCTGCCTCATCACCTGTACACATCAGCGGGCTTGCCAAGCTTGCCCTCCATTGCCACTTCAGGCGCGATGTAGTTGGGCGTCCCCTGCATGCGCGGGCGACAATGCGAGCGTGTGGTTAGAGGCGGAGGACCGGAGGCCCCGAAGGGGCCGGAGGGAATGGAGCCTCTAAGCGAGCTTCCATGAGGAAGTCGTACAGGCTGGCTCTCTTTGGCGCCAGCCTCTTCTCCTTTTCCTCATTCTGCCTTCATAGTGAGAGCCTTTAACGTTACTTCGAACGTTCTCACTCAAGTGCCCGCCCTTTCCCGCCCTTGTTGGACCAGGTTCTCCCCTCCGCGCAGGATCGCTCGGCCCTTCCGGCCCTGGCGCCGTTGGCGGCGGGGCCGCCGCCTACGCCGCCTCGCCGCCTGTGCCGGTCCGCGCGGCCGCCGGCCCTCGCGCCGTCGTGGCGCCGGCTGCGGCCTCGCGGGCTGGCCCCTCGGCCGTGGTGGCGGCGCCTGGTCCGGCGCTGGTGGCGCCTCCCTCGCTGGGCCTTCGTCGTGGCGCTGTCGGCGCGTCTCGCGGGGGTTTCGCTCGGGGTGTGCGGGTGGCTCCTCGTGTTCGGTTGGCTGTGTCGGGCCGTCGGCGGGGCGCCTAGTTGTGCGCTTTGTTTCTTTTGGTTGTTTTCTCGCTTGCGGTGGTTTGGTTAGTGCTGCTGGTGTGCTTGGTCGTGGCTCGGGTGTGGCGTGTGTGGTCGCGGCGTTCGCCTGCCTCTGCGCCGTCTCTTGCTTGTCGTCGGGCCTTGGTTGTTCGTGTGTTTCTGGTGGTTTCGCTGTCGCGTTGTGGTTGTTTCTGGCGCGTCGGCGTCGTTTTTGGGCTTGTGTGTTTTTGGCTCTCGCCGCTTGTAAGGCCCTCCTCCTGTGGCCTGTCGTCCCTTGCCCCAGTTCCACTCGCCAGCTGTCAGCGGCCTTCGGCGCCAAAAAGAGAGACAGCTTACAGTACGACTGTAGCATGGAAGCGCAGGATTCAGTGTTATATTGAAGGCAAAGCTATCTAGCTTGTTGCTGCACATCGCATGTATGCCTCGCGCACATCCATGCACGAGCGCATTGTCTGCCGCCAGTACAATTGTTTTTAGTCCCGTATAAATGAGTGCGCCCACCCACCCAACCACCCAACCACCTACCTGCCAGCAGTTGGAGGCGTGCGTCTGGCCCTCGCCCATGCGCGCACTCAACCCGAAGTCCGCGATCTTGGCCGTCACCGGCGGCTGCATGACACGGCATGTCAGCCGGCGCGCAGCCGCCTCCGCAGCCACCGCCTGCGCCTCCTCCGCTGATGCGTCATCAGCCGCCGCCGGCGCATCCTCCGCTGATGCGTCATCAGCCGCCGCCGGCGCCGTCGTACTTCCAGCTGGCTCCATCCCATTGCCTGCCGCCTGCAGAAGGACTGATGGCAAAGCGCCTTGCGTGCCCTCCGAGGCACCCTGGCTGGGCCCGGGCGGGCGTGCTGACAAGAGCACGTTGCCAGACGACAGGTCCTGCAAATGAGCAGTAGACAATAATAGACAGGTAGGTGCCGTGCATGCACTTGGCGATGATCCAGCCGGACGCGACGCAAGTGTGCATGCAGATGTCAACACGAGTCTTCCGCACAATCGAACTGTTGAAGCACGCACCGCTGTCACTCACCCCGTGCACGATGCCGCGGGCGTGCACGTGCGCCATGCCCGCCGCCACGTCCAGGGCCAGGCACAGCCCCAGCAGCACACCGCCCAGGCTGTCGTGGGCGAGGCCCATGCAGACATCTCCCGAGGCTGCACGCGGTCCGAGGGTATAAAGGCAGGGTCTTTGTCAGTTCAGCAGCTCCCGCGCGCGGTCACTTGTGGAACTGCTGCTGCAGTTCAAACAAGGGCCACTTCTGCTGTGTGACCTGCCCTTGGCTTACCAATACCCTCCCGCAGCGAGCCGCCCTCGCAGTACTCCTGAATCAGCAGCAGCTGGTACACAGAGTCGGCCTCGCCGCCAGACCCAGACGCAGCTGGCAGCTGCTCCGGCTGCTGCGGTTCCCCCTCGCCCTCTTCCTCAGCCACAGGCTCCAGGGCAGGTGCGCCCGCGCGGTCGCCACCGCGCCCAACGCCTGGCAGCTCGCCCAGCCTCCGCACATCAAACGCGTACGTCTGCACCACGTTCGCATGGCACAGCGTGCTGGACACCGCCGCCTCCAGCACCGCACGCTGCCGGCGGCGGCCCTCCTCCCCAAGCAGCGCCTCGTGCACCACCAGAGTCTTCACGGCCACAGGCAGGCCGCGCCAGGTGCCCAGGTACACCACCCCGAAGCCGCCGCGTCCGATGACGCACTCCAGCCAGAGCTCCTCATCTCGCCCTGCTTCATCACCTGACTGGGAAGCCCGCTGAACCCTGGCAACGGCTCGGGAAGTGCCACCGTCACCGTCACCGTCACTTCCGCCGCCGGTCTTCTGTCCGTATCCCGGGCCAACGCTCTGCACTAGCGCAGCCGCATCGGCCACACGGCACTCCCGAGACAGCACCAGCATGCGGCTAGTAGTGGCGCTGCTGCCTGCCGCTGACTCTGTCAGATGGCCGCCAGCGCCCAGCTGCTGCTCACGGCCGCGAGCCACGACGCTTGAAGCCGGCTTCAGCAACGGGCTCGCGTCTAGCGAGCGCCACAGCCGCGGAGCCGTCGCTGCCGCCGCTGCTACAGGTGAAGCGGCTTCGGGGGAAATGTTGACGGTTGGCAGCGGCGCCGTCATTTGCAGCAAGCCTACCCTCCCATCTGACGCGCCGCCGCCATCACCCGCTGCGTTGCTGTCGCTGTGATGAGGCACGCTCGTGGCGTGCGATGACAGTCCTGCGTCTGTCCTGCCGCTTTTGTCATGCTGCTGTGCGTCACGTGTGCCTTGCTTTCGCAACCGCCGCCCCATGCTGCGCCAGGCCCCCACGCTGCTGTCTGGGCTCCTCTGGCTGCGCGGCGCAAGGCTGACCAGGTAGTTGACGAAAGTCCAGCGTATGCTGCGGCTGCTGCTGCTCGCTACGCGTATGTCTGAAGAATAAGATAGGAAGCAGTTGAGCCCACGGCCCAAGTCGTCAGCACGGGACTCGGTCCCGCCGTCTTTGCACCTGCTGCTGTCTTGATCCAGCTGCCCGTGGGGCCGCTGCTGCTGCTCTGATGAGGCCTTCTGGCTGCTCAGGGTTAGCTGCAGGTGGCACGAAACATACCGGGACCCGCTGTCCCGCCGGCGCCGCCGCCGCCGCGCCAGCAGCACCACCGCCAGCGGCACGGCCGCCAGCAGCAGCGCACCGCCCACTGCCGCCAGCGTCGCCGCCACCGGCACCACCCAGGACGGCTGCTGCTTCTGTTCGCCTGGGCCTGCAGTGCCGCTGGCGCTGTCGGGATTGCTGGGCGCAGCACCCGCCGAGGCCGCCAGGGAAGCAGCAGGCACGGGGCTGCCGCCAGCAGCTTCAACAGCGCCGCCGCCAGTGACCGCGGACGCACCAGCAGCATCAGCAGTGGGCAGCCGTCCATCCCGGCCAGCCGCCGCGTTCGCCCCCGCTGCGGCGGCTGCGGCGGCTGCGGCGGCTGCGGCGGCTGCGGCGGCTGCACCCGATTCAACATTGGTGTTGCGCGGAGCGGGCGGCAGAGCGGGGTTGGGCGGGTGAGACGGCGGCGGTGAGCAGGAGACCTCCAACAGGGCGGCTGTGGGAAGGTAAAAAAGAGAGAGGAAGATGCGGCGCACAAACGTCAGGGAATCGCTCCAAATTAACAAATAACATTGTCATTCCAGCAGCCACTCACGCACAGACCATCAAGGGTGCCCTTTCACACGAGAAAAGTGGGCTGAGCCCACACCACGTGCATGCACTTGTTTGAGGCCGAGGGTTTTGTAACGCCGAACCAACACTCACAGACACGAGTTCCCCTGTCACGCGTTCCCCGCCTATGTACATGCAATAGGCAATAGCAAATAGTAGTACGTAGCAGTCGCGGTTTGCGCCAGTATGACACTTTTGGGGAACGCAGCCAGCCATGCACGCAACGCGGACAGGGGTGATCCTGGGGGGCTTCGCCCCTCCCCACCCTGTGTCGACAGCGGGGGGCGGGGGCGCTCGATACCCCTGGGAAGTAGTCGGGACGGGCTGCGTGGAGGCCCCTAGGAACTGGCGCTGGGGTCGATGGGCCCGATGAACTCCGGCCGGGGTCTAGGCGCCGACGGATTCACGGGGGCAAAAGCGACGGACCCCGAGGAACCGCTGGGGGGGGGGGGCTGTGCCCAAAAATGGCAACCTGTGCTGGTGCGTGCCTGGCTCGGCATGGCTGCATAAACAAAGCCATTTGGAGTCAGGGGTGCTAGCCCTGTTTGGAGTATTAGAGTACTAGTTTGCGTGTCATGCAATTGCGAAATTTCCCCATGCAAAAGGCAGAGCAGCAAAATAAAACACTCACAGAAAAGGGGGCGCGTGAGCTCCGCCGGCGAACGGATGAGGGTCGTGGGCGCCTCGCTCGTCAGGCAGCTGCGAGGTAACCACCACGTCCCGGCCGGACCTATGTGTGGTTGAGAGAACGGCAAGCGTGGTCACACAAAATTTTCCTTTCTGTGTACCGCATTCCACTTCCCGGGCACCAGCCCAGACTACGGTAATCACCAGCTCACCAGCCCAGGAATGAGATGCGCCGGAAGGAGATGGCAGTAGCGCTCGCCTCCGACACCTCCGCTACAGCCGCGTACGACAGCAGCAGCGAGCGCGGGCACGCCACCAGCTGCGGTGGCAGCGGCGTGCCACGTCCCCCCCAAAGCGGCACGCCCGCCGGCCACACCGGCTGCGCCCACGACCAGTCGTCCGCACCGCCGCTGCTGCTTGTCGCTGCTGGCTGTTGCTGCAATCCTCGGCCGTGCCAGCCTCCGACAGAGAGTGCTCTCCGCGCTCGCTGCCGCCTCCTGATAGCCCCAGCCGCCAACGCAATGCGGACCTGCTGCTCGCGCGAGCTGCCGCTAGTGCCAGTGCCGCCGCTACTCGCCGGCAGCAGCCTGCCCGCCTCCAGCAGCAGCAGCCTCAGCAGCTCCAGCTCCGGCGGCGGCACCACCAGGGTGCAGTTGACCAGCGCCAACGGGGGCAGGCGGCGGCGCGGCTGTGGGGAGGGTTGCTCCTGCTGTTGCCCAGCAGCAGGCACAAACAGCAGCGGGCTGAACCTGTGGGCACGGGGCACGCACAGGCGCACGACCAATCAAGGACATCTGGTTGGGCTGCAAAGAATCACCCCGTCAACCCGTTCATCCAACGCACCTGTCGAACTGGAAGAAGGGCAGGGCCAGAGACAGGCCGTGGAAGGGGTCGCTGGGGTCGGGCGGAGGAGGGGGCGGGGGCGGCGGCGGCGGTGGGGGTGGAGGCGATGGCGGCTCCGGTGGCGGGGACGGCGGGGACGGCGGCGCGACGGGCGACTTTGGCGGCTGTGGTGGCCACTTCAGGCACACCCTGCAAATGCCCCCACCGCCCAGCTGGCGAAGGTGACGCCCCCTGGACATCACCGCCCCCTCGCCGCCGCGACCTACTGCTGCTACTGCTGCTGCTGCTGCTGCTGCTGCTGCTGCTGCTGCTGCTGCTGCTGCTGCTGCTGCTGCTGCTGCTGCTGTTGACGGGTCCTGAGCTACGGGGCTGTTGCTGGCGGGCTGCCCAGGCGGTTGGGAGGTCGGCAGCCCAGCAGGTGCGTCCGGCTGCGGCTGCTGCGGCTGTACGGCGTACGGCGCCAGGTTGTACAGCGTGAAGCCCTGGATCTGGAGCGAGGGGCCGTCAGCGTCGCTGCCTGCCGGCCCCATGCGGATGCGGATGCGCTCTGACAGGTCCATCATGTCCCAGGTCGCGGGCCCGGGGCTTGATTGTGCCGCGGGGGGCGGCAGCAGCACGCAGCGGGCGCCAGAGCTGCCGGCGGCTGAGCCATTCAGGGACATGCGCGGGTTTGCCACGCCCAGCCATCCCTGGTCGTAATCATCCCCGGCCGGCGGCAGCATGCTCACGCCCAGCCCCGTGCGTCGGCGCAGGCGGCGCGTGTACTCGGACGAGCCGCCGCCGTACACCGCAAATGCGCGTTCAAAGTCGGGGGGCGGCATCACAAACATAGGGCCCGGCTGCTGCCACTGGCGACTGCTACTGCTACTGTTGTCGCCATCGCCGCCGGGGTACCAACGGCGGGTAGCGTCGTCGCTCGCTTCGCCGGAACAGACGGAGGCGAGGATAACGTAGGGGGTGGTGCGGGTCCCCAGCACGAGGGCCAAGCGGGTCAGGGGCACCTGCAGGCGGATTAGGCAAACACAACAAACGTCTTGGGGCTCAGCAGTGACTGCGGCGGCGGCGGGGCTTCCTGCGCACGTGCCTCCGCTTAAGCAATGGGCTTGTGGCAGGCAGCACGTCGCGCATCAATTAGTTGCCGCTGCTGGCAGCAGCAGCGGCAGCAGCAGCAGTAGCACGATTACCCAAGCACGTGGCTCACGTCGATGGAGCATGTGAACCCGCCACATACAGTCACCACGCACGCGTGTCGAAACGCACCTTGGTAGCCACGTCAGCGCCCAGAGCCTCCGCCAAGGGCCATGTGCTGCTGGTTGCAGCAGGCGGTGACGGCGGCGGCGGCGCAGGCACTTCAACACTGCCGCCGCCACCACCTCCTGCCGCCGCTGCTACAGGTAACATGTCTACTTCCGAACCTGCTGGCCGGACCGCGTCTGTGTCTCGCAGCGGCGGCAGTAGCACTTGCGACAGCGGCACCGCCCAGCAGTAGTCGCACGCGCGCAGCCCTTTAGGCCACGTGCGCATTTGCACCGGCCCAGCCTCCCACTCCGGCGGCCGGTGCACGGCGGGACCCCCATCGCGCACGCCTGGAGGCGCTGATGATGTGCTTGGTTGGTGGTGAGTCATGATGTCGGGCCCTGCTGCCCAGGAAGCCAACAATAATGACACGTCTGCCGGGTCATCAGCGAGCTCGACGCCCGACCACTCGCTGCTCGACAGCGGCAGCCCCGCGCCGCCCGCCGCCACGGGTGCGGCATTGCGCCACCACTGCGCCTCCGCGTCGGGCAGCGCCAGGCGCACGTTCTTCATCCACACCATGACCTGGGGCTGCGCGACGCGCCCCACCATCGATGTGTAGACGTCAATGCCTTGGATCCTACAGAAGCACGAGCCGGCATGAAGCAAGCATGTCGCAAGTGCACGCACTGGTGGACATGAACGCCCGAACAGTCAAGTCCCTACTACTGCCTGCTGCAGGCGGCCAGCCGCCAGTGGCGCGTGCGTGGCAGAAGACGGGGCAGCAGGTGGCGGTGAAGCGGGAGCGAGAAGGTAGGTTGGTGGGCGGCACTACTTACCCCGAGATGCCCACGGCGTGCACCCACGCCGCCATGAGGTCCACTTGCAACTGGGCACGTGCCGGGTACGACAGCCCGACCAGCGTCATGTCCATCAGCCCAACCAGGCCTTCGTGATAGGAGTTGGACTGCACAACCGCAAACTGCTTGGACGGCAGGCCCGCCAGGTCCAGCTGCGATCGAGTGTTCATAATACATGGAAAAATAAAGTAAGGGCGCAGCGGCAGAGCAGGGGCACATCGTGCAGTACCGTAATAGAATGGCGACGAGGAGCATGCATGCATCATGCGCACACTGCTGCTTGCTTTGGCTTGCCCAGGGTAGGGGGCGCAAACAAGCAAGCTGCTTGCTGCAGTGTAACCACAAGCAAGCGTCACGACAGCTGCGTGCATCATGAGTTCATGATGACTGCATGCGGTTTCATTCTTTGCCGCCCCCCACCCGCCCTCACTCCTGCCCCCGCTCACGTACCGTGGAGGCAGTACGCCCGCGGCCGATGAACAAGACTGATGTCCGCACGCCGACCTGCGGCCGTGATGCCCCGCGCGCGTCCAGGGTCTCGGCACTTCAAGAACAAATGGCTCGGGCAAACTTTGCTAGATGCCAGATACGATAGAAGCTACCAAGCTACCTAGCTAGCTATTTGTGCCGCCGCTGAGCGTGCGCGGGGCAAGCAGCGATGTGCGGCGCTGCCTTACGTCTTCTTCTTCCGACGGCCCGAAGTCAGGAACTTGCCCACGCAAGCAAGCATATCTACCTGGAGAGGGCTCCACGTGTCTCGGCGCACCCGCACCGGTGCCCCAGCCTCCAACGTCACCAGCAGCACCGCCCCAGCGAGGGGCGCCAGCTGCCCGGTGACCAAGTCCGGCAGCGCCGCCAGGCCCGCGCTGTCCGACACCGTGACCGCCACGCAGTCCCAAGGGCCCACCGCGGGACCCGACGGGACGTAAGGCGTGTCACCGACGGCGCCGACGTTGTCGGCCCCCCCCGTCACACGTGACCGTGCAGTCCAGCAGCTGCGCCAGGGCCGGCGAGTCGCCAGTGCCACTGCCGCCGCCTGCTGCTGCCGAGCCCAGCGCCATCAGCCCGCCACCGCTAGGCGCCCTGCTGCCGTACCGCACCGTACCGCCCAGGATGGTGGGCTCGTCGTACGCCGCCACGCGCGCCCGCCAGCGGTTGATGTCGGCGCAAAACCAGCGGCGGTGGGTGTCCAGGTCGCTGCGCGTGCGTGGTTGAGGGGACGTATCCCCGAACGAAGCATAGGAGCGACGTCAGCAAGCCAGGCGTGCATGCGCTTCGTTCGGCTGCGGGGGCCCTACAAACTTGATGGTTGGCTCGCTGACCACCCACCCACTCCCATGCGTGCACGCACGCACCAGCCCACGCACGCACGCACCTGCAGGCACCCGCCACGAGCGTCACTCCCTGCAGCACCACCCGCGTCCTGCTACTGCTGCTGCTGCCGCTGCTACTGCTGCTGCCCGTAGCCTCAATCACGTGAGCGAGAAGGCTGGGCGGGAGCGGCCCGTCGGCTGTAGCGGCAGCAGCGCCGTCGGCCGCCCCGTCAAGAGGCAGGGGCGGCAGTAGCAGGGTCAGGTTGTGCAGCTCCAGTGAAGACAAGCCTGCGGGCATGGATAAGTGAAAACGCGGTTGGGAGGTTCTAGCTCTCAGCGCATGGGTTCAAAGGCATGATGGGCACCGAGGCCCCATCCATGTACGCACGAGGTTGACACCACAGGTGCCGGTGCTCGCTTTCGGAGCCCTCTCATGTGCCCGGTGCTCTCTCCACCAGAGCCGTCCGCTGGATGAGAGCCCTGACATGCCCCCATCTCCCAACCAGCACCCCTCACCTCCAAGCAACCGGAAAGCGGGCGAGGTACCGCTCACAGCGAAGGCGCGCAGGTCGAGGATGGTCTCCGGGCCCTGCCCCACCACCGACAGCTGCCCGCCTGCTGGCACGTCCAAGGTCACATCTTCCACTGCAACAAGGCCTTGACGCAACAGTAGCAGCGAATTTCCGTTATCGCGGCTGGAAGTGAGCTCCGCGAGGCGCACAGCCGTCGTCATGGTGGCATGCAGTAGAAGTACAAGTGCGGCTCCACGCGCCGCCCAGGGCCTCAGCAGCTTGGCGCGCATTTAGGAGCTGACCAGCGCGACCAACTGAGCAAAGACTATGACCGGCTCATCCCCACTCCCTCGCAAAAGTAATAATCCCTATTAGTTTGCAGCTAAGTGGACATCCATAGCATCAATAATTTATTGCCAGATTTTGTGGTAAGAAGCCAAGGCAGTAGTGAGTGAGGGAGCTCAACGGCGCTATGGACACCCTCAGCAGAAATGAATACAACGAGCATGTGCATGTAATTTCACACATGCTAACATATGCATAATTCGTCGCGGGCCTGGGCAGATAAACGCGCGCGGTCGATCATTCGCCATTCCTGGACATGGGGCGCCACACAGCACCTTCCCCCCGTTCCCCGGGCCCCGCACGAGCCTCCCAACCCCGGTAGATGAGGTGCCAATCAACTTAGCTGCATCGCATTTTTGTGCAGGTGAGGCCGCGAGTTTGCTGCTTAGGGCTCCGGCCAGCCGGCGGCGTGCCTCTCCTGCAGTCCGCCACGTCCGCAGCCTCCAGTCATCCAGTGCCGGTGCCCCTCAGGCCTTCCGCCTTCGCCCAACTGTAGAGTTTGGACTCCACCCCCCGTCTCCCAGACACAGCACTATAGCAGTACTTAACCCAGCCGTAAGAGGCAGCGACGCAGCCAACAAAAAGGTTACACACGTATGACGCCGGTCGGTCAACATCGCTTGCAGCCAGGGGAGCCTCCCATGCTTGCAGCAATGCGGTGGCCCCGAGACACTGTTTGCTTGCATATGCGGGTTATGTGGGGGCTTCGAACAGCACCAAGACGTCGCATTCTTGCGTCACAGCTGTTCCATTAGCTTGCAGCAATGCGGTGCCTGGCCTACCAGCATCCCGAGCTTCAACTTGACACAGACTGGGAACGCAGAACCGAAGCGTCGGCCATCCGGCTGCCACCTGCACGCAACTGTCACACGCACACGAGGCCAGATCCATCCCTCTCCCTTCGCCTTTTGCCTTCACCGCCTTGCCTCTGCCACCTCGTTTCCGGCTGGCCCGAGTCCCGCCATAGCACCACCCGCCCATGCGCATCGCGAGGCCCGCCTCCACAGCGCACAGCACACCGCAGGACTGCAGCCTGTCAAAATACCCCAGCTCCAGCCCGGAACGCACATGGAAACACATGAACCCAACCAATGAACAACCAGCATGGAGGGGACACTGCCCGCGCCGTGCCACGTAGCGCACCCGGCGTCCCGCCAACATCACGCCTGCTGCTCAATGACCAAACATGCTTACACAATTTGAGCGAAGGACACACAGGCTGCACACAAGTCGTGCGCAAAAAAGCACTCACAGCTCAAGACGCATGAAAGAGCCCAAGTGCACCAGGCCCAGACACATCCATGCACGTTGTGCCGAGCCGGCAAGACTGAATTGTTTGAGTGAAGCCTTTCGCTGCCTGGCCGGGCCTAGCTGAACGTATTATCAACCACCTGCTTCTGCTGTATACGCCACTGGCTCGCTCGCTCATCCACTCCTCATATGCATGACTGACTGCCTACGCGCCGCGAACGCCCAGCTTGGGCAACAGCTCCCGCAGCTGCGTGGCCTGGTCAGGGTTGCCTGCGTCGCCGGGTGACCAGCGCGACCACATAGCCACAGGTGTCACAATGTCAGCAGCCCACTTCTGCAAGCCGGTGTTGCGTCATTACGGTATACCTACCAAGCGGACGCGACTACAGTCGGTCCACAGGCAGCGCCTGCTCCCTGGGCGCCCGCCTACCTCGGCCCCCCTTCCCCGGCCCCCTTCCCCGGGCCCCCTCCCCCGGCCCCCCTCCCCAGCCCCCCTCCTCCGGGCCCCTAACCGGCCCCCTTCCCGCCCTGCGCCACGTGTGCCTCCACGCACCTTCCTGCAGCAGCCCCAGCACCGCGCCCGCCTCCGCCGCGCCCACCAGCGGCGCCTCGCCGTACATGCACGCCAGCACCAGCAGCCGCACCGCCGCGCCGCCGTCGCCCAGCGCCACCGCGGCGCGCACCGCCGCCGCCGCGTCGGTCGCGACCGGCGCGACGCCGTGCTCGTGCAGCGATTCCCACAGCGTCACCAGCGGCGCCGCGGCCTTGAGCCTCATGCATTCCTGCAAATTAGACGTGTGTGTGCCGGCGGGCAGGTCAGACGCAGGAGCCCAGATAGTGTGACAGGCTCTGACAGCAGGTCGTTGGCCCAGCGGCTGTACGACGGGACGCCAGGCCGCCATCCGAGACACGCGCAACAACAAATGTGGCAACTTGGCAGCCATGCGGTGTGTGGCGCTGCGCGAAGCCGTCCCTCTCCTGGCCCCTATCCATGACTCCCCATCTGCATTGGGCTCCAACGTTTTGAAGTGCGACCGCCCTCGCCCCGGTCGCGCCCCGCCCTCGCGCTTGAGCTGTCTTCGCCCCCCAACGGTCGCTTTGGTTTCTGGAATGAACAACCCCCCACCCCCTCCCACCTGCACCAGCACCGCGTGCAGCGGGCCGTGCCGCGGTCCGTGCGCGCCCAGCTGCTGCGCCGCCTGCGCCAGGTGGTTGGCCACCGCCAGGCCCAGGCCCGACGTCAGCTGTGCGGCGTCGCCCGCCTTGCGCAGCAGCGGCGCCAGGTGTGCGTCCGCGTCTGCGTCAGGGGCCGACATGGGCACAAGCGAGTGGGCAAGTGGGCGCACAGCGCGGTTTCATGCGCGTGCGTGCGCAAACAGCCTGTTCCCATCACCACGACACTAGCAGCATGGCAGCGCTGGGGCTGCTGCTGCTGGGTCTGCTGCTGCTGCTGCTGCTGCTGCTGCTGCTGCTTGTACACTCACCTAGCACCACGCCGCGCCGCAACAGGTCCGTGAGCGCCTCGTGCGCCGCGGCGAAGGAAGTGCCGCTGGCCACCGCCGCCGCCAGCTCCGCCTTGCCGCCGTCTGCGGTTGATGGGGTGCGCACCCCGCCGGTGTCAAACGCACG
Source organism: Chlamydomonas schloesseri (assembly GCA_016834595.1). NCBI lineage: Eukaryota > Viridiplantae > Chlorophyta > Chlorophyceae > Chlamydomonadales > Chlamydomonadaceae > Chlamydomonas > Chlamydomonas schloesseri. Next base: position 1,052,908 of record JAEHOD010000035.1, read on the forward strand.
CACATGGCAGTGGTGACACATACCGGCAGGTGCCATGCTCGCCGGGTAGCAAACACATATAGCCGCTTGCGTGCGGCTGCCAGCTACCCGCGACCGCCCTGCACGCCCCCACAAGCCACAACCGACAGCCCAAACCTCACCCTCGGGCGGGGGCGGAGGCAGCGCCTCCAGAGCCGCCTTGGCGGCGGCCGCCGCCGCGCGCCCGCGGCCGCCCGTCTTCCACGCCACCGCCTCCCGCGCCTCCAGCTCCACCTGCGCCGCGTGCCGTAGCGCGGTCATGCGCTTCTGTCGCTTGCGGTACAGGTCCTGCAGCTCAGCCAGGTGCCCCGGCACCCGCGCCCACTCGGGCGTGCGCAGCGCGGCACCCGCCGCCGAGGACGAGGCGGCGCCGCTGCTGCTGCCGCCGGGGGCCCCCGCCGCGCCGCTGCTGCTGCCGGCCTTCGCCGCGCCCTTGGCCGCCGCCTTCGGCGCCGCGGTGGCAGCGGTAAAGGACACGGAGCGCAGCTGCTGCGCCTGGCTTTGGGCAAGGAAGCGGGAGGAGTTGGTGGTGGAGCAGGGGAGCGACGAGCGCGGCGGGAAGGGCGAGCCGGCTGCGGAGCCGGGTGCGGAGGTGCTGGCGAAGGATGCCGCCGAGCCGCAGCTGCTGCATTGGCTGCTGCTGTGGTGGTGGCTGTGGCGCTGGGCGTGGTACTGGTGTAGCAGCGCGATGCCGGACAGCGTGGAAGCAGGCGTTGACCAGCGGTCAACGCCGTCCGAGCAAGAGCAGGCGTCCAGCCCGGAGCCGCTGACGCCTGCGTCTGCAGCGCCGCAGCGCGGGCTGGCAGCGAAGCGCGGGCTGTTGCCCAGCGACGCAGCAGCGGCCGTGATCCACGTCGGGGGCACGCCCGACAGCCGGCCGCTGCGGCAGGGCGTGCGCAGGTGTCGGAGGAGCGGGGCCGGGCCGCATGGTTCCGTCAAGGGCCCCGAGTCCGCGTCTGCCGCGAGCGCGTGCTGACGTCCGTCCAAGTCCGCAGCGCTGGCACGCGCGGAGCAGCTGCTCGCCGGCGACTCGGCGCTCTCCGCGCTCGTGCTCAGGTTCGCTCGCGCCTCCAGACGCCCAAGCGGCACAGCGCTGACCAGCGCGACGTCGCCTAACAGAGCTGATGCCGAGTCATTGTACTCGGCGCACCCCACCGCCCGCACATGACTGATCATTTCCAGTCGTCTACTGGCCATAGATGTCAAGCATTGTAATGATCTTAGCATTGTCTCGCGCGTGGTTAGCGCGCGTATTCTCAGCAGTCCCTTGTGCCCCGAGAGAGCACAAACGTCAAATGAGAAATTTGACTAGACGAACGAGGGAAATTGTTGGTGTGGTTTGAAGACAATCTGAGTGCCTTGGGCTCTCAAGGTGTTGCTCCGATCCGAACTTGTCAATCGCTGTCCTCTTGCCCGCCAATTCACAGTCCCGTCACAAGCGCATCAAGTTGAGTTTCAACAGTCCACTGTATCGGGTGGTTTGAGTATGGTCTGCAAACAAGCGGGCGACAGTAGTGGAAAACGGCGTTGCGTAATGACAGCGCCGCTTGCGGCATCAGCTGCGCTGAAGCCTCCACACATACATCTAACAAAACTAGTGCTTGGAGGGGTGCCGACGCAGTAGTTTTCGGGCGGAGCAGTTTCAGCTGGTGTCCTGTGTGGCGCCCGACGTCCGTGTCACCCCGCGCGCAGGTGCGCTCGCCGAGCCCCTAGCTGGAATGCAACCCTTGCCCACAGGGTTAGGTGGAGCACGGCGAGCTCATGTCGGGGGGAGCGATAGTCTCTTTGCATCGCAGGTGCGTGGACAGGGGTAATGGCGCGTTGGTGGGCAGGGTGGGGGTGGGGGTTGGGGGCGTTGCCGCAGGGCGCCTGCTCCCACTCCCAACCGCCTACCATAGTTCACACACATGATGGACGCTTCAAGCTATGGTTGGGTCAACTGGAGCCATGATACAGCTGGGCGAGGTGTTGCTGCGTAACACGCGTCGTGGGCGTGACTGCCAACTGCCGCACCACCGACCTCTCAATGTCGTATTGGCCCATAGCACGGATGACAGTGCCGTACCGTGGCCATGTGGGGCGTGTAGATTAATGCATGGGTTCCCTGCATGTCGCGACGTGATGCTGCGGGCGGCAAACTCAGTAGCAGACGGGTGCACTGCGGGAACTGACCGGGCCTCTCACCCGCTACCGGTGATACGTTGCAAAAAGCACCACGGCGCGGGGTCAATGTCCTGTGAAGAGGATTGCAATTGTGAGTATCAGGCTGTCCTTTGGTGCCCTGACACCTGTCGGTTATCCCCGTATACTTCAGGATGCTGCTGGCATACCGGGCTTTGAGCTGGCGCCGATGGCTGAAGACCTGAGCAATGCGTTGAGAGGTCCGGCTGCCTCACGTGCGAAGTAAGCAAGTAGAAACTTAGGCGATTATACGGCGGGGTTATCCGCGTCCTGATTTGCGCTCAGGCTCGGGAATGCCAGGAGCGAGGAAGCTTCTGGCCGCATGCACGTTGGGCAGGATAAGCTTAAGGCTGGTGTGGCGTTGTTGTGTGGGCTCTTGGCACTGTCCACAGTGTGTATAAGCAGGGCGCGGGTGACATGCAAAAGGGTTACATTGCCATCTCGGTGCTTATATGCACCATGAACACGCGGGCAGGGCAGGATTAGGAGATAGGGAGGGCGGGGCTGGCTGGCTCATCCCGGCCGGGAGTACCTGGAGGCAAGACAGATGAGCCAGTCAGCCGGCCGCCCGGCGGCGAAAAAGCACTGCAAGCCGGCTTCTGCTTTTTAACTTTGACACACCTACACCCAAGCACAACCCAAGTCCCTACAGCCGTTCTAGAGTCAAGCCATCACTAGTCAACGTCAAATTGCCACGCCAGCTTTTTAGGCTTCGTGTCTCTTAGGAACCATTCTATTCAGCACATACCAGCTTTAGGCTCAAGATAAAGCATCTGAAGCTGAGGCTAACCGGCCAGCGGACAGCGGGTCGGGACTTCGAGACTGCTGAGACTGCCGTCTCTGGTTTCCATTGCCAGTGGGCCTGAAACTGTGGGCATAACTGAATGGCTGACGCAGCGACAACAGCAAACCCGCCACCGCCCGCGCGGCTATCGTCCAATGTCTCGTTCACAAAAAGGCGAACTGACGATGTTGTCAACCCGCTGGATATCACCGAGGTGGAGCTGAAGCGGCGACAGGGCGCCAGCCTGACAATATCGTGTGCAGGTGCGATTTGGGACAGACGGATGCTTCGGTCCGTGCATGCGTACTTCGCGGGGCCTTCACCAGTGCGCAGACCCTCTGGCGACTACAAACCTTTCCTAAGGCACACGAGGGGCTGCACGTGACAGCCTGGAAGGGCCAAAAACCGCGGCCGTTGAAAGGCCCGGCGTGCCAGTGCACGAACTCGAAGCGCCAGCTGGCGGAACGGTGCGTCTTATTGAGCCTGTTACCGCTTTTGCGTGCCTGCAGTGGACGGATCTCAAATGTCAGACAAGAGCATGGCCACAGCGCTATCATTCTTCAACAGCAAAAGGTGCGTGACGCTGACAATACCAGGGGGCGCTGGCACACGGCACATACCGGGACCAGCAGGGGGCCTGGCCAGCCACGGTATCCTGGCGTCAGCCATCATTAAGCCCTGGCCGTATGACCCTCAATGCGCCTGTCTCTTGCGCCGTTACTGCCGGTCCTCACACAACACATGGCACCACCCGCTTGCCAAACGCCCTACCGCCCCACCGCCTCACGCACTGCCCTTGCTGCTATCCAATTTCCCTCGGTACTGTGCAGAGGCGACAAGTTCAACGTCATCCACATCAGCGACGTATCCAAGAACTACCTTTCCAAGCACCTGCAGCCCGCCCACTTAAAGAACTACTACGTGGACATGGCCCACGGGGCCAGGGTGAGATCCAGCCATGTCACCATGTGTGATCCGGGGGGGGGGCCCGCCGACGAAGGAGCGGGGCAGGAACGGGCGGCCGCATACCGCTATCTATGGGCACAGGCAGAAACAGACCGCACAAGCAATCTTGTCAGGCCCACCACTGGACGCCCAGCGTCCAGCCCGCGACACCAGCGTAGCCCCAAGGCCGAACGCGCTATGCTGGCGCTGGCGGCGGTGCACTGCGGCGGTGCACTGCCGCCGCGCCCACACGGCGCAACGCCTGCCACCACCACCACCACCACCACCACCTGCCACACTGCACCCGGTGTCGTGCTTTGTCTGCATGCCCGCCCCACAACACCCGACCGCGAGCCCCGCATATCCACTCCCGCCCACACTCCCACTCCCACCAACCCTGCTACACTCACGCTCCCACTCCCACCAACGCTGCTGCACCCACGTCCCCACTCCCACCAACCCTGCTGCACGTTGCACTCCTTGTACCTAACACCCGGTTTCATCTCACGCACTCACAGGTGAAGGCGGAATGGCTGTGTCGCGAGAAGGAGGAGGGCCGCTCCACATGCGAGTCGCTGACGCGGCTGGCGGAGAAGCACGGCACGGACCTGCTCGTGCTGGGCAGCTGGGGGCGCAAGGGAGAGAAGCTGTGAGCAGGCTGAAGGGAGGGAGGGCGGACCGAAGGAAGGGGCTTTCAAGAAAGGGCTGAGAGAAGGGCGGGCGGGCAGGGAGGCTGGGTGGAATTATTAAGCGTGATGTAAGAATGGGGCCACACGTTTATGGGAAGGTAGCAAGAAGGGGCACTCGAGTGGACTCGGATCAGTGATCACGCGCCCAAACCAACCAGGCTTCTGGCAGCACGCCGCACAAATTCACCCTGGCTTCGCCCTCCCTGCTTTCCCAGCATCCTCAGTTTACGTCGCAACCTCCCCCCATGCATTGGGTTTGGTTTAGTTTGGGCTGGTAACCACAACCCCCCCCCCGCCCGTTACCTCACCTCGCAGCGATATGCTGGGCACGGTGTCGGACTTCTCGCTGCGCCAGTCGCATTGCAGCATCGTGATCGTGCGTAGCGTGGGCGGCAGCGGGCTGGGCGGCATCACGGGCGGCATGGGCCCCGCCGGCGGCTCGCCGGGTGCGGTGGTGACCAACCGCCCCGCCAAGTACCTGTTCGCGACGGACGGCTCGCACGCGGCACACCTGGCCTTCACATTCCTGCTCAACTAGTGAGTCAGTGGTGTGCTTGTCGGGGTGGTTCATTCCAGAACCCAGGGGGGTTAGCCATCCATAGGATGGAGGGTGCGAGGGAGCGAATGTGTCAGGGATTCACGCCATTGTCGCAAGCGGGCTTGGGAACGTGGCGTGGCAAGGAGGCAGGAGTAAAGCGTGCAAGGGCGGCCTAGAGCTTTGACGGTGAGCTGCCCACGTTCCCTGTCCTCATGCTGGCCCGCCCTCTCCCCTCACCGCCCCGTCCGCTCTCCTGCCTCCTGCCTGGTGCCTCCCGGCCCGCCCGCTCTCCCTCGCAGCCTGCTGCGGCCCTGCGACAGCGTGCAGGTGGTGGCGGTGCACACGTCTGCCACCGAGGGCGCGGAGGAGGCGCGGACCACCGAGTTCTACAAGCAGTACATGGAGCGGCGCAGGGTGAGAGGGGGTTAGTCCGCTCCAGAACCCGGAGCAAACCAACCGCGGGGCGGCGTGGAGTGGGTGGATGTGTGGTTGGACTTGCGGGACGAGGAAGAGGAGGAGGAGGAGGACGACGACGACGACGAGGAGGAGGAGTGGGGGCGGCCAGCATACTTAAGATCGATGGCTGGGCTTGAGGGCGGCGAGGAGCGCGTGGGCGGGGCGGGCCGGGGCGGGACAACTAACTTCCGCACCTTGCCCGAAAAGTGCCTCTGCTCCACCTCTGGCCCCCTGCCCGATCTCAACGCTCTGTCCACCTCACGCCCTGCACGTGCCACAGGTGAACGGCAACGTACACGTCAGGTGCGTGGACCGCCTCACCACCAACATCCCCGAGGGCATTGCGGAGGCCGTCACCGAGCTGGGCTGCGACGTGCTGGTCATGGGCATCAGCGGATACGGGTGCGTGGTTGGTTGGGTGGGTGGGTGGGTGGGCGGGTGGTAATTCATGCCAGAACCCTAGGCGGGTAGGTGGCAGGCAGGCGGGGAGGGGGTTGTGGTTACCAGCCCAAACTAAACCTATCTAAACGAAGCCGGGGGGCAGGCGGCGTGCCGCGGTAACAAGTCAGGCGTTGGCTGCAGTGGTGATGAGTCAGGCGCGGGGAGGGGAAGGAGGCGGGAGATCAGGAGATAGGTGTTGGAATGGTATACCTAGGCGGAGGAGGAATGACAGGCTGCAGGGGCAGGCATAGGTCAGGCTGCAGCGCACCTTCATCGCACGCGCGCTGCTGAGTCGCTGCTGCTCGCCCTGACACTGGGTCTTTGCGCTGCTGCCGCCCACCACCACCACACACACACACGCCCCCCCCTTCAGGCGCAAGAAGCTGGGCTCGGTGAGCGCGGACATCAGCACGCGCGCCTCGTGCACCACCATCATCATCAAGGTGGGCAGGGCAGGGCAGGGGGTCGATATGGGTTGGGGCCATGGGGCCGACGGGCCTGGGACGGGGTCTGAAGGTGCGCTGCACGGCGATAACCTAGAGCAGTGATGGGGGGGAGAGACCGTTGCGTGAGGGCGCCTGGCGGGTGTGTCACGTGTCGCTTTCGGGCTATCGCTTATGGGGGTCGTGTTGCACAACCTGCCGTGCATCGCTGTCACGCAACAACGACAGGACTCTTGGGACGTCAAGTCGGACCGCTACCTGTCCGCCGGCATCGCCACCATGACCAACGAGGTGGCGACCTCCGCCATGGAGTGATATACTGAAGCGGTAGTGCTGCTGCTGGTCTGGTGGACGGCGCTGGTAGCCACAGCAGTAGGGCGACGGCTGTCCGGCAACCTTGCCGAACGCATGAAGTGGCGGTTTGCTGGAGGCATGGGCACGAAGGGCAGTGGAGGAGACCAGGGCAGCCGATGGGGGCTAGCGCAACGAGGATGGGATCATGGGGGACCAAGGCGCTGTAAAGGCGCCTGCGAGGCTAGGGAACGCGAACACGGGGCGTGGCTCGAGATGGAGGGGTCCGCGGAAAAGGCAGGAGGCGCAGCTAATTGTGCAGGGTTTTGTGCGTTCGATCGGACGTTTTCGTGGGCGTTTGACCGGGATTGGACATTGCCTGGCACGGGCCGATGCGCCCTCTGTTTGGAAGCTTGGACGATAGGACCATCACTACTACTTGTGTTCTGACCTGACACGGCATGGCCTTGCCGGGCTTGTACTCAAGCCTCTTGATTGCCGGTACTGATGCACTGCGCTTTGCGTGTGTACGCGCACCGTTTGCACGTGTGATTTGATCATGCCGCGCGCTGTTGCTAGTGTAACTAGCGCTCTGGAAGCACTCTTACTTTTTGCGCCAGGTTTGTGTGACAATGTGTGGCATGCAACACTGCCAAACACACAGTGTTTGGCGACGTCAATGGGCTTTAGCCTGTGTGATGCTGTAAGCGGCGCAGTCGCGCCTGTACCACTTGTTGACCTAAGCACATGGGACATTGGGTGATTGGAAGCCCCATGACAGAATGCTGGAGCAGCGTGGGCAGGCCGCTGTAGGCCACCTGCAACAGGGTTAAGTGCAGGGGTTAAGTGCGGCCAGTGCCGGCTCAGTGAGCTAAAACTGGCGGACTGGGGTCCTGCGCTGATGGGGTTTTGCCGCTTGGATCCAAGTGCGCGACATTTGCAGTGCTCCCTCCGCAGCTCCGCTGCAACTGGCTTCACAGTCACAATATCGGGTGTGGACATGCAGTTCATAACACGGTGACTCCGCGGCTCTGCCGGACATGCACCCACAGCCACACGGGTTGGTTAATGCATCCCCGGATCCCCCACGATAAGGTGCATACAGGGGGCATGGGCCGCATGGCCCACGGGCCCTCCAGGCTCCACCTTCAATTCAACGCGTCTTGGCAAGGGCGAGCGGGCTAGGCTGGCGCCACGGAGCCACGCCGGGGTCTGCATGGACCACCACTCGCTGGAGATATGATACGGGACAATTGCGGAAACTTGCTCCCTTACTTGCAACCAATGCATCATCGATGAAAATGCGTTCTGTTGTTACAGCTGCGGGTCAACCTCTGCCCCGGGCCAGAGGACAGTGCCGCTGCAGCCCACCCATGCCAGGACCAATCTCTCGGGGCCAGTGATCGAGAGCGCGGACACCTGACGACGTAAATTGCTCACGACAACGGACACCTACCTAACCCTGCACTCTGACGGCTCAACCTGCCCTGCCTAAAACCTTACGTATATCACCACGCTTGCCATGCAAGCAATACCGTAGTTGCGCGGTTATGGCAATGACGACCGGCGCATACGAGCAGCTCTATGTTACATCACTGATATGGCAGGCAGCAAGTGACCTGCACTATACCAGCCCCCTGGTTACGAGCACGAGAAGACAGTACCGTATTGACAACCCCATAATTGAAGTGCTACGAAAGCTGGAGGCCTCACGAGCCATTCCCACCGTTGCCAGTTGCCTCACTGGCAGACTGGGACCGTCCTCAATGTCCCAAATCGAGGTAACGCATCCAGGATGACGCGACACAGCCACTCTGCACATCACAGCTTGGAGCGCGGGCCGCCGGCGCCACTGCCGCCGCCACCGCCGCTCTTATGTTGCTTGAACATGTCCCGCAGCGTCAGTTTAGACACCTTGCCGGTAGCGTTGTGCGGGATCTGCGGCACGAACACCACATCGTCCGGCACCGCGAACCTATGCGGGCAAGTGGGCAGGTGGGCGGGCAGGTGGGCGGGCGGGCGGGCGGGCAGGTGGGCAGGTGGGTGGGCGGGCAGATATCACGACCGCCCCCACTGTAACCCTAACTAATCCTCCCAAAACTACGCCCCACCACCGCCCTTCTTCAACTTACGCTATCCTCTTGCCCTCTCGCCCCCCCCCTCTCCCTCTCCCTCCCTCTCTGTCCCCCTCTCGCATTCTTTGTCCCAGGCGCACTGCCACACCACACACCACACACGGCACGCTCACTTGGCCAGCCGCTCCGCCAGGAAGCGCAGCACGCCCTCGCGCAGCTCGGCGTCCGGCTCCACACCCGGCCTGGCCACCAGCACCAGCAGCGGCCGCTCGCCCCAGCGCTCGTCGGGGATGGCCACAACCGCCGCCTCCGCCACGCCCGGGTAGCCCTGTGGGGCGGGGTGGGGCGCATGGCAGTTATTGTTCGCAGCCCAATAAACCCAACCCCATGCAAAAGAATGAGGAGGAGAGCGTGGCCTATATTTACAACGGGGAATACTTGACGTATTGTCCCGGCCCGAATTGCGGTGGTGGTGGTGGTAGTCCATTCCAGAAACCAAAGCGACCATTACAACCCCAAAACCCAGAACCCAGAACCATATGGTGGTGGTGGTGCAAGGGTGATGAGCCAAGGGGGTTGGACAGAAGCAGTATCAGGAGGGATATGGAGGACAAGGGAGGTGAGAGTCGGGGCAAGGGGGCTTGCCCAGGTGCTTGCACATACGGACAGGTCGTGGGGGAGGGGGAAACACAGCTCGGTCCGAATGTCATACTCACATCCACCCGTACGACCACAGGCATCGAACAACAAGTGCAGATCCAAGGCATTCAAGTCCCCACTGCAACTGCACATCAAAACGCACCATGGCCAGATTCTCAATCTCGATGCTGCTTATCCACTCGCCGCCTGTGTTTCGCCGCCAAGTGAGTGTCGTCAGGGGCAGAAAGCGGAGACTGCTCTCAGGGACACTCGCCGCTCTCAGTTCACTAACTCACACCGCAACCGCAACCGCAATCGTAACAAGGCATCCCAAGCCCGCTTGCCCGTACACGGCAAGCAGCGGCGAATGCCACAACTGCCAGCGCGCCGATTGGATGTAGGGCACAGTGGCAATGGCACCACAAGGCCCTGCCTTGCAACCGCCTTTGATGGCTCCCTAGCAGTTCCCCAACGCTGCGCACACGCACAGCACGCCTTCACAGCACGCAGCACAGAACAGCGCAGCACGTGCAGCAATCAGCGTACGCCCACCGCTCTTGATGACGTCCTTGGAGCGATCAGTGATGGCCATGTTGCCCCACGCGTCGATGGACGCCACGTCGCCGGTGGAGAACCAGCCGTGGGCGTCCACGGCGGGCTGCGCGGCCTTGAAGTAGCGGGCCACGGTGGCGGGGCCGCGCACCTGTGCGTGTGTGTGTGCAAGACGGTGGACGTGAAAGTGATGTCGGACACATGTGTGTGTGTGTTAGTTAGGAAACACGAGGAAGGGATCTAACGCAGCCCGTGTGTGTATGTGAATGAGGTGGGTTTGGGAATGGGTGGATGGACGATTGGCTGCCAGGTGGGGTTTCACCCCACCCTACCCCAACCCAACCAACCCACCCTAACCAGCCCAACCAACCCAACCGCATTTTCCTGCCCGTAGCCACACCTGCAGGTGTCCCACGCTCTTGCCGTCGTGCGGCAGCTCCCGACCGGCGTCATCGACGATGCGCATGTCACACAGCACATGCGGCCGGCCCTGTTTCAGCTTGGAGGCCAGGTAGGCGCGGCGGAAGGACGTCAAGTCAGCACCGGTGCCGGAACCGGAACCGCTGGATCCGGCGCCGGCTGCGGATACATCGGATCCCGGCAGCTGCTGCAGCTGCTGGCGGAAGCCGCCGGGCGGGCGGGTGCGGCCGCCCAGGGAGGCGGGCTTGGGGTCTCCCAGGGTGCCCAGCGGCGAGAGCTCGGTCATGCCCCACAGGTGGCGGACCTCCACGCCGTGCCTGTGTGTATGTGTATGTGTATGTGTGTGTGTATGTTTTAGTGTTAGAGATTACAAGGGAGAGTACTATGAAAGACTTGTGCCGTGCCTGTGTGTATGTGTGTGTGAGGGGGGGTTGGTTGGTGCAGCGGTCTTGGTGATGACAGCAGTGAGGAGGGGGGGTTCCATGCATGTTAAATTAATGATGGGGGGGGGTTACACGCATTAGAGGTAGGATGAGAGGGCGTAGTCAGGTACCTAGGTGCAGTAGTCATGTCGTTACCTATGTCCGTGTATGGGCGGGGGTTGTCAGGTTGTGTTGGTGGGTGTGGGTGTGTGGGTGTGGGTGTGGATGGGTCACATTACAGTTCCACGCAAGTCGCTATGCCGCTGGTGACCAGGGCTGACGATCCCTGGTGTTATCCGGAGATGTGGGCGTATGAGTTCCAGGCATGGTGGGTGGGGGCTAAGATTCATTACGTGTGCGTGTGCGTGTGCGTGTGCATCTGCGGGTGGTGACTGGTGTCAGATGTGGATGGCTGGTAGGCGGTTGGTGGTTGGCGGCAGCAGGTCTGAAGGGAAGGTGGCGCATGGGGAGGGGGCCTGTTGCCGGTTGCGCAACGCGGTATGGCCCTGACTCATCCCCCTGTACATGTTGCCATGGGCGTGTAAGTAACACAGCCAACACACGCAGCCCAACGCCCCCCCCCCCAAAGTGACAGCGGTGTGCCATGTTGACACAGCGTTCCCGCATCGGTACCGACCACCACCACCAGCACCAGCAGCAGCACCACCACTCACTTGACCTCAAAGGCCTCGATCATGGACAGCGGAGCCGCCGCGCCGCCGATGGCGACCATCTTGAGGCTGCATGTGGTGGTGGTGGCGAGGGGCGGTGGCAGGCGAGGTGGGCGGGGCTGTTGGGTGGGTTTCGTTTCGTTTCGGCAAAAGCCAGTGCTGTGCAAGGCGATAGAGCATGTCCCGCAGGTTTGATGAACCCATTGAACCGCTATGAGCCGCTATGAAGCAACATCTTTCAGGAGTATATATCCCTCGCACACGAGACGGGCGGGTCTGTCCACACCAGTTGCCTGCTGTACAGGGGGAGTGCGCACGCACGCACGCCACGCACGCCACGCAGTCACGCACGCCACGCACGCCACGCAGTCACGCACCTGCTGAAGGTGAGGCCCTGCTCCTCGCAGTGGTTGAGCAGCGCCAGCCACACGGTGGGCACGCCGGCGCTCATGGTGACGCCGTACTCCTGCATCAGGCCGTAGATGGAGGCGCCGTCCAGGTAGGGGCCTGAGGTGAGGGCAATGGTGATGGTGGTGGGGCGGGGCGGGGCGGGGAGCGGGGGGGAGCGGTGTGGGGAGGGGGGGCCCGGGGGCAGGTGGGCAGGCAGGCGGGCAGGAAGGATGAAGTCAGCGCCCATGTTCCGGGCTCGCATTCCCTTCCCAAAGCCCCTGGCTCCGTCCGCTGCAGCCCGCAGCACACGGCCCATTATCCTCAGCCCCCAAGCAACCACCTTGCCGGCACGGCCGCCCACCCTACCGTACGCCGCCCAGGGGCCCTCGCCCTGCGCCCCCTGCGCCCGCCCTGCTCACGTACCCGGCAGCACCAGCCTCGCGCCCACGAGCGGCGCCGCAAACACCAGCCCCCACACGTTGGCGTGGAACATGGGCACCACCGCCAGGCAGCAGCTGGATGCGGCCAGGGGCAGGCTGTCGGCCTGGTGGGTGTGAGGTGGGTGTTGGTGAGGGGCGGCGGTGGGGCGTGTGGAAGGGGATGGAGGCACTTCATTTGTTAATGGCGGTAGTGGTGAGGTTGTGAAGCACCAGCGCAAGCCAACGCCAAACCAAGGTGCGACGGTGCCAGCAAAGCCCAGGCGGGCGAGGGAGACCGATGGCAGCGCCTGTGGCCGCTGGCTGCGTTTGGGCTGCGTGCGCGTGCGGTGTTGGGTCGGGTGGTGGTCTGTGAGCTCAGCCAGCAGGCCCCAGTTCCGCCCACAGTGCACGCCTTCACTCCCCCCACACACACATCCGTCTGCCAGCCCTAACCCCCCACACAGTCACACTCTCACACACACACTTACTTGCGCTCTCACACACACGTACTCACGCTCTCTCACACACTTACTCACGCTCTCTCACACATTTACTCACGCTCTCACACACACTTACTCACGCTCTCACACACATTTACTCACGCGCTCTCACACACTTACTCACGCTGTCACACGCACTTATGCATACATGCACGCACCTGCACCAGCAGCATAGCGTGCAGGTAGTTGGAGCGGTGCGAGTACAGCACGCCCTGAGGCAGGGGGACAGATGGGGACGTGGGCGGGAGGGAAGGTGGATAGGTGGGGCCGGGGCAGAAAGGTGGCAGAGGGAGGGGCAGAGAGGATCACAGGGGCAGGAAGCTCTCATTGCAAGCAATGATCTAGGTGCAGCGTGGCAGACACACAGTTGGATCGGATGCGCGCAAGTCGCAGTTGGATAAGATAAGGGCATGTTAGCGTTTACTGATGATGCCCTCCCACCCACCCCTTGCGCCCAAGCCCCACTCCCTCGTGCCCAACCCCCCCCCACACACACACACTCACACACACACACACACACACACCCACACACGTGTGATCTCTAACACACACACACACACACACACACACACACACGCACCTTGGGGTTGCCGGTAGTGCCGGACGTGTAGCACATGCCGCACGCGTCGTTTTCGTCCACCTGCGTCCACCTGTTCAGGCGGGGGACGCGGAAAGGTGGGGGGCGGGGGGAGGGGGAGGGAGGTGGCCTCACCCGTACTCACACGTAACTCGCGCAACCAGCACGCCGAAACACACACGGCGCACGCACGCGCCTGGCACCATCACACTTCCTTGGCGGGCAGACAAGAAGTTAGCGGCGCCTCATCATCACGCATAATGAGGATGAGGACAGTGGTAAGGATGACGTACAAAATGGATGCAGTCACCCGGCCACACCGTGCGGCCACACCCTAGCCTTGACCACGCCACCAGTCCACGCTCACACGTTACACACACGCTCATGACGTCACGACGCTCACAATGGGGAGGTCCACGTCACAACGTCCCGCTCACACGGCATCACACGGCATCACACGCTTCCATGGTCGACAGCCACCCCCCCGTTGGGTCTGGGGATTTTGTGCTCGCTTTGGTAGATTGGGGAACCGGAAGTAAGACGCCCTCCCCCTACCATACCCGCTTGCCTTCCCCTCCATCCGCCGTTTCGCCTCCCGCCCATGCCGCCATGGCCCATCCCGCCGACCCTTACTTGATAGCCCTGCCCTCCCTGCTTCTGTCTCTTTACCGTCTTGCAGAGCTGCGCGCGGGTTCCCATAGTTACTAGCCTTGCCCTGCCATTGCTTTTCCAGGTTCTCGACTTCCGCTCACAATCGCCGCCTTTGCTCCCTACATGTCCGTCGCGCCTTGCTGTTGGACGCTCCTACCTGGCGCTCTTCTGTTCGAGTCCAGGTGGGTATTCTAGTATGGGGATTTAGTCTGTAATGGGGTCCGCGCGCGGCTCTGACTTGACATGCATGGACACCCACACACATACACACACATACACACACACCTGAACTCTGCCAGCGCCGCGCCGCCGCCCGCCGCCGCCGCCGCGCCCAGCAGCTCCTCGTAGCAGTGCACGCCCACGCCCGGTGGCAGGCCGGAGGTGGGCGGCATGTTCAGCCTGGAGGAGCGGCAGGGGGAGGTGGAGGTGGAGGTGGGGTGGATGGGCGGTGGTGGCGGCGGCGGTGGTGCAGGGAGTGCAGGGTGTGGAGGGCTGGGAGAGGGGCGCTGTTGATGTGCGTGCGTGAGACAATGCGTGGTGGAGTGCAGTGGGGTGCTGCGCAGCGGTGGGGTGTTGCACCGCACGCGCGGCGATGCGTACGGCGCTCTGTGAGAGTCTGTGCTGGTTTGAGGCAGCAGCACGGAAGCAACGTGCGGCGAGCCACTCCCGCACCCCGCGTCCCCCGCCCCGCCCCATCCCACACAAACACGCACACCCCAGGCACGCTGCTCCCCATCATCCGCACCCACCCACGTATACAAGCAACCCGCCCCCGTACACGAGCGCCCCACTTTGGGTCGCTTTGGTTTCTGGAATGAACTACCCACCCTAACCCAAACATCCACCCAAACCCTTCCTCCCTCCGCCCAAGCGCACACACCAGTCCACACCCTCCCCACCAACCGCACCTGTCCGTGAGCAGCACCACGTGCTTGACGCCGGGGCAGCCCGGCAGCACCTTCTCTAGCAGCGGCACCATGGTGGCATCCGCCAGCACCAGCTCATCCTGAGTGAGTGAGTGAGTGAGTGAGTGATTGAGTGAGTGAGTGTGTGTGTGTGTGTGTGTGTGTGTGTAAATACCAGCCCATCCTACACCAAAACCAAATTAGCGAGGGGGGCAGTGTGGGTCGTGTGTGTTTGTGCATGTGTGGGTGTGGGCGTGTGTGGGCGTGGGTGTGGGTGGGTGGTGGGTGGACTAGGAACGCGAGATAGAGGGAAGTGTAGGCCGTGGGTGGGCGTACGTGTGTACGTGTGTGCCCGTGCTCCTGCATCAAGCGCTTCACGTTCTTTTACTTAGCCCACTTGCCCATGCCCCCACCCCCGCACCTCCACACTCTCCACCCCTCTCCTCCACCCCCCACACACTTCTCCCTCCTCGCGTTTTCTAACACTTCTCCCTGTTTGTTTTGTTTTCGTTAACACACATGCACGCCCCCAAACCTGCGCGTCGTTGGCGATGTAGACCAGGTCCTTGACGCTCAGCCGCAGGTTGAGCGTGTGGCAGATGGCACCGCACCCCATGATGCCGTACCTGTGGGGGGCCGGCAGACAGGCAGGCAGGCAGGTAGCAATGGTGGCGTGGCGCAACGTGACGTGACGTGGCGTGACGCGGGAGCTGAAGTGTTGTGAAGGCATGTGTCAGACTGCATGTACTCGATTGCATGCGCGGGGCAATGTGTGTATGTGTGTGTGGCCGCTGTTTGGGGCTGGTGAATGGTTGTGGCCTTTGTTGCTGACACGGCACTTGCCCAGACACCCACTTGCTACCCAAGCAGCTCAGCTAGTCGCTTTTGGTGCACCTCAGCGCGCCCTGCTGGGCAACCATCACATGGGTAGGTCAGCACACGCCCCCCCCCGCCGCACCGTGCCGCCGCACCCACCAAGCCTCCATGTGTCGGGAGGTGTTCCATGCCAGGGTAGCCACGAAGGTGCCCTTGCTGCGTCCGTGTTTTGGTGGGGTGGGGGTGGGGGTCAAGGAGGAGGGAGGTAAGCAGTCGAGTTTGGGAGGCAAGGGAAGGGGACGGGAGGGGGAGCGGAGGGAAGCGGCCTCGGTCCCGCGAAGGGGTGCCCATGTCAGGAGTTTCGGCAGCAGCGGGGGGCCTTCAAGCTGTGCGTTGTGCGCGTTCAACGTCTGCCCGTTGAGTTGCATGTTCGTGCCTGGAGGATGCGGCACGCTAGCCGAGGCAAGGTGCTATTCCGAAAAGCGAAGACAGGCCGTCGCGGAAAACCTAGTCTCCACAGGGTCAAGGCGTATCGCGATGTGCGGCCCCTCCAGGTGGCAAGCCAAGGTCTGCTGCGTGACTGCTGTAAGCGCTCAACCACACAAAGCGAGCGAGCCCGCGCGGGCATGCGGCATGAACCGCGGCGGTTGGTCTGCAAAGCGCGCGGGATGCCAGCGCGCTGCCCGCGCTGGCCGCGACAGCAAATTGTATGGCCACCAGGCGCCACAGGGCCAATCCGCATGCAATCAGCGCGCGCGGCGGGGACAGTGCCGGAGCAACACCTCACTTGCACGTCAGCACGAGGCGCTCGTTCTCTTTGCCTTGCAGGCCATGCCTGCTCCTGCGCACCTACCGGACCCCAAGACTCTGCAGCGCCAACGCGCACAGACGCGCCCGCTTGTGCAGCTCCTGGTAAGTTGTCACTAGGATGCCGCCCTCGACCTGCCGCGATATGACCGCCTGCTCAGGATGCCATTTCGCTGCATAGTCAAGTATTTGTGTCACATTTAGGGGTGTCTCTTGCATTAGTCCTCGCATTTTTACAGCCCAGACAAGTTGGCGAGTGTTGTTCCAGCTGAGGCTACTGCTTTAAGCCTCCCGATTACCGGTCTGTACTGGAGGTAACCAAGGCTGCTACTGCACTGCCGATACAGCGGCAACACATGTGTGGAATGCGCATTGCTCGATCCGGGCTGATGGGCTCTGGCTTCCAGGTCTGGTGCACCTGACCGCAAACTTGCTATTCTCATAACTGTTACCACTCGATAAAGGCAGTCAATTGTTTCATTGTCCGCCACTGGAGGCATTTAAGAAAGTGAGCAATCTGGGTTTGGTCTTTTACCCCGTTCTCAACTCCATTTGAGTACACATTTTACGGCACCTATGTTAGTGGTGCCTGGTAGGCCTGGGGCCAGTCTAGGGGCCGGCATCAGTTAGAGCCCAAGCCCGGCCAGCGCTATTCGCACAGCCAAGATGGCAGAGGTCATCGACCTGGCGCTGGAGGACTCTAGCAGCGAAGAGGACGGGGCGCCGGCCACGACATCACGCAAGAGACCTCGGCTGGGAGGTCCGCTCGGCGCCACCCCGCACGCAGCTGCCCACCGCCGCGGCGCTGCGACGGCCCCGCCTGCGCCGGCAGGCGAGCCAGACGTCGTGGAGCTGTTGTCTTCCTCGTCCTCTTCCTCCTCTGAAGATTCGGAATCTGGCAGTGACAGCGGTGACGGTGGCAATGGTGGGCCAGACGCAGACTCTGAGGGCGGCGGCGGTGGCACCTCCACCCGCACGGACACCGCGTCTGAGGACAGCGGACGGAGGGGCGCTGCAATGACCCGTGCCGGCGGCAGCGGCAGTGGCCAGCAGCAGCCCCATTGGCGGCCTGGGCTAGAGCCCCAACGGCGGCCGGCGGCGCGGCGCAGGCTGAGCAACGTCGTCCAGTCTTCATCATCATCATCCGAGTCATCTCCATCCTCGTCCTCATCCTCGGGGTCCTCGTCCGCGGCTTCTTCCGGCGACGAGGGCGAGGGGCCGCGCGGTGGCGGGCGGGCAGCGGGGGCAGCGGCAGCGGCCGCCAGACCGGCAGCTACTGCATCTGCGCCAGCCGCAGCTGCAGCCTTGACAGAGGCGGGCACAACCCTGGCAGGGCAGGCAGCGCCGGTCGGCGCGGGGGCGGCCAGCAAGCCGGCTGCTGCTGCTGCGGCGGCGGCGGCTGTGGCGGCGGCGGACAGCGACAGTGATTCTGACCTGGAGGTGGAGGTGGTGGCGGAGAAGGGCCAGGTGGGTGGGTGGGTGGGTGGGTGGGTGGGTGGGTGGGTGGGTGGGTGGGTGAGTGGGTGGGTGGGTGGGTGGGTGGGTGGGTGGGTGGGGCTGCCGGCGGCGGCGAAAGCACCGGGGGCGGGGGCCGTTGAGGTAGAGTGAGAGCGCAGGTGTGTGTGGGCATGTGTGTGGAATGGCCCGCTGCTGCCGCCGGCAGTGCACACCGGAACCTGACGGCATCCGAGCATATACCGTAGTGGTCATATTGATGAACTCTACTCACCCAGTCACCGGACGGCTCCGGGGGACATGCGCTGGCTGGCGCGATGTGGTGCGCAGGTTACGACGCGCGACTGGCCGCACCCTCGGCCCGACTGCGCGGTGCACAAGTTCACGCTGCCGGCAGCGGGCGGTGGCGGCGGCGGCTGCCCCGAAAACGGCAAGCATTGCGATATGGTGAGGCGGGGAACGGGGCGGGGCTGGCGGCAGGGCCGTTGCGCGCGCTTTATGAGGCGTCCCGATGCTCGCGGCGAGATGGGGGCGATGCGCAGAGCTGTGCAGCTGTGCCGCCGGCACCGCAATTGCTAAGCGAGCTAGCTTCCGACCTGTGTTGCTGTCATCAACCTGTCAACATGCCGCTGGCCTGCTTTTCCGCCGCTGCGCAGTGCTACTGCTTTGTGTGCGATGGCAAGGCCTCGGAGTGCGCCTACTGGGGCACAGGTGAGCAAACACAGAAGGGGGCGCAGCGCCCCCGCTGGGCACACCCTTACCTTGTTTCCGCGGTACAGCCAGCCCCCGGCGGCCACTGCCCCGCGTCCGTGCCGCCCCGCCCCGGCGCGCCCGCAACCGCTTACCACAACGTTATGCCGTTATGCCGTTGTGCCGCGGCTTTGTTGGAAACTGCAGGCGACCGGAAAACGGACCACGCAAACGCTCGGCCCAAGGACTCGTACTGGGCGGCGCTCAAACGCGCGGCTCGCGATGCTCGAGACCGTGACCGCGAGATTGCTGCCTGCGCCGCCGCATCCGCAGCAGCCGGCGGCGGCGGCGGCGGCGGCGGCGGGAACACCAACAGCACCGGCACCGGCACCGGCACCGGCACCGGCACCGGCACCGGCCAGTGCGCGGCGCTACTGAAAGCGGCGTTCGAGGGCGGCCCGCTGCCGGCGGCGCCGCCGCTGCACCGCCCGCCGGCGCAGCGCGGCGCGCCGTCAGCAGGCACGCGGCCCTTCGACGCCGCGGGGCCAATGCTGGCCTCACACGCCTCCATGCGGCCCGGCCCGGCGGGGGCGAGGCCACACGTGCCGCTCCGCAGCATTGGCTCCGCACCGGCGGGCGGCGGCGGCGGCGGCGGCAGCAGCAATGCCTACATGCATCAGCCGGCGGCGGTGCACGCGGCCATGGCGTCCATGGCGGCGCTAGCGGCCGGCCCGCTGGCGCCGCCGCCGCCGCTGCCGGCCGGCAAGCACTGGCGGCCGTGCTGCCCGCGGCACGGCTTCACGTCTTGGGCGGCGGCGCTGGCGGAGGCGGCGGCGGCAGAGGCGGCGCGGATGTGGGGCAGCGTCGGCCGCGGCGGTGGCGTGCAGCCCAGCGACTACACTCGCATGAACCGCTGGTACTGCCCGGATGTGAGTTTGCGTCCTTGCATTTACTTGGTGTCCTTGCTGATATTCCTGCTAGTTCTGTTTATGTTTATGATGTGGTGGTGGGCCGCTGTGAATTCAAACGGGCGACTGAGCACATCGTGCACCAGACCTGCCACACGCCGTGACGCCCCCGCTGCTGCATGGCTGCGTGTCCTACCGCGCCCTCGCTGCCCCCAACCGCTGAACATCACAAGCACGATCTTACCATGCATGTCCACGCATTCACACGCCCTGACCGAGTGACCGCCCACCACCTGCCCGCCCACCACCTGCCCGCCCACCACCTGCCCGGCCGCCCCCCCCCCCGCCGCTCCTGCAGTGCATCTGCTGCAAGTGCGGCTGCCCCGCCTCCCAGTGCCG
Source organism: Chlamydomonas schloesseri (assembly GCA_016834595.1). Classification (NCBI taxonomy): domain Eukaryota; kingdom Viridiplantae; phylum Chlorophyta; class Chlorophyceae; order Chlamydomonadales; family Chlamydomonadaceae; genus Chlamydomonas; species Chlamydomonas schloesseri. The sequence goes on from JAEHOD010000035.1 coordinate 1,072,990, forward strand.
CAGCTGGGGCTCTGGTGAGCGGTGCGGCGGTGCCTGAGGCGCAGACGGGCCGGGGGGGGGGGGGCTTTCAGAAGACACAGAAGGTCGTGCGGCTGTCGGTCCGTGTGTTACCAACGGAACGAGTCGCCCGCAGTCGGTCCGTGCGTGTGTGCGTGCGTGTGTTAGAGGTCACAAGGGAATGGTAGTAAACGGAAACGGAGAGGATTCGTTGCAATCGCTCGGAGTTACAAGGGAGTGTGTGTGTGTGTGTTAGAGATAACAAGGGAGAGTACTATGTGTGTGTTGGTAAACGGAAACGGAGAGGAATCCCCGCAATCGCTCGCAGTTACTGACGGATACGCACCGAATACTTCTTGGACGGTACCGCGTAGCCCCGGTAGTCATACTTACCCGCAGAAATAGCCTGGAACCCGTCGGGCGTTCGCGAAGCAAACCGACCCCGACATGCACCCATATGCTTGTGACATGCGCCTAAAAACGTTTACCCAGCACGCCTAATTCCCTGATTCCCGCCCGCTGTCCGTAGTCTCACCTACAGGCGGCAGAGGAAGCATAGGCAAAGGGCGGCAGCGCGAAAGTGTCACGGGCATGGCAAAGAAAAAGAGGCGGCAATGCTAACGGCGTGCAGCAAGCAAGCTAACTAGACACGCAGCCCGCCCAATCCCAACCCAGGAAACGGCTCTCCTCCCTAGTGGAGGAGAGGACGAGGCAGGGCAGGCGGCGCGCTTAAGACAACTCGGCGGAATGGGGCGCAGTGGCGGGCGCGGTTGCAGAGCTGCGGAACGTGCCAAAACCCCACGCAAAAACCCCGTAATCCCGGGTGGCGTCGCCCAACCCGATAAGCCGCAGTGACCCCGCTGACCGCGGCTGTGTGTGAGTGAGGCACGCCGTGGGCTGGCGGGGGCTGGCCCCCCGCTCCCCGCTCCACGGCAGCACCGAGACTAGGGATGCACGCGGCCGCAGTGGCCGCGTCGGTATGCACACGCACGCAACACAAGTACCCCCCTGAATGCTAACGCCACATGGCGGTGGCCCAGAGCTCCACAGGCGGTGGTCCGCGCCAGCGTTCAGGGGCGCATGACGGCACTCGGGCGCCGGCGGGGTAGGGCGACGGCGTGCGGGTTGGTAGGCCGGGTGACGAAGAAGCGGTGGGTGAGCTCCGCCAGCGTGCCAGGTGGCGGTGGTGGCGGGGTCGGGCCGTGGTTGGCGGCGGCTTGGGGCGCGCCGGTAGCGGTGTGGGCGGTGGCGGGCAGCCGCAGGGGCAATGCGGCCGCGGTCGTCGTTGGTATAGTCGGTGCCGCGCCGACGTTAGCTCCGTGACGGTAGAATACGCCAGTACAGCTTCAATGCGCTTCTTGTGACGGTTCCAGTGGGTACGAGCATCAGCGAAGTCTTGAAGGCGTTGTTGAAGGTCGGCGTCGGCCATTTGTCGCCCAAACCCCCTAACCCAGCTCCGCGCTCCCGGCCCATGAGAGGCAAAAGGTTGGACACAGGAATAGAAAACAAGTAGTACCGGAGGGCTTATATAGCCCCCAGCCCAGTAGCCCACGAGCAAGACATTAGCCCACCCACCAGTCCCGAAAAAACGGTAGCCCCGAGCCCCGATGTGTGTGTGTGTGTGTGTGTGTGTGTGCGTGAGTGCGCAAGTGCGTGCGCGCGCGCACGGCGCTGCCTGCACTATACCGTACGTGCCCCCCCCCCCGCATGTAGCCCACGCTCTTCTCCTCATGCTTCTGCATTGAGTATTGTTTATCGGGCTGAAAATAACGACAATAACCCCTTTACTAATCATGAGTCTTACGCCCCGCTCCTGCCCCTGGCTGACGCCCCCCCCCCCCCACAGGCGCCAGCCCAACCGACCATGCAAATCTTGCACCGCCGCCCGGCGCCCAGCAGCAGCAGCAGCAGCAGCAGCAGCAGCAGCAGCAGCAGCAGCAGCAGCAGCAGCAGCAGCAGCCCTACGGCGGCGCGACTGCTGCTACCACTGCCGCAGCTGCCGGCGCCTGCCCGCTGCAGCCCGTGTGGCCAGGAGGCGGCGGCGGCGGCGGCGGCGCTGCCACGAGCCTACAGGCTCCAGGGCTTCCGGGCTTCCTGCAGCCCACGTGCCCCGGCGCGCCCGGCACCGCTGGCGCCGGCGGCGGTGGGACCACACTGATGTCACACTGGCCGCAGCCTCAGTACACGGCTGGCGGCGGGCCCGTGCAGCAGCCCCCAGCGCCACCCGGCACGGCGCTGGGGGCGGCCTGGCCGCAGCACCACCAGTCCCACCACCACGGCCACCTGCAGCCCCATCAGCTGAACCCGGCGCACCCACTCGCCTTCCGCCGCACCTACGTCCCGCACCAGCCCGTGCACCTCCCCAACATCCGCCCGCCCGCGCCACCCGTGCGCGCACCCACCGCCGCCGCCGCTGAGCAGCAGCAGCAGCAGCAGCAGCAGCAGCAGCCTGCCGTCTCCGGGGCGGCGGCGGCGGCGGCCATGGCCGCGCCGCCGGGGGCGGCTACGGGCGCGACCGTGGCTGCGGCAGGAGGAGGACAGCCGCAGGCGCCGCAGCCATGGCCACAGGCGGCGCAGCCATGGCCGCAGGCGCAGTGGCTGGCGCAGCCGGCGGCAGCGGCGCCAGGGCAGCAGCCGCTTTTGCCGCCGCCCCAGCCGCCGCCGGATGCAGCGGTCGCCCCGGCGGCGGCGGCGGCGGCGGAAGCAGAAGCGGATGCTGGCATTGCAGCCGCCCCGGCGAGGGAGCCGGAGTGGTGGGAGTATGTGGACTATGTGTGCGGCGCCGTAGACAAGGCGGTCGACTTCATCAGCAGCACACGAGAGGTGCTGCGGCCGGCGGCGGCGGCCGCCGCGGCGGTGAAGGCGGCGGGCGGTGGCCAGGCGGCGTCGGCAGGCAAGGTGGCGTCAGGGGGCCAGCCGGCGCCGTCCGCCGGCCAGCCGACACCGGCGCCGGCGATTTCGGCGCCGGCCGGAGCGGCGGATGCCGTGCCAGGAGCGGCGGCCGGCGGCGCGGCGGCGGCGGCGGATGGGGGCTCTGTGGGCTCGCCACCGGCGGCTGCAGTGGGCTTCAAGCAGGCGGGGGCGGCGGCGGCGGCGCCCGCACCGTCAGGAAGCGTGGGGACAGCATCGGTGGGCGGCGGCCAGTCGCATGTGATGGGTGGTGGCCCCGGCCCTGCTGGCAGTGGCCCTGATGCAACAGCCCCTACCTGCAGCAAGGAGGGCGCGGCCGCTGGGTGCGGTGCGGGTGCTGTCCCCACGGCTGTCGCCGCCGCGGCTCCACCCATGCGCGGCAAGGTGCTGCAGGCGCTCCCACATTCGCCGGATGGAGCTAGCTCGGGGGCCGCGGTGGCGGAGGCGGCCGCTCCTTCGGAGGAGGCCGCGGCAGTGGTGGTGACAGGCACCGCTGGCGCCGCGGCTGAGGCAGCAGCCGGCGCGGGGGCAGCGGGTGTGGGGCCGGGAGCTGCGATGCCGGCAGCATCAGCAGCAGCAGCAGGGTCGGCAGCGGCGCAGGGCCAGCCGCCCCAAAGGATAAAGATACGCATGAAGCTGCCGCCCGCTGGGGGCGGCAGCGCGGCGGCGGCCCTGGCGCCTGCGTCTGCACATGTACCGGCTCCCACGGAGGGTGCAACGTCTCCGCCCGCCCCAGTGGCCGCAGCTGCCGCCCCGGCGGCCGTTGTTGCGGCGGAGCAGCCGGCACCTTCCGCGGCACCAGCATTAGCCGCTGCCGCAACTGCTGAAGCAGCGCCGAACGGACACACAGAGCAGCGGCGGCAGCAGCAGCAGCAGCAGCAGGCGGCTGCCGTGGCGCCGCCGCCGCGGCCTCCGGCGCCGCGCCTCAAGGTCAAGCTCAAGCTGCCCAGCGGTGACCTTGGGCCCGGGTCCGGGTCCGGGTTGCGCTCTCCGGGCGGAGCGGGAGCAGGAGCAGCAGCAGGAGCAGCAGCGGGGCCTGTGGCGGGGTCGGGGGCAGGAGCAGGGGCGGGGGCGGGGGCGGGGGCAGCTGATGGTGTGTCGGGCGGAGCTCGCTAACAGGGCCTACCGCTGACAACGGCGCAGTTGCCGGTCAGGGTGCTCGAGAACGGGTTGGTGGCGGCAGCTCGGCGTCTCGCACCAGAGCTGCTACCGGTATTTATTTGGCCAAGCACGCACAGGCCCCCAACTTAGATTGCCAAGATAGCAACCGCAGGCTGTGTGTGTATCCGCCAACAGGGTGCGCGTCGGTCCTACTATACAGCAACGTTGTACATATAGAATGCTTGATGTCATTATCCACGCACGACTAGCCACTCTGGCTCAGGAAGAATTAAGCTCCGCCAGAACTGGCGCTTTTTACGGATACCGGTAAACACGTCGAGGGACTGAACCCCTTTGTTTGATTGATGGACATGGTAGGTATGCGTCATACGTCACTTCCGTCCACGTGGCGCGTCTGTTCCCAGGTGTGGTTTGATGAGCCTCTGGCAGGGGTTTTAGTGTTTGCCTGTTTGGTATTGCCCTGGTCTAGCTAGCAGCTGTGTACTGTAGCAAGTGCCGGGACACACGTCGAGTGCACACTGTGCAGCTGCTGCCTTGCAGTGCAGGGGGTGGTGGGGGCGGCGCGGGCAGGACCACGTGTGACGTGTGCGTCGGGGGGGGGGGGCACCCGCGCGGCACAAGGGGTGGCGCTGGTCGGACTGACAGACCAAGGGACTTGAAGCAGCACTCGGCAGCATGTGGCCTGACTGAACGAGGACTGACACTGTCTGTTGGCCAGCGGCAGCGACATAATAAGCTAATATCGGGTAAAAGTAAAACAGTTTCAGCAGGCGTGGGCCGCAGTGTGTGTGTGTGTGTATGGGGGGTGAGGCGGCACCCAGCCCACGTGTGACGGGAGTCATATCGCCATGCAGGGGTTTGATAAATGCGGAGCCATGTCCAGGCTGCACACCTGAGGGTTAGGGCGGCGGTTTGTTCTACGACTCGCGCCTGTGACGCTGCGACTCGGGCCTGTGACTTTGACGTCGAGCGTCCTGCAGGAAAGCCAACGGCGGGCCATTGAACGTCGCGTAATTTCAGCACGTGTACGTTAGGTGCAGGCGGGTGCAGGACTCTGGTTCGCAACACGAGCATCAACAAGTTACTTGTGACTGCACGGCTAGACGGCTTCGGTGCTTTATCTGCAGGGGTTTATCTGCGGAATGGGGGCCTGGGGTTTAGGCCCTCAGGAGGTTCAGCAGTCTGGGCCCGGCACGGCCTCACCGCCGGGGGGCCTGGTCTGGTCCTGCCTGGCCCGCTTGGGTGCCTGGCCTGCCAAGCTGTGGCTTATGGGTAATTTGAGCGCACACGAAAGGGAGCACCTGAACGACAGATACCCACGGGCGATTAAGCCATGTTATCAGAGGGAGCAAAAGCCGGAGCCCGGGCGGGGGCGCAGAGGAAGGGAGGAGAGAGGGAGCGCAGTCGCGAATGAGCGGCCAGGGCCAGACATCCTCAACCGACCTCTTCAGTGCTGGGAGTCAAGCTCTGCTGGGAAACCTACTAAAGCAAGTACATGCAGCATCCACGCCTTCCAAACCAGAAGTCTGGGTGGCCTGGCAGTGCAGAAGTGCTTAACAACGACATGAACACTCCTTGCTCTACAGCTCAGTTCGGCAACACGGTTCAATGAACATTTAATGACACTCGGTTTACTTGAAAATGGGCATACAGACCCGGAAAGCCAAGGCTGGGGCCCAAACCCGGGCTAATTGTGCGCGTCGACGACCGCGGAGGCAGTCGGCCCTGGCGCTGCTCAAACGCGGTTTCGGCGTAGCCAAATCAGATGAGGCCCCAACAGGCGCCCGGCCTACTAAACGGCGGCGCACAGCTCGGGCTCCTGCGACCACCGCGGAGTCCAGTCAGGAGTCCAGTGAGGATGGCGACGTGAGCGGAGGCACCGAGGAAGCCAGCGGCGGCTCCGAGGAAGAGGGCTCCGAGGAAGGGAGTGAAGAGAGCTCCAGTGGAGAGGAGGGGATAGGTAGTGACGACGAGAGCGAGGAAGGCGAGGAGGAGGAGGGAGGCACGGACGGGGAGGGAGGGGAAGCGGGCAGCAGCGGCGGCAGTGAGGCGGAGGAGGCCGGTGGCGGCAGCGCCAAGCGGCCGCGCACCCGCAGCAGCGCACGCGCTGCCGCTGCAGCCAGCAATGCCGCAACCGCCAAGCGCGCCCGCGGCCGCCCCCGTGGCAGGGGTGCCGCCCGCGGCGGCGCGCACACCCGCACCGGCACCCGCACCCGCACCCGCAGTGCAAGCCCCACAGCGGCCGGGCCCGCCACGCGCAGTGCGGCGGCCACTCGCCGGGGTGCGACGCGCCGACAGGCGTCCATGCGGCGCGCACAAGCGGCGGCGGCGGCGGCGGCGGCGGCTGCCAAGGGCCCGGCCGCACGCGCGCGGTCCCACGCAACGCGGGGGCGGGGACGGCCGAGGAGCGGGCATGCGGAGGTGGCATCGACATCGGAGGAGGAGGAGGAGGAGGAGGAGGAGGAGGAGGAGGAGGAGGAGGAGGAGGGCGAGGAGGAGGAGGGGCGAGGAGGAGGAGGGGGAGGAGGAGGACGAGACGTCGGAAGAGGAGGGCGAGGGCGAGGAGGAGAGTGACGAGGACGGGGAGGGGCAAGGGGCGGAGCCGGAGCCGGAGGCCGCAGGCGGGCGGGTGCAGCTCCACCCGCATGGCGCAGCGGCGGCGGCGGCGGCGGCGGTGGCAGGACGACCCAACCGGGCCCGGGCAGCCGCGCACAGCACGCTAGCTGCAGCGGCAGCGGCGGCTTCGGCGTCGGGCCACGTGTCTGGAGCCGACATGGAGGACGCCTACGCCCGCCTCACAGCACTGATGGCCCGTGCGGCCGCGCAGTCGGCGGCGCAGCGGCGGTGGCCATCGGCAGCCGGGAGCGGCGGCGGCGGCGGCGCTGCCGCGTCGCCGTCGGCTGTCGCCAGAGCTGCAGTCGCCTCTGCCGCTTCCAGGGGCGTTATGCTCGCAGACTTGCAAACCAACACGTTGATATCGCTCGCCAGCGGGGCGCGGGTCACGGGCGACGGTGGTGCAGCGGCAGCGGCAGCCATGGCAGCTGGAGGACTGGGGCGTGTGCCCGGCGCGGGCACAGCCGCACGGGCAGGGACATGGACGGGGCCAGCTGCAGGAACGGGAGCGGGACGGGGCCCGACGCAATCAGCGTCAGGGGCAGCCGCGGCTGCGGCTGCGGCTGCGGCTGCAGGCGGCAACACTAGGTGGTCCCAGTCCGCGGCTGCGGCTGCGGCTGCGGCTGCTGGTGCTGCGACATATGCACAGCCGCCTGCACCGCCTCGGCGCAGTGAACCAGCTGCTCGGGCGGCAGCGCCGGCTACTGCCGCTGCTACTGCGGCTGCTGCTGCCGCCGACTCCGACTCCGACAGCGACGTGATTCTCGTGGAGGAGCGCAACCCTGGCGACGCGCGCGGCGGCGGCGGCGGCGGCAGTGGTGGTGACGTGCTGGCGGTGGAGGAGCGGCCGTCGGGCAGGGCGGCGGCGGCCGCGGCGGCAGGTGGTGGCGGCGGCGGCGGCGTGAAGCAGGAGCTGCGGGCTGGGTCTGCAGGGCCCGGCGGCGGCGGCGCTGGGGAGGAGGAGGACCTGGACGATGACGAGGAGTTGCGCATTGTGGGAGAGGTTGGGCAGGTGAGTTGTGCAGGTTGGTGTCTGAGGCATAAAGCGGGGGATGTGTTCACACCTGGGCAATGGTTGCTGCTGCTGCGCGCGAACCTGCCGCTGATGCGTGTGCCGCCGCCACTGCCGTGTGAGCCACCGCGCCAATTGGGTTTCAACCGGGTGCGGCCGTGTGGCACATTGGCGCCTTGGGACTACTGCCACACCTCACCCGGGCCTTCGCCGCCCCTGTTGCCCTGCACTGCCGGCGCCCCTCTACCCAACCCTCAGGTGGCCAACCGCGACTTCCCGCACCCGCGGCCCGACTGCGTCACCTTCCGCTTCAAGGCCGGGAGCGGCGGCGGCAGCCGCGGCAACGCCCCGGCGGCGGATGCAGCGAACTGGAAGCACTGCCCCAACGTGCGTGCGTGCGTGCGCTACACGCGTGCAGGGGGCGGCTCGTGGTGGGCTTCTGCGTGTTGCAGGCAAACGTCATAGTGTTAGAGTTCACAAGGGAGAAAACAAATGAAAGACTTGTATAGTGTGTGCGCTGCTTACGAACGATCTTGCCATGGTGAGCCACCACCGCCTGCCTGCCTCTCCGCCTCCGCGGCCCTCGCCCGCCGCTGCGCAGTGCTACTGCTACGTATGCGACGTCAAGGCCTCGGAATGCCCTTTCTGGGGCACAGGTGAGCACAGCGGAAATAGCAACGCAGCCCCCGACTGAAGCAAAAGGGAGAGAAGCGCTTGCCGGGGGCGCTTCGCGCAAGCTCGATGACCCTTGACCGGTATGCAGCCACGACCCGCCCGTCGCGTGCAGCTCGCAGCCCAGCACTGACGGCTTTGCAGCTTGGTGAATTACGCATTACCTTTGCAACAACAGCAGACGCTCGCTCCACACCTGTGTTGTTAACACAACGAAACCGCTCCACACCCGTGTGTGTGCCTGCTGCGACTTGCTCCAGGGGGGCGAGAGCGGGACCACGCCAACGCCCGCGCCACGCCCTACTGGACGCGGCTGCGGCGGGAGGCGCGCTCCGGCAACCGCCCGCTCGTCAAGGCCGAATTCAAATCCAGCGCACCGCTGCCGCCGCCGGAGCCGCCGCAGCAGCGCATGCCGCCGCCGCCGCCGCCGCCGTACCCGCCGCCGCCGCCGCAGCAGCAGCAGCACCAGCGGCAGCAGCAGTACGGCCAGCAGATTGGGTCGCAGTACGACCCCAGGACGATGCGGCTGGCGGAGTCACGCGCAGAGGCTGTGCGCTACATGCAGGGCCGAACGAACGGCAGCGGCAGCAACGGCGGCGGCGGCGGCAGCGGCGGCGGTGCGGGGCTCAGCGGGGATGGGTGGCGCGACGTCATTGACGCGGCGGCCCGCGGCGCTGCCTCCGCAGGGCCGCAGCGGCGGCGCTTGCGCCGCGGAGACGGTTCTTGGCTGGACCAGCCGTACGGCGGCGACGGCGGCCGGGCGGCCGCCGACAGCGCTGCTGGTGGCTACTACAGCAGCAACGGCGGCGGCGGCAGGTCGCGAGGCGGCGGCGGCGGTGGCGGCAGCGGTGTGCATGTGGACGCGGCTGACACGGACATGTTTATGGCGGCCATGGCTCGCATGCTGGCGGCGGCGGCTGGGCCCGCAGCGGCGGCGGCGGGGGCGGCGGCGGGGACGGCGGCGGCGCGCCGGCAGTGGGCCGAGCAGGGTGGCGATGCAGGAGGCGGCCGGCTGGGTGGCGGGGCGGCGGCTGGCGGGGGCGGCGCGGCAACGGGGGCTTCATCGCGCGCTTTCTATCAAACGACGCAGCAGCAGCAGCAGCTGGAGCGGCAGGAGTGGGAGCGGGAGCAGGAGCGGGAGCGGGATGCGCGGCCGCGGCAGCCAGTGGTGTGGCAACCACCGCCGCGGCTGCAGGCGCCGCCCCCGCTGCCACAGCAGCAGGCTCGGACGCAGCAGCACCCGCAGGAGTGGCGGCCGCCACCGCCACCGGCCCCGGCACCGGCACCGGCACCGGCACGCTACCCGCGTCTTCCACCCGCACCACCCGCGCAAGCCCAACAGGCGACACGGTACCAAGCCCCGCCGCCGCCACAGCTGCCGCCCCAACGACAGTCGTACACGTACGAAGCAGAGCCGCCGCAGCAGCATCAGCAAAACCAGCAGCAGCAGCAGCAGCAGCAGCAGCAGCAGCAGCAGCAGCGGCAATGGTACGGCACTGGCACCACCACCCGGCAGGCCGTGCCCGTACAGGTTGTGTACGGCTCGGCTGTGCCCGTGGCCCAGTGGCCGGTGCCGGCGGCGCAGCAGCCCCAGCTCGTGTACATGGTGCAGACGCAACGTACGGCTGGCGGCAGTACAGCTGGCGGCGGCGCCGCCGCCGCGCAGCCTGTCGCCTTGGCGGGCGCTCAGATAGTGCCAGTGCAGACGCTGCCTGCCGTACTCGCTTACCAGGCGGCGCCGTACCAGCAAGCAGCTACGAATGCTGCGGCTGGCCGGGGGTACGGCCAGTCGGCGTACGGTGGCGGCGGCGGCGGCGCGTCAGGGTCGTCGTCTTCGTCGCAGCCTCCGCAACAGCAGCGCTCCAATAGCCTGGTGTGGCGCTACGAGCCGCCCGGAGGCCGCGGGCAACAATAGAGCGCGGGGGCGCTCTCACGCCAACCTCAGAAGCACAGCCCTCATCAGCGTTGTAGGATGCAGATGCCTGAGAGTCTTGCTTGTTTGCTGCGCATGAAACACGGCCCTATCCAAGGTTGCACCATTCATGGAGGAAAGGTTCGGCCATGCTGCAACTGCGCAAAGTAGTAAGAGCTGGAGATTTGCGTGATAAGGAGTCAGTGGGAGTCAAAGGAGTTAGTGGGGCCTGCATGGACCTCAAGCCATGTAAATGCTCAATGCTCAATGTGATAAGGAGCGCCGGGCTGGATGGGGTTGCGTTTGTTTTATGGGAGCTTCTGGGATTTGCTGGTGTTCGAGAGCTCAGGCAACGACTGCGTGATTGTTCTTGGTGTATAATTTGCAGCGGGCGATCTACTACAGTATTACACATCGCATCTATTATCTGGACGTATCGTACTGCCAAGGAATGGGGACAGCGCGCGCGGAGACCTGGCACAGTGCAGGAGGAGGTGTGTGCGCCCCCTGCTGCAGCTGCTCCCTGCTGAGGACCCCCCTCCTCGCTCTTATGCATTGGGTTTGGTTTAGTTTGGGCTGGTAACCACACACACACACACACACACACACACACACACACACACACACACACACACACACACACACACACACACACACACACCGCCCGGTCATATGAATAATCTGCGCCAGCCCTGTTGCGATTTGATGAGCAATGTCTTGCATGGGGGTGGTGTCACGGGGTGGTGTGCGGCCGCTGTACATTTGGCCGTGTGTGTACCGCTGCCTCGATCTAAGTGCGCGCCCGTGGCGGGGCTGCAGGGCGGTGTGGATTGAGGTGGGAGGGGGTGGGCCGGTTGGGTGGGCTGGTTGGTTGGGCCTGTAGGGGGGCTTCGGGCGAGATCAAATCAAGTCGGGTTGTGCCGCTGAGCTGGGCCCCTGCCAGCATCCGGTGGTGGTTGGTTCCACGGCTGCATACCACATGGATTGTCTTCTCTGTGAGGCCGTACCGTAACTGTACCTGCCGGAGGGACCCGTGGAGAGACCCGTTGGCCGCTTTGGTTTTGCAATCCTTGGGAAGGGAGGGGGCGTGAGGTAGGGGGTAGGCTGCTCAGCTAGCTCAGCTGCTCTGCTGCAAGCATGTTGGTGCGCACCTACCTACGGCCCACGAAACGCCAAGCAAGCAACATATGCCTCAACGTGTATTGCCGACGTGTCTGCCTCCCCGCCCCATGATCCCGGTACGCTTGTCGACCATCGCTGAAGCCTGAAGATCCCTCGGCACTGGGGTGGCCGACCTGGGCCAACTTGGTCCGCTGGGCATGACTTACCGCCCCAAAACCCCCCTTGCGACCAAGCACCGCGCGCCCCTGATGCAATCCTCTTTAATGTTAGGCTTCATATACGTGGTCTGACTAGTTGCGCGGCCCCAACGCTGGGCCGGACGAGTTCGCGCGTGCTCGCGACCACCCCTGCTCGCGACGTGCATTCCTGCCTGGACCACCGAGTTGCTGTTGCTAGCGGCTGTCATGGCTGGCCCCCATATGCATATGTGGCATACAAGGGCCCGGGCGCAGGGCCGGGAAGGCACCGGCGAGGACGCCCGTGCCCCAAACACGGTCGACGGTCACCGGGAACCCTACAGGGGGTTGTGAACCCTACACCAAAAACAGGTCTAAGCCCTAACTGTCCTGTTGGGCATTACGACCACATCCCCACAGGACCCGTGGTCTTTCGTCCGCATTATCAATGTTAAGCAGTCACGCTTTGACAAGCGGTTTCCGGGAACGTGTGCTGGCGTCCATTTTTCAGTGTGACTTCAACAAGGCAGTAGGCATGAATGCGACGGCATGTATCCTTTGAATCATGTGTCACCACGGCGCAAAGGCGCTGCTTGGACGCAGATACACACAATGGCGCATTTACGCTACGCGCTTCATACAGGTAACCTCGCGTGAATCTCTCCAACCAGGTTGCGCCTAATAACAGACAACCTACTTTTCCATGCGTCAACAAATACTTAGCACACTTGATACACATTTTTTGGAATGGTCCCGCCCGCTTCGGCCCAACACAGCGTACCATGCCACTGACAATTGCAATAGCTTTGCAAACTCTTGACCAAGTAATTCATGAAGTTCGCGAGCAGCCGGTTTATGCTCGCTGTCTGACATAGACATACAGGGGCGGCAACTTGCTCATGGTACCACATACTGTCAGCACCCTAGTGTAAATTATGACGGGGCAAGCTACTGCATAGCGAACGCACTATCATAAGTTGTGAAGTGACCTCCCACAAATCCTGACATATTCTGCAATTTTCCAACACTTCTCCGGCGCTCTCAGCCCCCGCTTAACCGCACCAATTATCGAGCTGGCTTGTAGAGATCATTTGTGGGCCGCAGGCGGCTCTGGGCAGCAGCTCCAGCTCGCAGGCGCACGGTGAGCACTTCAAAACGGACGCGAACCGGCCCGCTTTTCGGGGCGCTTGGCCCCGAACGATAGGTCGCCACATATGCAGCCCTAAAATTGCACAGTCGGAACCGTAAGATGCGACGCACGGCAAAAAGTCGCGGTCCATGATGTCGCCCTGAAAACGCGCAGGCGCCCGGTTCGCCGGAGCAGGACCAACTCGTATGGAAACGTCAAGGTGAGGGCTAGGGTACTACCACTGTCGCCCGGACGTGCTCCATAGCGTCGGAGGGGCCATCGTCGAGAGAGGCGGGCGCGTTGGCAGTTACTGTCTCAATGATACCGCTCTCACGGCTCTTGTGTTGGCGTGAAAATGGACTCAATCAACAGGATGTTTGCGGTTGGCGAGGCCCAACGATGGGCGCCTGTTTTTCTGGAAGAACGCGAGCAGACCGCCGACGCTATTCGTCGGGTGGCACCCGAGGCGAGCACTAGTACCAGCAGTCTTTCAACGGACCGCGCCGGGCGGCCCTGCATACCTGCGCGTGGGCTCAGTTCATGTGGACTAATGGACGACGCCAGTCGAGCCGCGCGCCCTGCCTGCCCGGCCCTACTAGTCGCTGACGGCAGGTGGACGATGTCTGATCCCAGCATCTTGTTAAACGGCGAAGTCGCGGCGCCCGACGACGCCGGTTGGGCAGCGGACGCCTTGGCCATGTGTTCGACGACGACAACGGGGTGCTCAAGCCCTCGGCAAGCGGGTTCGGAGGCGCCCAGCGCCGACCTGCGGTCGGCGGTGCGAGAGGCCCTCCTGCTGGTGGAGGGGCTCCGGCAGCAGCAGGAGCGGCTGCTGCGGCGCCTGGACGAGGCAGAGTGTGCGTCAGGTGCGCTGCCTTAGGCAGGGTTGTGATCGGCCAGACCACGAACAACCGGTTTCGCGGTTGAGATTATGCTGAGTTAGGCTGAGTCCGGCGCTATCAGCGCACTTGGAAGGATGCTGGGAGGTAATTACAGGCTAACCGCAGCGAGTTGAATATCAAGCCACCGTACAGTGTCACGTCGGCCCCAGTCAACGTGAATGTAGCCACCTCACGACTTCTTAACCTGCACCTCCACCGCTGCCTCTCCCCGCCTCAGGCGTGCCAGGCGAGCCTCCGGTTGCTGGCGGACACGGACCCGGTGCAGCTGCCGCTGCGGCTGCTGGTGTGGCGGCGGGACCCGGAACCGGTGCAGCTACCGCCAGCCGCGCCAGCAACACCTGCTTCTCGGAGGCCGCGCAAGGCGGGCCGCGCTCCGCAGACGTGGTCTCGCTCACAGAAAATCAGCGGCAGCAGCAACAGCAACAACAACCATTCGCGCACCAGTGCCGGGCGGCGGGCGGCGGCTGCTGCCAGCCGCCGCAGCTGTCGCTCAGTGCCGCGGACAGCCCGGCGTCGGGCCAGTACCACCACGGCCACCACGCCGACCAGCAGCAGCAGCAGTGGCAGCAGCAGCAGCAGCAGCAGCAGCAACAGCAGCAACAGCAGCAGCAGCACGAGGCGCTCCTGTCGCAACTGCAGCAGCCGCAGCTGCGCATCAACACCACACGCTGCCCGCACCACTCGCACCACCAGCACCGCTCGCACCCGCACCAGCAGCTGGCATCGACGCCGGGCAGCAGCACCAGCGGCGGCGGCAGCGCTGTGGCGCGCATTAGCCCTGCAGCCCTGCACCACCACCGCTCCCTGTATCGGCCACACCACCACCACCACCTGCACCTGCGGGCCTCGGTGTCGGGTCGCTTCCACGCCGGCTTCACCTCTCCGGGCACCTCGTCGCCCTCCCACCGCGCACCGCGCGCCGCAACCGCCGCTGGCACGCCCAGATTCGTCACGTGTGCGGGCGGCAGTGGCCACGTCATCCCCGAGGATGCGGCGGCGTGCATGAGCGCCGTGGTGGAGGTGTCGGCGTCCTGCGGCGGCGCCGGCGGCGGCGGGGCTGGGAGCGCCAGCGCCGGCGGCGCCGCCAGCGCCGGCGGGGCCCTGGGCTCGCGCCGCCGCTCGCGACTGTCGCTGTCGCTAACGCCCTTTAGCATAGAGCTCGCTGCCGAGGAGGAGGCGAGGCGCGAGCAGCAGCTCTACACCGTGTGCTCGGCCTTTGCCACGCTGGCAGCTGCGGCGGCCGTCGACGAGCCGGAGGGCGAGCAGGAGCAGCAGGTCACGCCCGGCAGCGCTGCGCTCCGCGGCTTCTCCTCGGCCGCGGCGGGCGCGGGCGGCGTGGACGGCTCCTCCGCGCCGCGCTGCGCCTCCGTGGCTGACGTGGCGCCCATCATTGCAGCATACAGCTGCGCCGCCACGCCGCTCCGGCTGCGCGGCGGCGGCGGCGGCGGTGGCGTGTGCAGCGGCGCGGGGGAACGCGGCCTGGCGCCGTGCGGCTCGGACGACGATGGCGAGGCGGCCCAGGAACAGTACGGATGGCTGTACAGCAGCGATGACGAGGAGGACGCGGACCGGCCCACGCGCGGTTCCCTGGCAGGGGTTGCGGTGCCGCTGCTACCGCTGCCGGGGTTTAGCGGAGGCAGGGAAGGCAGCCGAGCGCGGGGCGCCGGCGCTGCGTCGCAGAAGCCGCATCAGCAGCCGCCGAGCCGTGGGTTCTCCTGGGCCAACCTCTTCACGGCGCCGCTTCGCGCCTTTCCTGGTGTGTCGGGCTTACACGAGGACGTGGACCAGACGCTGACCTGCAGCAAGGTGTCCCAGCGGCCGGCGGATGGGCAGGTCGGGCGGGCACGGTGTGACACGCCGCCGCCCTCGC
Source organism: Chlamydomonas schloesseri (assembly GCA_016834595.1). Lineage (NCBI taxonomy): Eukaryota > Viridiplantae > Chlorophyta > Chlorophyceae > Chlamydomonadales > Chlamydomonadaceae > Chlamydomonas > Chlamydomonas schloesseri. The sequence goes on from JAEHOD010000035.1 coordinate 1,088,427, forward strand.
AGCCGCCGCCGCAGCGCACGGCCAGCACGTGTGGTGTGGGCGGCAGCGGGGTAGTGGGTGGCAGCGGCTCCAGCGCGGCCGGCAGCGGCCTCCGGACAGACGGGTCGTCTAGCTGGGCCACTGGTCCGCTCACGGGCAGCCACAGCCGCAGCTGCAACAGCCGCAGCGGCGTTCGCAGCGATGACAGCGAGCGGCGGGACGCGGACCAGGGCGGCGGCAGGTCTGGTACCACTGCTGGGGGGAGCCCGGCTGGGGTCCGGCAGCGCTTGGCTCAATCGACAGCGCCGCATGAGGATGCGGCCCCATTGGGCTGTGGTCCCTCCGGCGCTGTGGGCAGCAACAGCAGCAGCAGCTGCGGTGGTGGTGGCGGCGAGGCCGTGTGTAGGCCGGTGCCCCGGTTGTCGCTGTTTTCGGAGGGCGGCGCCGCGGCGTCGCGGCGGATGCTGCAGCTCAGCGCTGCAGGGGCTGATGGGGAGCCGTTGATTGGTGTGGCACCGGCCACGGCATCCGTGCCCAGCCGCTACAGCTGGCGCCGCATGACGCGGTGCGGTGCCGAACAGCACTAAAGCTCTGGAAGCCACAGGCACCGCCGGGAGGTCAGCTTGCGGTTTCGAGGACTCCTGCGGAACTTGGCTTTCAAGCCGCGGATGGGTTGAAAATTGTGCGGAAGGCATGTGAGTGGGTATGCGATTAACTCTATGTGGCCCGATTTGCACACAGCACCTCATGCACGCAGTGCGTCTTGGAAAAGTGTCGGCGGCACTTGCATCTTACATTCCACCGCGGAGATCATTACACCTCTTGGGGCTCTTGTGTGGCAGGCTAAGAGAGAACCGCGCCAGGCACACTCGACGCCGGGGGGGTTTCCCCTGGCTTTCCAATATATTCCTTCATTCTTTAGCTTCATGTCCCGTAGAACTCGAGCAATGCGTGGAAAAGCACCGCAGGGGGGCATGAGACATCCCAGCTGCACCGGACAACGGTGCGGAACAATTTGCAGCCGTGGCGGCATCGCACCCTGGTTCAGGTGGCAGCTGGATAGCAGCGATGAGATCGAGACCATGAAGTGAGCGAAAAATGGTTTTGCCTGATTTCGACCCTAGTATGTTTTATTATGTTAGGCGGCTGGGGTGGAACGGTGGCGTGTGTCCCAGGCGCCATGTGCTGGGGCGTGCCCATGAGCGGAAACAAGCCGTGTTGAGCTTGGAAAACTACTGCGCGTGCTCAATGCTTCGCACCCGCGTGAGCGGAGGTTCCATAAATAATAAGGGTTTCAATTGTGTCCGGCAGGAAATCAAGGGACTTGCACCAGGGGTTCGGAGTGCCCGACGTGAATGTCATCGCTGGCACATCCTGACACTGAATGATTTGCAAACTTGGCAAGGGAAGGGAGGCCGGGCGGGGGGTGGGTGGCGGTGTGGCGCTTGGGCAGTTCCCTTCTGTGGGACGGCTCAGTGAGACCGGCGTACTTTACGAGCTGTCTTAGCGCAAAGCGGGGCATGACGCATTGATGCGCTGTGGGTTTGTGCGCTTCTGCCGAGGCTGCCCGGTGCCTGCGGTCATCGCATTGGAGGTCGCGTCGGATGTATGTGTGTGATTACAAGGAGGTGCACACTTCTCGTGCCTTCCTGCCTCGTGAAAACCGAAGGCCCGGGCCGGGGTGACCCTTATAACGCCTAAATAATTTGGTTGCTCAGCTCTCTTGTCCGATGTGAGCTGTGGGACTACGGCGCCGAAAACAATGAAAGGCCATGGCTACTGCCTACGGCGGGCGCGAACTCCTGCGCCCTGGGCCGGGGCTGGGCTGGGCTGTGCGTTGGCGCTCTGGGCGGTTGGGTTGCGGAGAGCGGATGCTGACACGTGGGCGGTTGGGCTAACAGAGGCCACCCTGAGCCGGAGTTGTTGCTCCCGGGGGGCGTGCAATGTGTGTGCGCGGGGCAACGGCGTGGCGGTTGCGTAAGGCCACGAAACCAAGGCCCCGTGCATTTTGTGAAGAGTCTGCTCGACGAGATCTTATGATACGTGTTCCTGTCTGTGTGCTATACACATAAATGTCCTCTGCCATCGGGCAACAAGCTGCAGCGGTGGCCTGGGCTGAAGTGCATGACGCCGTGCCGTGCTGCAAAGGATTTCTCAGGGCGGCCGAACAGGTGCAAGCTGTATAGGGGGCGGCGCCGCGAACGCGCCTGGCTTTGCATTTGTGCGTGCTATATTACGGGTATTGTGGATCGGTGTGTGGGTAAGGTTAATCAAGAACGGGGGGCAAACAAGCCTCCCCGGCACGGAAATGGAAATGTTGTTAAAGGTGGATGTGTGCCCATCTCAGACCTGCAACGAGACTAACCGAGCCGCGAGGGCCCCTCGCCTCAAAACACCAAAGCAAGCCACAAGGGTTTAAAGGCAGGGGGAAGGAGGCAGCTTCAGTGCCGGGAGGGGATAGGCAGAGGGAAACTGACGGTGCCTGTGCAGCTGCACATGATGCGCTCTTACGGGCCCCAAACCAGTCCTGCTCCACGGGCGCACCTTGAGGTTGAAGTCACCCCGACGGCTAGAGTACTTGCTCCCATCATGGCGCATGACCAGATGCGACATCCTTGATGACACACCGCCCACCAGTCGTGACGCGCTGCTGTGAAGCGCTGCTATGCTGGCTGCGAAGCCAGGGCATTGGGATCAGACTGGACCTGAACAGCGCAGACGTCACCACGGCGGTGCAGTTTGCAGATGACTGCCAGGTCCTGCTTGACAGCATGGCAGCACTGGGGCCCTTTCTCACAGCAATGGACGTCTTCGCGTCAGCGTCAGGACAGCGGTTAAACCTGGACAAGGTGCAGCTGCTGAAGGTAGGCGCAGACACAGCAGACCAGCCCAACGCCCAGACGCAACACCACAACGCCCAGCAGCCACCACAGCCCCCAACAGCAACCGCGCCGACACAGCAGCAGCAACCGGCCCTGGTGACGGTGGCAGTAGCACTTAACGTGCCGGTGGACAACAGCCCTCAACCCGCTCAACCGGATTGGGCGGCCCGGCTCAAGGAGGCTAAGCGGCGGATGGGATGCATATCCCGCCTGCCGCTGAGCACTTTTGGGAGGGCGGCGTCCACGTCAGGGTATGCCCTGCAAACCGTGACGTGGCACATGGAGCACGCGGGCATGCCGGGAGATGATACCGTGGAACTGCTGGAGCGGGCAGCGGCGGGAGTCGTGGACCGCCGTACGGACCCTAACCACCCAACCCAGCGCATGACAGGAGTCCCGCGGACACTACTGTACGGCCACCCGCGTACAGGAGGCTTTGGGCTACTGCCGCTGACCCTGCACCTGAGGGCTCGCAACGCGAGATGGGCAGCATGTCTGGCTAGCGCAGCAGCACAGGCCGAGCCAGCACGTCACCCCTGGGAGCAAGTCGTGACGTGCTACCTTCAAAGGCATCACTCGCACCTCAGCCTGGCGTCCGTCACCACCCTCAGCGCGGACGCAGACAGCCGACCAGGGCCAGCCCATGGCCTGCCCACAGACATGGCACGTTTCATCACAGCAATAGGCTACTTGCCACCACTGGAAGACGTGGAGGAGCAGCCGATGGCAGCAGGAGACTGGTGCTGGGCGGCACCGCTCTGGGCCAACGCGTTGCTGCCCAATAACCAACGGGCAGCGGAAGCAGAAGAGAGTAGCGCGGATCCCGACTTCAGCCCGGAGGGAGCCGAGCCCCCAGCACCACCGAGACCGGGTATGGAACAGCGCCACGTGCGTCTCAGCACGTGCCACGCCCTCAAGACAGTGGGGGACGCTGTGAGATTGGGGGCCCTGGTGGCAGCAGGGACACCGCCAGCCGACACGGAGGAATGGCGGCAGTGGGTCAGTCAGCATCTCTCCCCCACAGCGCCGGAAGGCTTCAGAAGGAGCCCGACGCTGCAGGCTATCCAGCTGCTAAAAAATAGTTTAATGGGGGTTCTGGGACAGCTCCGACTAACCCCCAACTAACTCGTGTACGGCACCCCAACCCCCCTCAGCCGTACAGGAGGTAGCGTGGCAGTCGGCAGCTGCGCAATTGTGAGCAGGTAGTTGTACGGCGGCCCGGCTCGGAAGCTACCTGACTGTAGTGACGCACACGGGCAGTTGGCGCTAGTCGGCAGGCGCGCGAGTGGGAGCTGGCAGTTGAGCGCGTACGCGTGTGGGAAGCTGCGTCTGAGCACGGTGGAGCACGGCAGAGGCTGGCGGTTGGCGCGGCGCGCGAGTGGGAGTGCATAGTCGTGCGCGCGCCGTCTGGGAAGCTGCGTGTGTGAGCTGCGTGTAACCTCAGCGAGACGCATGGTCTGACCCGGTTTCCAGAAGCTGCCTCTGAGCGCACAAGGTTTCACACGGCTGCTACAAGGACCCTCACGGGGCGGCGCCAGCCGCCCTGCGTCGCCTGGGTTTGCGAGCTGACTGGGAAGCTGCATGTGAGCTGGTGGGACTCGCTGGATTGCACAACAGGCGCTGGGGGCACGCGCGGGCGGGACACAGGATTGGCTGGGAACATTCCGTTACAGAGGAAAGAGCACAACACTGCGACAGCTCGTGGGCTCAGCGCAGCCTTCGCGCCCGCCGGCAGCTCAAAACCCACACCGCCATGACCTCGCCAGTACAGCCAGCACCCGCCCAGCCCCGCGTCGATGCGCGAAACGACCTGCCGCGCATGCCCAGAGCTCATATTGCTCAAGCCGTCATAGTAGTCCCGAAGGCGATGGCTCCCACGGCTGGCGCTCTCTAAACACCAGCACCTTTCGGCGGCGTCCGGTCTGGTGATACGGCACAATCATCACGGCACGGCCTCGAACAATCGCGCGCGTCCAGTTGCCGAGATGTAGCGCATCATGCATCATCATCAGGTCCTCAGCGGAGGCGTTCGCATAGGCAGCCATGCAGTCGAGCGCGTCTCCCGAATCCGCCTCGCCGAGGTCACAGGCTTCCTGGACCACCGCAGCAGTCATCTGGATTGGCGCCATTAGGAGAGAATCTTCTCCAGGACCTCGATTCTTGCGCGATAATCCGCCAGCGCCAAAGTCAAGTCCTGAATTAGCGGCTTATCCGGGTCCTCGTTATCCGGGTCCTTTTCTTCAGCGAGAGCTCTAGAGAGGAGTTTAAAATCAAGCTGCAGCGTTTTAAGCCGCTGTTGCTGCTGGCTCGTCGTCAGCTTCTTGTATTCCTCTGCGTGGTCCTGATCTTTCGTTGCAGTATCCATTGTAATAAGATGTACCTTGAGTTCGTGTGGAGGAGCAGCTGTATGTCGTCATATCAAGACCCCATGCAGGTAAGCGCGATCCAAAACTTTCCCGCACCCTTTTGCCCTGACCCTCACAAAACAGAATTGCCCTGGCCCTGGCAACCTCAAATTTAAATGCCGAAAGCCTGCGCCCCCCTATGCTTTGACGCCTCCACGCGCTCCTCGTGCCCACGCTTCATTTCGAATAGTTGTTGCGTCGCGGGGATGTTAACCCCACGCGGCCGCAGTTGACACATTCAGTCACAGCACACCCTCCGGGGGCAGCGATAGGTGCTGGCTCGCCTTCGAGTACGCCGGGCTCACCAACTTGGGATCCTCCTCTACTTTTGCCTGAGCCAGGCGCTCCTCCACATTCTGGGGCAAAACTCGACAAGGACTCGCACCAAACCCCACCGAATCTCGCCCGAAACTCACCGCTGCCCGCCGCGCCGGCGTAGCGCCCAGCGCGCCAGCCGCGTCACCTCGAGTGCTATCAGCACGCTGCGGCACACTGTGCGAAGGGTGTCAGGGCGCATCCTCGCCGCTCACCTTTATCCTTAGGCGCTCAAATGATCTGGCCTATTGAGTGTGCTGCTTCTCGGTCTGGAAAGGGTGGGACGAGGCTGGGGACGAGGTCTATGCAGAGGGAGGGTATGTATGGACCGGGAGGGAGTTGGAGTGGGCCGGGATTCGTGGCATGCACTGGATGTTGCGATGTCGCGATCAACCCTCAGTAATCGCTCTCTAAAAATGATAAAGACAGGGTGGGAAGAGGTCGTGGACCTCGTGGGAAGTGGGCCGGGGTTCCTAGCATGCGCATGCTCGCTCGGGATGTTGGCTGTGAAGTCGCGGTCAATTTTCAGTAACCGCTCTGTGAAAATTTTACTGTCCTTTGAAAACCCACAATGCTATTTGATAGCGCTTGCATATTAAAGTTGATAGCAAAACCCAGGTTGGCCGAAAGGCCGCTCCACGCGAAATTGCTTGCGATTGTAATCGCTGCAGTAAATGGATTTGTCACAGACTCGATTATGCGCGACACCAGCGCGATTTTTGGCGCCTGTGCAACGCGGCCTTTCGATTGCACTTGCTCGGCGCTCGCGAAACACGCTATACAGAATTCGTGCGCGGTTTTGACCCAGGGTCGGTCAAGTTGTCCATCATGTCTATACATAGGGCATGCTTTCGACCCCGATGTGACTGAGTCTGACTGTGTGCTGGCTGCGGGTGCGTTTGCTGCTGTGCTGTTACGGTTGTGGAACCTTAAGTGGGAGAATCGGCACAAAGAGGCCTTGTGGCGTGTCGCTGCCGATGCGTGTTGGGCGTTCCCCATGCGTGCCCGCGAACATGCCGGCGGTGTCATCCACGTGTGCCAGGCATGTGGTGCGGATATGACGTTTGGGGATCGGCGGCATTATTACTGGGACTGTGTGGTCGCCCGTGGCCTGCGTGAGTCCATGGGTATGGCGATGGGGGCGCTTCCCGAAGACTCGCTAGGCGTGTTTACTCGGGCTGCCTTGTGGCTGGTGCGGCCGCCGCCGGGTCTGGCGCCGCCGGTCTGGGATGTGGTGTGTCTGGCTGCGTTGTCTGCTATGGACATGGGGCGGCAGCGGGTTGTGATGGCCGGCCAAGGGTTGCCTGCTGAGGCCCCGCTCCCTTCTCGCCGTGTTTTAGCTATTGGACTGGAGGTGGTGGCTGATTTCTGGGGACGGTTGCAGGCGTTTGCTAGCTTGGGCGTGCGCCCTAGTGGCTGGGATGCTGTCCCCTCCGGGCACGTGTTCCTGTCGCGGGGGGCTGGCGACCGCATTGACGTGGTGTTGCCGTATGACGCTGCTTCTCCGCCCCCTTCTCCTTGAGGGGCGTGCGGCGTGCAGCTGGCCTCGGGCCTACTGTGCTGGCTTGACGGTGTGCTGCCTTGACGTTTACGACTTGGTCTTCGCGTAGCGGTGCCTTATGAGCCGCGTGTCTTGTGATGCTGTGTCTGGTGTGGCTCTGGCGGGCGTTTAGCTTAGCTTCGACACGCCTACGCAGCTGTGAGTCGGGTGGGCAGCCAAGCAGGGTGGCGGTTGGCCACCTGTGCCCGAGGCAGTGTTCACACTGTCCCCTTCTTGTAACCAGCACTCATAAAGCTGGCTGCGGGTGCGTTTGCTGCTGTGCTGTTACGGTTGTGGAACCTTAAGTGGGAGAATCGGCACAAAGAGGCCTTGTGGCGTGTCGCTGCCGATGCGTGTTGGGCGTTCCCCATGCGTGCCCGCGAACATGCCGGCGGTGTCATCCACGTGTGCCAGGCATGTGGTGCGGATATGACGTTTGGGGATCGGCGGCATTATTACTGGGACTGTGTGGTCGCCCGTGGCCTGCGTGAGTCCATGGGTATGGCGATGGGGGTGCTTCCCGAAGACTCGCTAGGCGTGTTTACTCGGGCTGCCTTGTGGCTGGTGCGGCCGCCGCCGGGTCTGGCGCCGCCGGTCTGGGATGTGGTGTGTCTGGCTGCGTTGTCTGCTATGGACATGGGGCGGCAGCGGGTTGTGATGGCCGGCCAAGGGTTGCCTGCTGAGGCCCCGCTCCCTTCTCGCCGTGTTTTAGCTATTGGACTGGAGGTGGTGGCTGATTTCTGGGGACGGTTGCAGGCGTTTGCTAGCTTGGGCGTGCGCCCTAGTGGCTGGGATGCTGTCCCCTCCGGGCACGTGTTCCTGTCGCGGGGGGCTGGCGACCGCATTGACGTGGTGTTGCCGTATGACGCTGCTTCTCCGCCCCCTTCTCCTTGAGGGGCGTGCGGCGTGCAGCTGGCCTCGGGCCTGCTGTGCTGGCTTGACGGTGTGCTGCCTTGACGTTTACGACTTGGTCTTCGCGTAGCGGTGCCTTATGAGCCGCATGTCTTGTGATGCTGTGTCTGGTGTGGCTCTGGCGGGCGTTTAGCTTAGCTTCGACACGCCTACGCAGCTGTGAGTCGGGTGGGCAGCCAAGCAGGGTGGCGGTTGGCCACCTGTGCCCGAGGCAGTGTTCACACTGTCCCCTTCTTGTAACCAGCACTCATAAAGAGCGGCCCTAGTGGCCGCTCGCTTGGTGTGGTGCCGACGCCAATGAGCCCTCGCCTCTTCTCGTGGCGCCTGGCCCGCTGTCGTCTCTGCCTGCGGCTATGCTGGCTCTGCAGATAGTTAGGTTCCCGGGTGTCGTCCGCAGCACGTCGGTCCGTGGATCGGTAGGCAGTGCGCAGCCAGTCGTGTAGTCCCGGGTATGGTTTGTGTTTGCACGGGCGCGGTTGCCCCGGGCGCCCAGGCTGCTGGTGAGCATGTCGCCTCCGGACGCAATCGGGGCCTGTTTGGAGGGTTGAGTTCGTTCGTTGGTAGGGCGTGTGGCGGGCGACGTGCCCGTGGTGGGGCTTTGTGGTGTGTTGGTGGTTTGGCTTGTTCCCCGCTCGGCTTGGATTTGAGTTGGTACAGACTTTCCTGGACGATGGCCTCCTGGCCAAGACTTTGCAGACGAGAAACTGAGTGGTGCTTGCGTTTACTGGGGATGCCGGCAGGCCTCTGGCTTGTCGCGCCTTGTTTTGCGTGGGTGCTGCCGCCAAAATGGTGCATTCATGAGCCGCGAGTACTGTGATGCTGTGTCTGGTGTGGCTCTGGCGGGCGTCTCGCTTAGCTTCGACACGCCTACGCAGCTGTGAGTCGGGTGGGCAGCCCAGCAGGGTGGCGGTTGGCCACATGTGCCCGAGACAGTGTTCACACTGTCACCTTCTTGTAAACCCGCATTCATAAAGAAAGGCCTATTGAGTGTGCTGCTTCTCGGTCTGGAAAGGGTGGGACGAGGCTGGGGATGAGGTCCATGCGGAGGGAGGGTATGGACCGGGAGAGAGTTGGAGTGGGCCGGGATTCGTGGCATGCACTGAATGTCGGGATGTCGCAGTCGAATCTCAGTAATCGCTCTGTGAAAATGTTAAAGAAAGGGTGGGAAGCGGTCGTGGACCTCGTGGGGAGTGGGCCGGGGTTCCTGCCTGGCATGCGCATGCTCGGGATGTTGGCTGGGAAGTCGCGATCAACTCTTAGTAACCGCTCTGTGAAAATGTTATTAAAGAAAGAGGGCGAAAGAGGGAAGAAAGTGGGAAGAGGTCGTGGACCTCGTGGGGAGTAGTCGGCCGGGGTTCCTGGCATTCGCATGCTCGGGATGTTGGCTGGGAAGTCGCGGTCAATTCTCAGTAACCGCCCTGTGAAAATTTCACTGTTCTTTGAAAACCCACAAGGCTAATCGATAGCGCTTGCATGTAGAAGCTGATAGCAAAACCCAGGTCGGCCGAAAGGCCGCTCCACGCGAACTTGCTCGCGATTACAATCGCTGCAGCAAATTAATTTGTCGCAGACTCGATTATGCGCGAAACCAGCGCGACTTTTGGCGCCTGTGCAACGCGGCCTTTCGATTGCACTCATGAGATCATCCATAAACCTTGGCAGCATAATGAAAAAAAATCATACATAAGCCTCTAGGGCTACACCCCTAGCCTCGCGAGCTGTGGCTCGTGGGGGAGCACAACAATTATTGTTGTCGACTTTGGCTTTCGTTGCGCACTTTTTGTAGCCTGTTACGGGCTCCGTTGCTTTCGACTTGGTTCGAATTGGTTCCGACTGGCGCTCGCGCCGAGACTTTTGCCTCGAAGTTCCATGGCGGCTGGCCCGCGGCCTCCGCAGCTGGCCGGGCGGGTTCTTCCTTGTTGCTACCTTGGTGTTTGACGTGTGTGCAGGTTGTGGACGGCCCTGGTGGCCGCTCGCTTGGTGTGGTGCCGACGCCCATGCGCCCTCGCCTCTTCTCGTGGCGCCTGGCCCGCTGTCGTCTCTGCCTGCGGCTATGCTGGCTCTGCAGATAGTTAGGTTCCCGGGTGTCGTCCGCAGCACGTCGGTCCGTGGATCGGTAGGCAGTGCGCAGCCAGTCGTGTAGTCCCGGGTATGGTTTGTGTTTGCACGGGCGCGGTTGCCCCGGGCGCCCAGGCTGCTGGTGAGCATGTCGCCTCCGGACGCAATCGGGGCCTGTTTGGAGGGTTGAGTTCGTTCGTTGGTAGGGCGTGTGGCGGGCGACGTGCCCGTGGTGGGGCTCTGTGGTGTGTTGGTGGTTTGGCTTGTTCCCCGCTCGGCTTGGATTTGAGTTGGTACAGACTTTCCTGGACGATGGCCTCCTGGCCAAGACTTTGCAGACGAGAAAATGAGTGGTGCTTGCGTTTACTGGGGATGCCGGCAGGCCTCTGGCTTGTCGCGCCTTGTTTTGCGTGGGTACTGCCGCCAAAATGGTGCATTCATGAGCCGCGAGTACTGTGATGCTGTGTCTGGTGTGGCTCTGGCGGGCGTCTCGCTTAGCTTCGACACGCCTACGCAGCTGTGAGTCGGGTGGGCAGCCCAGCAGGGTGGCGGTTGGCCACATGTGCCCGAGACAGTGTTCACACTGTCCCCTTCTTGTAAACCCGCATTCATAAAGAATCGAAGCCACACTGCCGACCGCCCCCCACGAACCCAAAGGTCCAGTAGCGCTCAATGTAGCCATTCGGCAAGAAAGTCATTTGCGGTGAGGCCCAGGGGTAAGCGCGAGCAGGTTCGTGGCGAAACACACTTCGAGGTGTCGTGCTTCGAAGGCAGCAAATTCGTAAAAGGTAAGCTGCACTTTTTGGTGAGATTTAAAGGATTTCCAAAGGCAGAATGGCTGCCCGCAGCGCAGCTGCAAGAGGACCTGAGCCCCGATGCGTATCTGAGTATCGTAAATTTAGGAAGGGCGTGAAATGGTTACAAGGTGGTGCGCACTTCTCGTGCCTTCCAACCTCTTGAAAACCGAAGGCCCGGGCCGGGGTGGCCCTTATAACGCCTAGTAAACTAAGATTGTTCAACTCTCTTGACCGGCCCTCGCAAGGGGCACATTCCTGCTCCTAAATTCCCATATGGAGTCGAGCAGCGCAGCAAGCCTAGCCGGGTCCGCATTCCGCATCACTTCCTGCATGCCCTTGCTAAAATCGACGCCGCTGTCCGTCCTCAGTTGGTCGTAAGCCGTACATGTCATCAGGACGTGGTGTTCGTCCTCCACTTCGTTCGCTGTGCACAGCGGGCACGTCCTCTCCTCCCTAGGCCTATCCCATGCGCGATTAGCAGTAATTGGCCAACAGCATAGACGAAATCGCATCAGGAGTTTGTGTCGCGCAACAGTGATGTAAGCCCGGCAGTGGTCATGTAACACCAGCGGCGCGGCGCCCGTCGCACTTAACCCCATCCAATGCTTATATTTGCACATATGAATGCCTGGTTGCTTGCCGTCTGAGGGGAAGGCGTGTGGGTCTGCTTGCAGCCGCTCATGGCCCCACGCCCGCATCAGGTGCTCCCTGAAGGTGGAGAGGGCAGGCCCGTCGGGTAGGGGTGTACTGGCCCTAGGATCTGGATCGGCTTGACTACTACACGAACCAGCTGGTTTCTGCCTCGCAATCGCTTACCCTCCCTGCCAGGATCCGCATCACCACGTCAGCTGACGGGGCCTTCAATTTTGGCCTTGGCAACTTTTACCTGCGCCAGGTGATCCTCACGTCTCCAACTGTCGCAACCTGGGTGCTAGGGCGCAACCTGACCGACACGCCCAACACCACAAATGCTGCATTCAAGGCGAGCATGGACGCGCTGCCGCAGAGCTCCTACTACCCCGACAGTGTGAGCTATCCAAAGCGCCTGCAGTCGGTCGCCTTGCAGAACGGATACACGACCAACCAGTACATGCTTGAGTGCCGGGCCTGTTTCATGACGCCTGACAACCAGTGGGGGTTCTCCAGCTGCCCTTCCCCTCTTCGAATGAGTCCTACTTTGATAACTTTCCCTTCCGCCAGCGCATTGGCGACAGCGGTCTTACCGAGACGCTGGAATTCGCAGATCCAGACCCAATCGATCGCCAGCTGTACCCGCACTTCAAGACGCGCGCGGGGCAGCAGGGCACGACCGACCAGTACAGCGTGCGATGGGGCCCGAACTTCACTCTCAGCGAAAAGGAATCAATTGTAAATTATTTTAGCGATCGCTTCATTGATGGTATCGCTACTATTCATGTCACGATGAACTGAAGAAGTTTCTGCCGAGTTTCTGCCGAGTTTCTGCCGAGTTTCCTCCGAGTTTCCTCCGAGTTTCCTCCGAGTTTCCTCCGAGTTTCCTCCGAGTTTCCGTTGAGTTTCTGTGCCTTGCTCCTTTCGCCCCACAGCGCGGCGCCGCCCCCGCCGCGCCAGTTTCAGTGCAGCCCCGTTTGAGTCCTCTTACCCCCTCGGCGCGGCACGGGTCGGCTGGTCACCGCAGTCACGTGTCCCCCGTGTGCAGCCCAGATGCAGCTGATGGAAAAAGCGCAGCCCCATGCATCCCATCTGAGTTTACACGCAGCTCACACGAGGCTTCCCAAACGGCTCCGCGCGCAGCTACCAGCTTAACCAGCTCCCACTCGTACAACCGCCGACTAGCGCCAACGACTCCTGTGCATCACCCCACGCCAGGCAGCTTCCCAGTCGGCCCGCCGTACAACTGCCAGCTCCCACTCGCAGCAGCTGCCGACACCCAACCGAACTCCTGTACGGCTGAGGGGGTTGGGGGTGCCGTACACGAGTTAGTTGGGGGTTAGTCGGAGCTGTCCCAGAACCCCCATTATACTATTTTTGCTGCTACTTGCAGACATTAGCCCAGAATGGCGAGCAGCGGCGGAGCAAGTGGAGCAGCAACTCAGCGCTGGAGGTCAGCCGCCGGCGCAGACGATGGAGGCAGTGCGGGCTCAGATAGTAGGCAGGCTAGGCTGGCGCAGGGGCTTGCTGATGCCCATAAGGCTCCAGCGCTTAACAGTCAGCCAGGCCACGGCGATGCTACTGCGACCAATCGAACAGCGGCGGACCCAGCGACACGCGGACTTCGCCAGGGACGAGGCAGCAGCCACCACGACAAACGCAGCGGTGACAACTGCGACCACGCCTACAGGCACGAACCCTGTGCGCGCCATGCTGAGCAGGATGTGGCACATACGGTGGGAACGGGAACACGTGGAGGTCCTGTGGCGGCTGGCAGTGGATGGAGTACCTTTGGCTGGAAACAGCCACGTCAGTGGAGCCCAGCAGCAGGAAGCGTGTGGATGCGGCGCCCACGGAGGAACGCACGGCGCACCCTGCTCGCCGCGAGCACATCACTTCTGGGAGTGTCCCGTGGCGCAGGCAGTGCTGGAGCAGATTAACGCGGCGATGGCGAACACCATCACTCGGCAGCAGCTATGGCTAGCAGAACCGCCTCACGGAGTGCAGCAAGCAGTGTGGGACGTGGTGGTACTAGCCGCCCTCTCGGCCATGGAACGCGCCCGGACGAGGTTGAGGGCAGTTACCAACGCAGGGCCCCCAGAGGGTATGGAGACTGAGCCGGTAGAAATCGCTAAAGCGGAAGCGGTGACAGGGTTTTGGAGGCGGCTGCAGGACTTCGCAAGATTAGGGGTGCCCAGGAAGGGGTGGAGGGAGGTAGGCACAGCGCACCCCCTGCTAGCCGTGCAGGGCGGGCGCATTAAGGTTCAGCAACCTGCTTAGTCAAGTCTTGTCAGCTCGCAACTGCTGCTTATAAGCGGTGCTAGATAGAGTGTAGATGAGACGCGGTTTGTGTGTGTACGTGTGTGTGTGGGTGGTACCGTTGACGGTGACGTATGTTCGCGACCCTTGTGGTGGCGGGTAGGCGCTCGGTTGCGTGCTTGTCCCCTCTGCGGTAGGTGACTCGTTTGAGTTGGTGGTTTGGGCTGTAGCTTTGGCGGCTAGGTGCGGCGGCTTTGAGCGTTCTCGCCGGCCCTGTCCCTCTTGCTACGTGTGGCCTGCTGATGAGTAGCAGAAGGGTGACACGTGTGTTCCCAGGCGTTGGTAGCCCCCAGGGGAGGGTGGGTTGCTCGTCTTCGGGTTGTCTCTTGTCGGGGTTTCGTTTGAGGTATTAGGTGCGCGAGCTGTCTCCACACCGCCTGGTCCTGTGGGCTCAGGAGAGCACAGGGAGGCGTTTCTCGTTTCGCGGCTAGGCTTGCTGTGCGCGGGTAGGGCAGGTCAGCCGTGGGCTTGGGTTTCTAGCGCTGTTTTTGTGAGCGCTCTCGCCAGTCCGGAGACTGGTAGGCTGCAGAGGCCGTGTGTCGGGCCCGGGTCGGAGGCAGGCCCACAGCTGTAACATTAAACCAGTCGTGACGCCCTGTACCATGCCTGCAAAGTCCTCCTCCACTCATGAGCATGAGCATTTACATGGCTTGAGGTCCATGCAGGCCCCACTAACTCCTTTGAGTCCGGGGGCGCGAAAAAGGCAGAACAGTGAGGTATAGCCTCAAGTCGCTGTGTTCAGTGCGCGCGACCTAAGCACCGTGACTGCGTGTAAGTACGCCGCTAGCTTCTGAACTGGCGTTCTCAGCATAGCCTGCTTCATATCACCGCCTGTAATACCCACAGCTAGTCTAAGCCTTGCATAACGTGTGGTTAGAGGCGGAGGACCGGAGGCCCCGAAGGGGCCGGAGGGAATGGAGCCTCTAAGCGAGCTTCCATGAGAAAGTCGTACAGGCTGGTTCTCTTTGGCGCCAGCCTCTCCTCCTTTTCCTCATTCTGCCTTCATAGTGAGAGCCTTTAACGTTGCTTCGAACGTTCTCACTCAAGCCCTTTTGTTGCTGCTCTGGATAGGACAAGACGCTGGTCATGGTCGGCGCGAGCGCTAGGCTCTGCAGCCGCAGGTGGAGTCTGTTGCTACATTTACTGTTGTACCAGGAGCGCCAGGAGCGTTAGGAGCATTAGGAGCATTAGGAGCGTTCAGGGAGTCCCGATATGTGCTTCGATCGACGCTCTGATCTTCCGTTGTCCATGGCTTCCTTTGTTCGACGCTAATGATCGCATTTAAGTATTTCAATTGCAAGTGTTTTTCGTGGCTGACAGACTTTCGGAGAAGCCCGAGTGCCGTCGCGTGCCGTCGGGCCCCTCGCAACTTCATCCTCCTTATGCGGCCCGCGTGCCGTGGGGCACCTCGCGCCCCGGATCGCACCAGACGAACTGCATATGCGGCCCGCGTGCCGTGGGCTCCTCGCGCCCCGACTCCCCTCGCCTCCTGATGCGGCCCGCGTGCCGTGGGCTCCTCGCGCCCCCATTCCCTTATGCGGCCTGCGTGCCGTGGGGCCTCCTCGCGCTACCACTTCCCTCGCCTCCTTATGCGGCCCGCGTGCCGTGGGCCCCTCGCGCCCCCCGCTCCCCTCGCCTCCCTATACGGCCCGCGTGCCGTCGGGCTCCTCGCACCCCCACTCCCCTCGCCTCCTTATGCGGCCTGCGTGCCGTCGGGCTCCTCGCGCCCCCACTCCCTTATGCGGCCTGCGTGCCGTGGGGCCCCTCGCGCCCCCACTTCCCTCGCCTCCTTATGCGGCCCGCGTGCCGTGGGCCCCTCGCGCCCCCCGCTTCCCTCGCCTCCCTATACGGCCCGCGTGCCGTCGGGCTCCTCGCACCCCCACTCCCCTCGCCTCCTTATGCGGCCTGCGTGCCGTCGGGCTCCTCGCGCCCCCACTCCCTTATGCGGCCTGCGTGCCATGTGGCCCCTCGCGCACCCACTCCCCTCGCCTCCTTATGCGGCCCGCGTGCCGTCGGTCCCTTCGCACCCGCACTCCCCTCGCCTCCTTATGCGGCCCGCGTGCCGTGGGCCCCTCGCACCCCCACTCCCGTCGCCTCCCTATGCGGCCTGCGTGCCGTGGGGCACCTCGCGCCCCCCTCTTGGCTTGGACTCGCTGTGCCCACGGCTCGCATGCCTGGGGCTCCTCGCGGCATAAATCCCCGCATCGCCCAGCTCGCACATGCCGCCCGCGCGCCTTTGGATCCTCGCTAACCCCGCCTGGACGGAATCCAGTGCAACATGGCCGTGCCCTTCCTACTGCTGAACTCGCTATTCTGGATCATCGTTCAGACGCCCTCACGACACATGCGGTACACATCCCCCAGACTCGTGCAATTCTTCTGCACAGTGGGCTCCAAGCCCCATTCGCACAAGTTTCTATCGGCTTGGCAGGACTTCGCCATCGGTAACTCAAGTTTCCGCCCCTGCACCCAACTTTCTGATCCACTGGGCAATTGCAGCGGCTCGCAGGCCCTCAACTTCCCTTCAGTCACGTCTTCTGGCACACATTCAGTTTTGGCTCCCACCCCCCAACATCAGGACGGTCACTACTTCTACTCTCTTATTCGTCCCGCACATGCAGAATACGTGTGCTTTTGCAGCTGAAACCCTCGGACCCACTATTCGTGCTTTGATGCCATCATAGCAATGGCCTCTCAGGGCAAAAAACGCTGACATAAATGGACTGACAGCTGGCGCCTGCTGGCCATCGCCGCTGACTCTCGCGGCGGCAGGCGCGGCGGCGGAGGCGCTGACGGCGCTCGCCGCCTCGACAGGCGGCCATGTGGGCGGCCGCCGCAGGATGGTGGCTGCTGGTTTTGTCTGACAGCCGCCGCTGACTCTTGCGGCGGCAGGCGCGGCGGCGGAGGCGCTGACGGCGCTCACCGCTTCGACAGGCGGCCGCGTGGGCGGCCGCCGCAGGGTGGTGGCTGCTAGTCTTGTCTGACAGCCGCCGCTGATTCTTGCGGCGGCAGGCGCGGCGGCGGAGGCGCTGACGGCGCTCGCCGCCTCGACAGGCGGCCGCGTGGGCGGCCGCCGCAGGATGGTGGCTGCTGGTTTTGTCTGACAGCCGCCGCTGACTCTTGCGGCGGCAGGCGCGGCGGCGGAGGCGCTGACGGCGCTCGCCGCCTCGACAGGCGGCCATGTGGGCGGCCGCCGCAGGATGGTGGCTGCTAGTCTTGTCTGACAGCCGCCGCTGACTCTTGCGGCGGCAGGCGCGGCGGCGGAGGCGCTGACGGCGCTCGCCGCCTCGACAGGCGGCCGCGTGGGCGGCCGCCGCGGGATGGTGGCCGCCGGCGTTTGCTGGCAGCAGCCGCTGACTCTTGCGGCGGCAGGCGCGGCGGCGGAGGCGCTGACGGCGCTCGCCGCCTCGACAGGCGGCCGCGTGGGCGGCCGCCGCGGAATGGTGGCTGCTAGTCTTGTCTGACAGCCGCCGCTGACTCTTGCGGCGGCAGGCGCGGCGGCGGAGGCGCTGACGGCGCTCGCCGCCTCGACAGGCGGCCATGTGGGCGGCCGCCGCGGAATGGTGGCTGCTAGTCTTTTCTGACAGCCGTCGCTGACTCTTGCGGCGGCAGGCGCGGCGGCGGAGGCGCTGACGGCGCTCGCCGCCTCGACAGGCGGCCGCGTGGGCGGCCGCCGCGGGATGGTGGCCGCCGGCGTTTGCTGGCAGCAGCCGCTGACTCTTGCGGCGGCAGGCGCGGCGGCGGAGGCGCTGACGGCGCTCGCCGCCTCGACAGGCGGCCGCGTGGGCGGCCGCCGCGGGATGGTGGCCGCCGGCGTTTGCTGACAGCCGCCGCTGACTCTTGCGGCGGCAGGCGCGGCGGCGGAGGCGCTGACGGCGCTCGCCGCCTCGACAGGCGGCCGCGTGGGCGGCCGCCGCAGGATGGTGGCCGCCGGCGTTTGCTGGCAGCCGCCGCTGACTCTTGCGGCGGCAGGCGCGGCGGCGGAGGCGCTGACGGCGCTCGCCGCCTCGACAGGCGGCTGCGTAGGCGGCCGCTGTCGGATAGTGGCCGCTGGCGTTTACTGGCAGCCGCCGCTGCCTCTTGCGGCGGCAGGCGCGGCGGCGGAGGCGCCGGCGGCGCTCGTCGCCTCGATAGGCGGCCGCGTGGGCGGACGCCCAAGGCCGGCGCAGGAGATACCTTATATTCCATCCCCCAACCGGGGTACCATCTCACAACACTATGCTCGTCACTCAGGGTTATCATTCCACTCAACGACCTCGCCTGGCGGGTTTCGGCCCCGGCCCCGATTCCGGGTGCAGCCGACCATGCAGGCCTTGGCCACTCTGCACACTCTTATAGGCCCGTTCGACGCCTCCTCTGCGCTCGGGCAGGCCTCTATTCTTCCAGCTGCTTGCGCACGCTACGCCAGCCCCGTCGTGCAACCGGGCGTGGTGGGCTCGCCTGTTCGGTGACGCCCCCACACCTGTAGATGCGCACACTTGCCTTGCGCCAGACCCCAACAACTCGAGGCTCGCCACGCCGCTCCTTGCCACTCTACGGCAGCAGTACGGTATGCGCGCGCGCGGGTTCCCGCGTGCCTCCTGTTCTGGTTTTTGCCCCTGCCCTTTCCCCTGCCCGGTAGTGGGCCCTGCATCGTGGCCAACGCTATACCGCTGGCACCCCAGCTGCACATCCTCAACGGTCATTCGCTGGCAAACTCGTCCCCTGTCCCAAAAGCGTTCTCTCCTACACCCTACACGCCACACAACTCTGTCCCCGCGCTTTGGGCCTCGCTGTCGGTGTGGTATCTCTTCGTGTCTGCTTGTAAGGCCCTCCTCCTGTGGCCTGCCGTCCCTTTGCCCCACTTCCTACGTTGCTGCCTTGTTCCAGCAGTCAGCCCTTTGGCGCCTAAGAGAGGCAGCCTATCAGTACGACTGTAGCATGGAAGTGTGGTTAGAGGCGGAGGACCGGAGGCCCCGAAGGGGCCGGAGGGAATGGAGCCTCTAAGCGAGCTTCCATGAGAAAGTCGTACAGGCTGGTTCTCTTTGGCGCCAGCCTCTCCTCCTTTTCCTCATTCTGCCTTCATAGTGAGAGCCTTTAACGTTGCTTCGAACGTTCTCACTCAAGTGCCCGCCCTTCCCGCCCTTGTTGGCCCCAGGTTCTCCCCTCCACGCAGGATTGCTCGGCCCTTCCGGCGCGGGCGCCGTCGGCGGCGGGGCCGCCGCCTCGCCGCCGGCGCCGGTTCGCGCGGCCGCCGGCCCTCGTGCCGTCGCGGCGCCTGCCGCGGCCTTGCGGGCTGGCCCCTCGTCCGTGGCGGCAGCGCCTCGTTTGGCGCTGGTCGCGAATCTTTCGCTGGGCCGTCATCGTGGCGTTGTCGGCGCGTCTCGTGAGGGTTTCACTAGTGGCTCCTCGTGTCAGGCTGGCTGTGTCGGGCCGTCGGCGGGGCGCTTAGTTCTGCGCCATTGTCGTTTCCGGGTTCTGGTGGCTTCGGCTTCTTGTTGCTGGTGCGCTTGGTTGCTGCTCGGGGTGGCGTGTGTTGTCGCGGCGTTCGCCCGCCTCTGCGCCGTCTCTTGTTGTCGGGCCTTGTTGTTTGTGGGTTTTTTCTGGGTTTTTTGCTGCCGCGTTGCGGTTGTGCTTGTCGATCCGGCGCGTCGGCGTCGCCGTTGGGCTTGCGTGTGTTTGGCTCTCGCCGCTTGTAAGGCCCTCCTCCTGTGGCCTGCCGTCCCTTTGCCCCACTTCCTACGTTGCTGCCTTGTTCCAGCAGTCAGCCCTTTGGCGCCTAAGAGAGGCAGCCTATCAGTACGACTGTAGCATGGAATGGTGCATTCTAGCAGCACATGCTTCTCATCTTCAACCCCACAGCCGCATAACCGACACACTCGTTGCGTGCGCGGGCGGTAGCTGTTCCCCGCTATGGGGCGGTTCGCCTCTAGATTCCAGCAGCCAAGCCTGAAACGAACCAACGCTATCAGGTGCTTGTACGTAACGTAATCGCTCATATGGGCAAGCCTGCCTTCTTCAATCATAGGGTCCATCTGTGGCAGCCCCATCCATTGCACGTAGCGGCACATCTTGACACCCGGTGCGCCGTGGTTGGCTTGCCTCCCCCCTGACTCCGGGAAGTCACGGGGATCGGTGGTTATGCATCCTGCCTTCCATTCGTGCAATAGTTTGTCGGTGAAGTTCGCTATCAGCGATCCAACCGGCAAATCTGTGCGCATCAGCCAATCACACAGTGCGTCCGTGCCCTGAGGCCCCTCCACACACCAATCATACCCTAGCACCTTGCAAATGCGATAGACCTTGCTGACCCAGCACATTCCTTCAAAGCCGACAGCGGCAGCAACCGCTACAGCGTCTGCTAAGAAGGTGTGTGCCAGGGACTTCTCTTGCTTAATAATGCGGTTCCAAAACCCCAAGATCATCCGCGCCCAGTGCGCTTGCATCGGGTGGGCTGCGAACTCGGCGTAAAGTAGCCTGAGCGTGGGCCTTCCCACTACAGCTGCTCTCGAGAAGAAACGCGTTTGCAGTGCAACCATGGGGTCCGTCAATGCCTTGTCGAACATGGTCTTAGCTTTTCTCCACTTAGACGTCATGACGTTGCTTTCCTCTCGGCTGTAACCGCCATACGCAACCCCTTCAAACAGGTAGCACAGGGCATCTGGCCCCCAAACCTCCACGCCATAGGACAACACAGATCTCACTTGGACGTCGAAACACGTATGCATTATGTCGGGTGCGCGGCACCCTCTCTTGTCTAGCGCAGCTATCAAACCCAACGAGGCGCGTTTTCCTGCTGCAATAAGCTCCTGGTAGCAGGAGTCGAACGTGGTAGCCGGCCCATAGTAGAGGCCTAGGTATCTTGCTCTTCCCTTCACTGGTATGCACAGATCTCCATATCTCAGTGCGGTCGCGCGGGCCGCGTGCAGCTGGCGGGCGTGTGCCGTGGGTGCGAAAACCATAATCTCACACTTGGTTATATTCACGCGCATGCCGAAAGCTTCACAAAATTCATATAACCTATTCAGCAGGAATTGCATACGGTGGATGCCTAGCGCGCACAGCGTCAGGTCGTCTGCGTACAGCAGACATGCAATGAGTCTACCCCCGATTGTGGGTGCCTCGTGCTTCCAGGTTTGCGGCTCGTGTGCGTCCCACGCGTCAATGTAGTCAGCTAATGCCTCAATAAAGATTCCAAACAGGTCTGTGCTCTTGGGGCAGCCCTGCTTCACCCCCTGCAGGGAGGCAAATGGGTCGCTAAGCTTCCCATTCACCTTCACCCGCATGCATACGTTTTGGTAACACTTCTCAAGCACTGACAGCATGTGCGCACTCACTCCCCTTTCTGCTAACCGGCGCCACAGTACCCACCTAGGCACTTTATCAAAGGCTTTCTCAAAATCCACCTGGCAGACAAACAAGGGCGCTTGCCCCGGTGCGCTGTGCTTGTGCGTTAGGTGCCGAATTGCAAAGAGATGATGCGCAGTGCTGTATCCTGCCCTGAAGGCAGCCTGGCACATGTGCCTCCCATCCGTAGCCTCAGCAAAATTCGCCAGCCGTGCTTGGTTGAGGGCGGCGTAGCACTTGGCCAGCGTGCCCCCTACCGCAATCCCACGGTAATTAGTGCGGTCACTTGCGTTACCCTTCCTCTTGTACACCGGAGTCAAATGCGATTCAGTGAATTGCGCGGGGTAGTCGCTCAACACTCTGATGCGCTCCATCAGGGCCGTTAGCACAGGTACTACTGCATTCAGTTGCATGGGCCTATCTCCGTCCGACTCGTAGGTGGCACGCTTGTAGCATTCACTGGGGGCCGCTTCCGGTCCGCTGGACTTGTTGTTGCCCATTTTGGACAACGCGCACGCAACTTCCTCCTCAGTAAAACTTGTATCTAACACTCCGCTGGCTTGCTGAGACCGATTCACAACCGGCGTGCTGGAGAGCAGCGCCTGCGCGTCGGTTTGCCAACCAATACCGTTAATGTAGCTCAGCATTGCCACCACCTTCATGCAAGCAGCAGTTGTGCACTCGTGTGTGCCCGCATTATAGAGGCCTTCAAAGTAATGACTCCATTCGTTCGCACTTTCAAGCGGGCATTCCTCCACTGCGCCGCCTTTCAGTAGCTGCCACAGTTTACGGGGATCCCTCCGACAACTCAGCGTATGCTCACGCAGCGTGCTGTGCTCAAAGCTAGCGCGCGCCTCACGTTTAGTCCTGTTGTAGATGCGTCGCGCTTCCCTGAGCGCCGTGTACTCCGCCCCCTCCCTGCTTTTACCCTTTGCTGCGTACGTCAAGGCTAGTACGCGGCCCCTGTGCTCGTCGCAATCATTATTCCACCATGGTGCATCCTTCCCTGCACTGCTAGCCCCCTGGCCTGAGTCTTTCCACGCTCTCAGCATGCATTTGCGGAGCAGCCGTGCAATCTTGTCTACGGCTTCCGTGGCAGTCATTCCGCTATTGTAGTTGGCAATCCGGTCACGCAGCGCCTCCAGCTCACGACGCGCTGGGGTTCCATCCGAAAAGAGGCGCTCATAACAATTGGTCATGCGTTTGTTCCACTCAATCTTAGTCTTGCTACACCGTGTCTTGCTTCCCCCAGCCCCTGCGCCCCCCACATCGTAGGGGGCCAAGGTCAGTGAGACGGGCCGATGATCCGTAATGCGCGTGGTTGCCCCATGGTTATGGTGGTAGTACATCCTGTCTACTACTTGCATGCGTTGACATCTGTCCAACAGACCCGAGGAACAGACGTAAAGATCAATTGTGCTACCTCCTTTCTCCAATGGGAAAGTCAGCTTTCCTGTTGTATCGCCTGAGATTCTGCCGTTGAGGACACCCATCCCTTCCTCTCGGCAGAGGGCAGCCAGAGCCACTCCAAATTCATTAGTGCCTTTGTCCTCACATGGACGCGCTTCCGGGAAAGATGCGGTATGCTGCACAAAGCCAGGCACGTTCAGATAATCTAGCAATTCGTCTCCCAGGCTGCTCGTGTCCGCGTCGCTCAGCCCCACCCATTGGCTCCTCCCCACCCATTGGCTCCTCCCCACCCATTGGCTCCTCCCACCCATTGGCTCCTCCACTCCTCAGCCACCTCATGACACACCCCAGATAATATGCTTGGAGGCAGCCGAACGCCGCACCGCAAGCTCAGACCAGCACTGCTCGCCTGCATGACCCACCAACCACTGGCTGCCCGAACGCCCCCCCCACCCCACTTGACGTTACTTGCCTTCTCGCACCCATTTACCGCGTGCTCCGCGGCTCCTGTGTCCCACCAGTCCCTCCGACCTTTGACCTTTCCCAACAATGCAACGACGCCTCCCGCCAGTCACCGACCACCCCGAGCTCCAGCAAACCCAGTATGATTAGTACAACCGGGGATAGGGCACGGCGGATCGTATCATGTTTACACCTCCCCTGTTATACACCGTGGCGAATCTGTAGACAACAAAATCACTTTCACTCCGCCGCCCTAAGTGCCACCCTATGGCATCGGCTTTGGCTCGTGCCCATCAAGAGCACCCAGCGCCTTGCCCAGCGCCGCCCGCAGCCCGTAAGATGAGTGCGTCAGCTCCCCCGGACCCCAGCCCCACCCTCCCCCTCATACGTCTGGACCATTCCCAGTCCGCCTCTCTCACACCTTGGATCTGCCGCCATCACTCGCCACCCGCCCTACCAACATCAAAGTGGCTTGGACACCGCCACACCGCCGCAAGGCCGGAGAGTTGGCAGCCCACGCAGCTGGAATAATCACTCTAGCCAGTGCAGACGCATAATCACAGATGCCAGCTTTTACATCTCACAACAGCGTCACAACCGGAAGGTTATGGGTATGGGTAAGTCAGACGATGATGGATGTGCAGGAGTTCTAACTCTTGAGCAGCTCGGGCGCATGCGTTTGTCAAGTATGATCAAAGCTGAGACGGTGCGGCTGCATTGCTTATGGAACAGGCATGGGGCAGAAATGCGAGGTCCCCGTAGTGTCCGAAGCCCCCCACGTATCCACAAATGCAAGCAATCAGGTGACCGGGCGCATGGGCAGGAGGAACGCGCTGCAACTGTACCGACGTCAGTAGCTGCCTGGAAGTTGCTAGGACGCTTTTGCTGGCGCGTATTCCTCACGCTCCGGGCGCCCGGCTAGACGACAGCACGACTACACAGCATTACACCGCTTCCCCGCTTCCCCACTTCCCGTAGACTAGCCCTATTCAATGGACGTAATGCACACAGCGCGACCGCTGCAACTTACATGTCGCCCTGCAACCGGGCCTGCCCAATGCGGAAAATGTAAATTTTGCACGCCCCCCGACAAAATGCACGTTCCCCCAACCCAAACCCGTCCCACCCCCCGCATACACGTTATGGGCCTAGGCTTAGCAAAGTGTCCAGCCCGAATCTGTAGCAGCTGCTTCAGCCGCTGATGGGTAATGGTGTATGTCCGCAACAGGTCCCGACAGATCCAGGGGCAGATGGCACGTGTCACGTGTGCACCCCGGCGCGCCACTTGAGGAATGCGCAATTATTGTTACAGCACTAAAGCGCCATGCATGCTCAGCCTGTTAACATGCTCTCAGACGACTTCTGTGTCGTTTTCATCATTTCACAGGCTTGAGGGGACGCATATACCCGCATGCACAAGTATCCCACGCTTGACAACAAAGGCGGGGGGGGGGGCATGGAGAAGGGAGGGGCTCCCATGGGGCTGTTCGTTCGTGCCATTCGTGAATCGTCAGGCGCACTCAGAGCCCCATGGCTTTCCCAAAATCCTATTGCAATTACGTTCATTATTACATAATAGGCAGTCGCCTCAAGAGCGTACAGCCGCGAGCAATTATATACTTGCCTTAGCTCCGAACGGGAAGTGAGGAAGCGGACGCTGATTGCATGCACCACGTCACCACGATTAAACTTTCAGCTGCCTTTTAAAAACGTGGCGTAGTCGACGCATTCCACGGACCGCCAGTACATGCGAGTGTGCGTTCCGAGCGAACTTAGCTTGCTCGGCTGAACGGCGCGACCAAGGGGCCATAGGCCATGGTACGTTTTTTATTTGCCCAAGGGGGAAGCGACCGAGGACAGCGCATTCGCCAGGGGTAGATGTTCAACCATCAAGTACCGGTGCCAGCGCCCGCGCCGTCCCCGCCACCCCGTTTGCCCGTTTCCTTCCTCTTGTCGGTGCAGGGCTGTGGGGCTTCCCAGCCTGCGGCAGCGACGGCGGCGAGCACTGCCCCACTGCCTGAGCCCAAGCCGGGCGCAGCAGCGCCAGCGAGCCCGCCTCCGACCGCCCCCGCTGCCGCCGCCCCATCCGACGCGCCACCGAACCCCGCGCCTCCTGCGCAGAAAGCACAGGCTACCGCTGATGTGGTGAGCCCGCAGCAAGCAGCCACTGCAGACACCCATGCGGTCGAAGCTGGAACCGTGGCTCCGGAGGCCTCAGCGCTAAATGCAGCCGCAGCCGCAGCTGACGCCACGGATGCTGTGGTGGCAGGGTCTGCGGCCCCAGCGGCAGCTCCCACCCACAGCGCAGCTGGTGCGGCTGCTGCACAAGACGGCATAACCGGGTCGGACGCAGGCGCAGCCGGGGCCCCGACCGCGGCCGCGGCTGCGGCGGACGGCCCGCCACCGCCTCAGTCACCTCAGGAACAGCAGCAGCTGCAGCAGCAGCAGCAGCAGGTGCTGGAGGACGAGGAGTCGCTCCTGGCGTTGATGGCCAACCAACAGGAGGCTCAACTCAAGGCCATTGCCGAGGAGAGGGGGGCCGGTGCAGGTGAGGGAGGTGCCTGACAAGTGCAATGGAGAGGACGGAGGGCGGCAGCTATACGGTAGTAGGAGGTTGGAATGCGTGTTAGGTGCGTGCATGGAGTACCGCACCGTGCAGTGCAGCAATCCATGCGCCGGTCTTGTCCACCCACAGGCGAGAATGGTGGCGGCAAACGCGACGGCCCCAGGCCGTGCGACCCGGCAGAGGTGGAGCGGCTGCGGCGGCAGCAGGAGGAGGTGCAGCAGCGGCTGGACGGCCTGACGCCGGAGCAGATACAGGTGGGTGCAAGGGGAACCTGCCAGTCCCAGTGAGAGGGGGACCTGCCAGTCCCAGCGAGAGGGGGACCTGCCAGTCCCAGTGAGAGGGGGACCTGCCAGCCGCCCCCACCCCCGTGGTCGCACTTGCGCTTGCCACTACACGGTGCAAGCACTCTCGTGTTGTTCTCACGCTCGGCGAGCTTTGCTGAAGTTACGAATGACCTGTCACGCTAACACAGCATGGCGTTTAAACCCTACCGCGCAGCTTCTCAAGCTCAAGCTACAGCAGCGCCTCGAGCAGCAGCTCACTGACTTCAACACACGGATGAAGGCGCAGCAGGCGGACATGCAGGCGGAGGCGGAGGAGGAGGAGCGCCGCGCGGCCGAGCGCGCCCGCCGCAAGGCGGAGGCCGACGCGGCGCGGCCGGCCCGGCAGGCGGCCTACGAACAGGAGCTGCTGGCGGCCGTGCTACTGCCGGGCCAGAAGGGCTTGGAGGATGCTACTGCCGCGGCCGCGGGCGCCGCGGCCGCGGGCGGGGAGGCGGGGCCGGAGGCTGCTGCGGCGGCGGCGCTGCCGACGATCGCAGTCAAGGCGTGGACGGGGGACAGCGGCGATGACGGGCTACTGTTCCCGGAGACCGATGACCTCGACTTCAAGGTGCGCACGCGTATGCGGTGGGGCTGGATCTGTGTGCGGCATCAGCGTTTTGCCCTGGACATGTTTCTCTGCAGCCACGCGGGACCGGCTACATCTCTACTCATCAATTGCTTTGTTTGTGCATCGACGCGCGGCATCTTTGTGGTCTCCACAGATTGCGGGCTTCTCCCGCCGCCCGAACGTGGCGCTGTGCCTCGGCGGCGGCGGCAGCGCGGGCGGCTGCGCGGGCGCCTTCCACGCGGCGGCGGCGGTGGGTTCGTGTGGACGTGCTGCGCGCTGGGACAGCATGGAGTAATCATGTTCCACACACACAGCCACACAACGTGTATGAGCCCATCCGCCGCCTCCCACAACCTGCTGTTGGTGAATGTACACCGCCCCAGCTAGCCTCGCACCTCAAACCCCTGCGCCAACTGACACCGTGCCTGCCGCGGCCGCATCCCGCATCCCCTCGCTCTTATGCATTGGGTTTGGTTTAGTTTGGGCTGGTAACCACAACCCCCCCCTCCACATCGCCCCCCCCCGTCTCCCCCGTCATTAGTTAAACATGCATGGCACCCCCCATCCTACACGACGTTCGGCCCCTATCCATAAGCATCTATGCCTTGCATTTGCCGCCATTGCCTGTCGCTCGCTAGTTTTGGTTTTGGTTTAGATGGTATGGTATGGTATTTACACACACACACACACACACACACACACACACACACCGCCAGCTTCCCTGTCTGCTGTTCTCTCCCTTGTGATTTCTAACACACACACACACACACACACACACCGCCAGGTTCACTGCTTGGCGTTCCTATCCCTTCGCGCGCACAAGTCTTTCATAGTTCTCTCCCTTGTGATCTCTAACACACCACCAGGGTCTGGGCTGGCTGCGGGCGCTGCATCAGCTGGGGCTACTGGGCAAGGCCCAGTACGCGGCCGCAGGCGGCGGCGGAGCCGCCTGGCTGCTGGGGCCCATCTGGTTCCATGGCGGCCAGCAGCCGGGTGGCAGCGGCAGCGGCAGTGGCAGCGGCGCCGCAGGGGCTGGCGATGGGGGCGGTGGCGGCGCCGGAGGAGCAGGAGCGGCTGGCGCTGCGGGGCAGGAGCAGCAGCAGCAGCAGCAGCAGGAAGCGGTGCTGGCGGAGCTGTTGGGTGCGCCGGCGCGGGCGCCGGAGGAGTGCAGCCTGGAGGCACTGCAGGTGTGTGTGTGTGCAGCGGGGTGGGTGCAGGCGGGGCGCAAGTGCGTGCAGCGGGGCGCAGGGGCGAGGTCGGAGTGGCTCCGAGGCGTGGGGGCTCGGGGGGGGGGGCGGGGGGAGGGTCGCGACGTCGCGTGATTTAATCCCTGCATCGGGCTGCGGGCGCAGAGCGCTGCGGCTCCCGTTATGCTTTTAGTGTTCATGTGGCATGCAGCTCGCATCTGTATATTAATTGACATTACCGCGCGTCTGCCGCGGAACAGGGTGCCGCCGACACAGGCGGCCGGAGCTACCTGGGCCTGCTCGCGGGCGCGGTGGCGCCTCTGGGTGGGCTGGCGGCACGGCTGGCAGCGGAGGCAGCGGCCGCGGGCGGCAGCGAGGAGGTGGTGCGTGCGGGCATGCGGGCGGGCGTGTGGGGCGGGAGGGTATGTGGGCGGATTGCAAGGCACGCTGGTGCATGCATGGGGGCGACGCATGGCGTGGTGGGGCTCTGAAGCGCTCGCTGTGAGCTGCCCTGCAATGGGTGCATGTGGTCACAGCACCTCGCCCCATACCCCCAGCACCCTGTACTGCATGTGTGTGTGTACCGCATTGTCTGGTGTGTGTGGCTGAGGTGTGCCTACCATCGCCCCGGCCCCGCCGCCGCCGCCACTGGGACAGGCAGCTGCCTGGTCGCAGGGCGTGTCTGAGGCGCTGCTGGCGCCGTGGGGGCTGGGCGGCGACTGCACTGCGGTCACCAGCGCCAACACCAAGGTGCGGTGGCGGCGTGGTGGTGCGCGTGTTGGGTCTGCCCCCAGCTGCAGGGACCCCGCCATGCTGCTGCCGCCACCTGCTGCCCCAGCAGTGCTGCCCCAGCAGTGCTGCTGCTGCCCTACTGCTGCTGCTCCACCTGCTGCTGCTCCACCGCCAGACAACCACCTACTGCCTACCTGCTTACGCCGCTCCTGCTCACCGCTGCCCCCACTGCCTGCCCACACACACACGCACACACGCACACACACATACCTCCCACTCTCCAATCCTGTTCTACGTCTACCTCGTCATTAATTTAAATGCATGGCACCCCCCACCACCACCAAACACACACACACACACACACACACACACACACACACACACACACCAGCCCCCGCCAGCCCACGGCGTGCCTCACTCACACACAGCCGCGGTCAGCGGGGTCACTGCGGCTTATCGGGTTGGGCGACGCCACCCGGGATTATGGGGGTTTTGCGTGGGGTTTTGGCACGTTCCGCAGCTCTGCAACCGCGCCCGCCACTGCGCCCCATTCCGCCGAGTTGTCTTAAGCGCGCCGCCTGCCCTGCCTCGTCCTCTCCTCCACTAGGGAGGAGAGCCGTTTCCTGGGTTGGGATTGGGCGGGCTGCGTGTCTAGTTAGCTTGCTTGCTGCACGCCGTTAGCATTGCCGCCTCTTTTTCTTTGCCATGCCCGTGACACTTTCGCGCTGCCGCCCTTTGCCTATGCTTCCTCTGCCGCCTGTAGGTGAGACTACGGACAGCGGGCGGGAATCAGGGAATTAGGCGTGCTGGGTAAACGTTTTTAGGCGCATGTCACAAGCATATGGGTGCATGTCGGGGTCGGTTTGCTTCGCGAACGCCCGACGGGTTCCAGGCTATTTCTGCGGGTAAGTATGACTACCGGGGCTACGCGGTACCGTCCAAGAAGTATTCGGTGCGTATCCGTCAGTAACTGCGAGCGATTGCGGGGATTCCTCTCCGTTTCCGTTTACCAACACACACACACACACACACACACACACACACACACACACACACTGCACACAGGGCAAGGTGCACGAGTCGGTGGCGGTGCGCGCCGCCGCCCTGGGCCGCACCCTGCTCACCGCCCACAGCGGCCTGCCCTACCCGCTCATATGCCAGGTGCGCGCAAGCGTGTGCGTGAGCGGGTGCGGGTGCTGCAGGGTACCGGTCCCCACCTGCCCACCCATCCACCCACCAACCCACCCTCCCACCCGCCCGCCGGCGCCCCCGCCCCCATCACCACCACCACCACGCAGTCCATTGCGCTGACAGACGGCAACAGCGACACGTCCGTACACCAGGACTGGTCCTATTACCCATACGAATGGAGTCCGCTGTACGGCGGCTGCCCGGTGTCGTACGGCACGACAGCGCCGCGGCTGGGGGGCGGCTGGGTGGAGTCGCTTGGAGCCAACGCCGAGCTGGTTGCCAAGGTGCGCGCCGGTATTTATTGAGGTGCGGTATTATGGTGACCAGGGAACAGTAAGCTTGGGTAGGGGCTGAGGCGTGAGAGCCTGTGATTGGGCCCAGGCGGTTAAATGGCGTGCGGAGGTCCGGAACCTGGGCCGCCTGCAACCCTCCATTGCGAAACTGCATTGCAACCCCTCGCCCTCCTCGTCATTCCTGCCTGCCTCCCGTAGCCCGCAACCGCCGCCGCCTCCGGCTGCGAGGTGCGGGTGCGGCCGCGCGGCGGGCCTGGCGCGTCACTGGCGGACGCGGTGGCGGTGGCGTCGCTCGCGGCCGCCGGCGCCGCCGCCTCGGGCGCCTCGTTCGGCGGAGGGGGCGACAACAGCGCACCCGGCGCTGGGCCGCCGCCGCTGCGGGCGAGCCGAGCCTACTTCGATCAGCAGGTGTGGCCGCCGGTGACCACCTCGAATGCCGGTCCATGTGCGGCCCTTGGACAGTAATGAGCCCGTGTGAACTTGGGGCTACGGAAGCACTGGCCTCATGGGGATGTAATCGCATGCATATGATGTATCCCACCACTGCACTGCACTGCACTGCGCCGATTCATCAGGGCTGGGAGAACGCCAGTGGGCTGAGTTTCACGGACGGCGGCTGCACGGCGGCCACTGCCGTGTACCCGGCCTTGCGGCGCCGAGTGAAGAACCTCATCGTGCTCATCACCTCCAGGTGGGGGAGCTAAGGGAGCTGGGGGAGCTGGGGGAGCTGGGGGAGCTGGGGGAGCTCGGGGAGCTGGGCTCTGGGCGCCGAGCCGAGCGGAGCCGTACATGCCAAGCACCAATAAGACGCCCCTTTTTTCCGTTGATGAGAGGCCGCGGTGGACCCTGTGGCGCATGTTTGCCATAAATACATCTTTGAAAATCTTGCACTGCATGCGCTCGCCGGCCCCTGCTGCCGCACGGACCGTGCGCACGCGCGCTTACGCCTGTCGCTGACGTGTTCTGCCCTTTGCACACAACCAGGTCCGCCATCGCGGGAGACCAGGCCAGCTTCTGTTTGGCCAACCGCGAGCTGAGCGCGGTGAGACACGGGGGGGTAGCCATCCATGGATGGTGTTTAATCAATAATGAAGTGCCGATGTCCAGAGGTACAGCGGGTACACGCAGCACTGGTCATACCCCCCCGGGGGGGGTTGTGGTTACCAGCCCAAACTAATCCAATCTAAAGGAAGCGGAGTTAAGCAATGCAGTCAAGGCGATACAACAAAATACTCGTTAGGTTGGAGTAGCCGAAGAAGACGTGTTGGGTGCGCCGGCGACTAGGAATGCCACCCGAGCTCGGCGGCCAGACACAGAGAAGGGGGGGAGGGGCCGGCACGGACAGGTGAGGTTTGGCAACCTGGCCGGGTGCCCAGCATGGAGGAATGTGGTCAGCGGCGGTGCAATCTCCTCAAGGCTGGTAGGCGGATAAGACATCACAGTGGGCGACACTGCGTCAGTCTGGATGCATCAGTGCACCTCTGTCGTGTCGTTCCACTCGACGACCCCCTGGCGCTTGTTCAGCGCTGCTGGTAGCTTTGCCTTGCCTTTGCTTTGCTGATGGCCGTGCCTTGCTTTGCTGATGGCCTGGCCTTGCCCCCCCTTTGGTTCCTGGAATGAACTACCCCCCTGCCCTAATTTGCACACGCAGCTGTTTGGGCGCTGGCCGGGCGCAGACCGGCCAGGGATGCCGGCGGCCGATGTTTACAACAAGCAGTGCCAGGTGCGCACTCGGCCGCGGGCGCGCGCGTTACACATTTGTTTCGGCGCCGCGGCGCCAAACAGCAAACATCCTCGCTCCACTAGCCCGCCACATAATCATAAGCAAATGCATATGCATATCGACCACTCCACCAAACCTCACGGCGGCTTGCAACCATAAACAAGCATTACACAAACAGACACACACTATGCAACCTTGTGATCTCTAACACTATGCAACAGGTGTTTGACTCCGGCGCTTTCGAGGAGCTGCACGGCGCGTTGGCGGCTAAGGCGGCCGCGGGGCAGCCCACCGCATTCCTCGGAGAGTACGAGGTGCGTGGCGTGTGTGCGCTCACAGCGCTGGGGTGCGTATGTGGGAGTGAACATGCGTCTCCTCGAAACTCCCCTGTTTTGAAGTGTCGGAATACGATGCGACCCGTTGCCTTCCCCCACACGCCTTCCCGTGGCGCGCGAGCAAGCAGGTGCTGGCCAACGCGCACTGCGGCGTGCCCGGCGGCTGGGCGGTGCGGGTGCTGTGGTTGGTCGCCAGCGGCGCTGCGGCCGAGGTGGCGGCTGGCGGCTGGGCGGCGGCCCTGCCGTCTGAGACACGCACGGCGCTACTGGTGGGTTGCGTGCGAGTGGGCATGTTATCACCAAAGACGCGCGTCGAGCTATCGACGAATTGCGCAGGCAGGGGGTGCGCACCCCTGTGCGCAGGAGTGCAAAAAAAACCTGGTTCCAGGTGTCGCTCCCGACACACCTGCTCCGCCCGCGCACCATGGCACACAGGTTGAAGATACCTTTCCGTTTGCGGCGGGCGTCATGCCGCGCGCGGGGGCAGAGGCAGTGCAGCAGCTTGAGGTGCGTGTGTGCATCCGTCGCCCCCCGGCTTGCAAGGGTAACCCCCCATGATTCATGGGACACTGTGTGCGGCCGCGTAGAAGCGTGTGTTGAAGATCACAAGAGCAAACCAACAAAACGAAGACCGTGTATGCCATGCTGTAAAGGACGCCGCACCCGGATCAGAAGCGTGTGTGCGTCAGTGTGCGTGGCTAGAGGCAGGTGGTTAGCATACCCCAGTTCAAAACCCTCAACCGCCGGGCATGCATGACGCAACACCCTGCCATCCTCCCGCCTCCCTCCTGCCTTTGTGCCCGCCCACCCCGTTTCTGCGCAACAGCTGGTGGCCAGCCACGCCGCGTCGCAGCTCCTGGCGGTCAAGGAACTGGCGGCGGAGCTCTTCGAGGAGGAGGAAGATGAGGATGATGAGTAGGAGCAGCAGCACTACAGCAGGCGTTTGCAGCGGGCTGGGGTTTGACCGTCCGCGGGTGTGCGGTGAAGGCGGGACGGTGCAATTAGGATGGAGGACTGGGACAGAAGATTGGCAGCCAGCCTCCTTTCGGGCATAAATAGCAGGTGAAGTGGCCGAGGGAGTGAGAGGAGTGGGCATCTAGGGGGAAAGCGGCCCCCGAGGACGAAGGCGGACTGGGAGTGAAGCTGTAACAAGAGGAGAGAGCTTGGACGTGCCAGTAATTCGCCCCTCGAACTGGGTACTGGGAAATGCGAGGTTTGGGGGGCGTGGGGCCGGGCGGGGAACCCAGTAGGCTCAGTCGGCCCTGCAGCAGGCCCCACCAGGCCTTGGAATCAAAATTGCCAGCCCTTCTCCTTAAGCACCCAATCATGCATGAAATTCTTTATTTCGACCTTGAAATGGCAACCTAGCACCTTGCATACCTATCCCGCGAGCAGCAAGAGCCCCAGTCCGTCCGCAAGCTCACTACCGGGCTGGGCCCTTCTTTCCAGCGTACGGATATGAGACATGAGTAGACCTTTTGTAGACTTAACTCTTAGTGATGACGAGGCTCCGCGAGCGACCAAGCGAAGGCGCGTTCAACCGGCTGCAGCTTGCGCAGCGCGGACGCAGGCTGCAGCTGAATCCGACGATGTAATTATACTCGACGACTACAGCAATGATGACTCGGACGTGGAGGCACTGGCACCACAGGTGGTGGCCCAAATGCGGGAGAGTGCGTTGAGGCGTGAGCCCGCACAAGCCGGACAGCACGGCGACAACGAGGATGGTGACGACGACATGCTCATCACGGGGACGATTGGCTTGAACGTGAGCGCGTGTTGTTACCCTCCGCACTTGAAGAGGGCAGGGCCGGGTGTGCCCTGCGCCTGGGTCCCCTGCTAGACCGCGGACTCCCTGGGACTCCGGGCCGCAGGTACAGCTGCGCAAACGCACTCCTCGTTTGCCTCACTGCAACCCCCCCCCCTGAACAACACAGGTGGCCACACGGGACTATCCGCACCCCCGGCCCGACTGCGCGGAACACCCGTTCGACCCGAAGCCGTGCGCCGCCAACGCGCGCTCCTGTCCCAACGTAGGTTCCTTCTGCCGGGCGTTTCTGCACGAGACAGAGGGCAGAGAGATGTGCGTCTTGCATGGATGTTGGTGTATATGCATACCGCTGCCTTGGCGTGCAAGGCTAGTGGAGCCGCTGAGCCGGGGCAAGCCACGCCATTCCTCCTCACACCCCGGGTGACCCGTCCCGCGTGCAGTGCTACTGCTACGTATGCGACGTGAAGGCGTCCGAGTGCCAGTACTGGGGCACAGGTGCGCGGTGTTTAAATATGCGCTGGGTGCCACCACACGCTCGTACACGGCATCGTGTGCAGAGCGCTCACGTCTTGTTTACGCCGTGCTCTGTCTTGAACCGGCCACGATGGGCTAAACCACCCAACCTGTCTGCGTTTGTGGCACTGCTTCGCCCCCCGTAGGTGCGCGTGCGCAGGACCACGCAAACGCACACGCAAACGCCAAGACGTCCGAGTGGCGGCGGCTGCGGGAGGCGGCGAGGAAAAAGAAGACCACCGTCGTCGCAAACGCGTTCAACGGCACAAACGGCGGGGCGACGCGCGAGCTGCGCGCTCTGCTGGCTCAACAAGGCGACACGCCCCAGCAGCGGCAGCGACGGGCCGCGCAGCGGGGGACGGAGGAGCGCCGGCGGCAGCAGGCCGCGGGGGCGGCCGCGGCGGACGGCTCGGGTGACACGTCAGAGGCGTCGGACGATGACGAGGACTCTGACGAGAATGACGAGCGGGCGGCGCGGCGGGAGGCGGCGCGCCGGCGTGGGCACGAGAGCAGTGGGCAGGCGCGTGCGAAGGCTGCAGAGGGTCTGCGGGAGCGCCCGCAGCACCAGGAGCAGGAGGAGGCGGCTCGGAGGCAGCGAGACGCACAAGAGCTGGTGCGAGACCAGCGAGAGCAGCAGGCCCTCGCGCAGCGGAACCAGGAGCACCTGCAGCAGCTGCACTACCGAATGCAACAACGGCTCGTCCAGGAGGCGGCGGCGGAGGCGAAGCGTAAGGAGGTGGAGCGGCAGCGGCTGCAGCAGCGGCGAGAGGAGGAGGAGCGGCAGCGGCTGCAGCAGCGGCGAGAGGAAAAGGAGCGGCAGCGGCTGCAGCAGCTGAAGGATGCAAGTAGGCTGGCAGCCAGCCCCCTGCAGAAGCTGCCCAGCGCGGCCGCGGTCGCAGGGGCCGCCGTGATATCGGCACGGCAGGACCGACCGCCGGGCGGCAGCGGTGGACTGGGGGCATTGGCAGGCACGGCCGGCGTCTGCCGTGCTGCGCCTGCTGTGCTGCCGCACCACCCGCACAATGTGTTCACGAAGCCGCACTGCTTCCAACAACAGCAGCACCCTGCAGCTAAGCCGGCCGCTCCAATCGCGCCGGCAGCGGCAGCGCCGGCGCAGCTGCACAGGCCGCCAAAGCCGCATCCTGGCCACCTGCCCCTCCCGCACGCCATGAGGCCGCTGAACAACACTGCGGGGGTGCCCGGCTACAGGTTCTCGCCGCCAGCAGCACCAGCAGCAGCAGCGGCGGTGGCCGCACGGCAGGCTGCCACGCTGCCGCCGCCGCGCGGTGTTCTGGGCGGAGCGCAGGGCCAGGCGCGGTTTGCCCAGCCACCACAGAAAGTCAAGAGCATTGCGGCGCACGACAAGCGAGAGGTGTCGGGGCAGAGCTGGTAGCTGCCCGGGACCAGCAGGCTAGCGACTCTGAATTGTTATCAAAGTGAGGACCAGATGTACGGTATGCTATGATTGTCAACGATGTGTTGTCATATCATTGTGCCACGCGTTCGTGGGTATGCAGACTTGCTACACTTCCATTTCTATTCGGATTTTAATAAATGACACATCATCATGCCGTTGAGAGCATTTGGGTCGCATCGGCGGCCACTTGACAAGCAAGAGTGTTGTTATTGCCACGACCTTGGCTTGGGGGTTTCTTTACGGCAGGCCCGCTTGACAGGCACATTGCACTTAAATCCCGCTGGCGTAGATGTGAATATGACTGCATTCCAATCTAGACCTTGGCGCTGTATGTGTTGGGGAGCCTGCACATGTTCAGCCGTGTGGGTAGGGCTAGACGCGCGCAAGACTTACGGCAGATGGATGCAATGCCTGGGTGCGTGTCGCAGGCGCCCCAATCCCTGGCGCACGGAGATGCAGCTCAGCGGCACAGGTCGCGTTTGCTGGCGTGTAATATCTTACTAGTGTGCTATGTCTGTGATCCCGCCTTATATATTAGCAAGTCCTTCATTTTAGCCAAATAAATTAGTCAAGCTTTGCAACAGAGACTTTCCCGCCTTTTCAGCGACGCTGCGCAAGCGCTGCTCACCGTATGGTGTACCGCTATGGGGTCATGGACCTCACGCACGACTCCTCCTCGGAAGGCGAGGCCGGAGATACAGCAGGGCGTGCAGCCAGGCCTCAGTCGGTACCGTCACAGCGCGCAATTTTGCCTCTGTCCCGACTGCTCATGTATTGACGGTATTTGAGGGGGTGGGATCTTCTGACACTCCAGGGACGCTGCACACCTGTTCCCTTGCTTGCATCACCGAGGGCGTGCAGCCAGGCAGTCCGCAGCTGGTCTGTCCCTCACTCGAGGACCAGCGGCGCCTGCTGCTGCTCGCGGGCCCTTGCCGGGCGCAGCGACAGCCGCGCACGCTCGTTCCCATAACGACGACCCAAGCGAGCGGAGTGGGAGCGTGAGCAACATGCGGCAGCGGCGGCAGCCGGCCTCGGCTTCAGCGGCTGCTGGGCCCTCTGCGGTAGCTGCGCCTGCATTCCCTGCGGTTGCAGTGCCAGCTGGTGGCATTGGAACGTAGCGGGCCGCGGTCCCAGCCGCGCGGTGACCGCAGCCCTGCTGGCCGCGGCGTGGCGGATGTCAACGCCGGTGACGACGAGGTTCTGATTGTGATGCGAGACGCGGCAGACAGTGACGTGGAGGGCATAAGACCTGAGAACTTCAGGCGGTCGGTGTTCGGCCCGGCCCTCACGGTCGCGGCCGGGCCGGAGGCGCCGTTGCAGCAGGCGCAGCGCGGGCCGGCAGCCCGGCAGCTGCAGCGCCAGCGGCGGTGGAAGGAGGCACCGGCGCATCTGGGTCAGGCGCGGCTGCGGCAACGACAGCAGCAGCAGGGGCCATGGCGGCTGGGGCGGCGGGTTTGTGCATGTGCGGAGCGGAGGGGCGGGCAAGGCCACGTGGAGGAGGAGAGCGCGGAGCCGCCCAAAAAGCGGCGCCGGCGCGTGGGCTAATATGTGTCTTAGTTGGCGGTCCAAGGGCGAGTGAGAGCACGTGATGTAGGCAGCATGAGTAGTGTGGCTGTTTAATCGTGCTGTGGCTTGACCGTCTAGATTAGCGACTGCGCACCCGGCTGGCAGTGCCTGCACAAACCGACCCCGGCTATGTCCGGGAGATGAGGTACTATCAAACACCTTCGGCCTCAGACGGTGGATGTGGTGCGGGATCAGCCCGCTTTTCCCGTGCTTCACGGGGACCACCTCCCTTGTTCCTGTGATGTCCTGCGTGCAATGCTACTGCTTCGTGTGCGACGTGAAGGCGTCAGACTGCGCTTTCTTTTGGCACAGGTGGGTGAATTCGCCGAGGTTGGTCTGGGCAGAGCGCAGTAGAACCGAATACCAAATGCGGTACAAATCCATCGCCCCCACGCGTAACGTGTCCGGAGCTCCGCATCTCTCTCCGGCCACACCGGACCCAAATTCACGCATCGGACCCCTACGCACTTCTGTTGCGCAGGCCGCAATCCCGCAGACCACGCCAACGCGCACGGCGCCGACAAGCAGTGGGTGCGGCTGCGCCTCCGTGCCCGCGCCCTGCCGTCCGACGCGCGCCACGCGCTGCTCGCCTTCACCGCCGCCCCGCGCAGGAGCGCCGCGGCAGCAGCTGGCAGGGTAGTCGCTGTCCCTACCCCTGCAGCTGCGGCGGCGGGGGTGGAGGCGCCAGCAGCGGCAGGAGGCCCGGCGCGCGGCGACGGCCGGGCCGGCAACTGAGGCAGGCGTTTGGAACAGGCGGAGGGTGGCGGCGCCATACGCGGCAGGAGCAGCAGCGGCACGGCCCGCATATCTGTGCCGCTCTGGGACGCCACGTGCGAGAATGCCGGGCGCGGGGCGGTTGCCGGGAGACAGGTGATCACCTGCTGCGACACGACGGTGAATGCGCCGGGGCAGCACCAAGCGTGAGCGGCATGGCTGCTACGCCAAGCCGCCTAGCGTCTAACTGTGCAGCGCATTACAGCTTGGGAACGTACGTCGCCTCGTCTTCCTAGACATTGTTCTTGAAGCTTGCTCGACGTCCTTGCTAAAAGCCCTGACAGGCCATCCCGCGCCTCGTGGTGACTGCCTGGGGTTTGCAGCTCCGCTTCTGCACAAGGCCCCTACGTACCCCCTTACGTACCGTCGTGTCTTCTCTTCTGCCACCACCTCCATCTCACCTCTGAACCGAGCCACCAAAACACCTGCCATCCATCCTTTGCACGAGTGTATCAAACTTTCAGCGGCGCAAACGCGTGCTCGCCTCCCTACGCCGCTCTCCGCTACCACGCCTTGCCGACTGTCAACAGCAACACTACCGGTAGTGAACACATGTTTAGTATTTGGGGGGCCAACATGTTGTGTGCAGTGGGACTTCTGGCCGCACTTCAATCAGTACTCGTCCTACACGCAAACTGACTCAAAACTAGATAAGAAGATAACCGTCGGACAGCGTCTGGCCAAGCCCCTTTAGGTATTTTGAATGGGGCTGGCCGTTCCGACTAAAAGAGTAGGATCAAGGTTTCGCGTTGCAGTTGGCTCCATCCTAGGGGCCTGGCGGCAGGACTGGCAACATCAGTCGTAACCGCCCTCCAACAGTTCAATGGGCACACTCACGAATGAGTCACCGCTCTGCACACCGCCAAGCTCGTTAGAACCCGGACACCCCACCACCTCCACCACAACCGCACCACACGGTCTCGACACCGCTGCCGCGCGCGCACAGCCACACGGTTCCAACTCCCCAGGCGCGCTGATGCCACCGCCCCGCTCACCATTCCGTGCCACATGTGATGACAGACCACGCCAGTGCGTCACAGTAGTGCGAACATCTCCAGAAACGTCCCTGCTTTTAATCCCTCTGTACAGGGGCCTTCGAGTCAAGTTGCCCACCCCCAGTTGCATGCATACCTCGCATGCGTTGTGTTGTCATACTTGGCAGCAGCCTGTGGAAACGCCACAGGTGCCACCGCACAGGGTAGCCATCGAGCCGAGACCCGTGCAATCTGCGTGCAGTGCGTGTCGCAAGAATACTGCTCCTCCACCAACATGCGCATCTCCCCTTCTCTTGTTGGTAAACAAGAACACGCTTCGGGGACCGCCCTGTCACAAGTGGTCAGAAGTCCACACAACAGGGCAAACTCCCGCGTCAGGGCGCTTTTCCCTTCAATTGTAAAAATACAATATCCTCTCTCCCTTTGTGTTGCCTTAAGCCGTCGGTTGGCCGAAATGAAAATCTGGATATAAGCCGTAGCGCAGGAGCGCGCATGCACACACCCACACCCACACAAGGAAACGTGCACAGACACAAGGCCCACTCGCGTGGTCTTCAAACGACAGCAGACGCGTGTAGGCAAGATAGGCTCTCGCACATCGGGCACGCCGCATGTAATTTATGTAGGCTCAGCCATGTGTGCAGTCAATATCAGAACAAGAATTATTCATATACTCCCGCTGTGACGCAAGTCGCGTCACCTACATGCCTCCTACGTGGCGCCAGCCGCCATTTGCGCGGACAGCGACAGGGGCACAGCGCCGGCGGGTGCTGCTAACAGGCCACCGCCCAGCGGCATTGCAGTCAGGTGT
The DNA here is from genome assembly GCA_016834595.1 of Chlamydomonas schloesseri. Taxonomy (NCBI): domain Eukaryota; kingdom Viridiplantae; phylum Chlorophyta; class Chlorophyceae; order Chlamydomonadales; family Chlamydomonadaceae; genus Chlamydomonas; species Chlamydomonas schloesseri. The sequence goes on from JAEHOD010000035.1 coordinate 1,128,227, forward strand.
GACAGCTGGTGCGGGTGGTGCAGGTGCGCCCCCGCCTGGCCGGGAGCAGCACCACCAGCAGCGCCGCCCGGGCCGCCGGCGTACAGGGCTGCGCCGCCCAGGCCTGGCCCGCCGAAGTGCATCGCGCCGGCGGGCCCAGCCGCCGACAGGCCATGCGGCCCCGCTGCGTGCGACATCTGTGGGTGGGCATGCAGCAGGCCTGCGCACGGCGAGCGGGAAGCAGCGGAAGGGAGTCAAGGGCAGCCACTGCGCTCGCAATACAACAGCGCATGCTTCGTCACTATGCCCTGCACGCGTGTCACACACCAGCCCGCCGCCACAGCGCCACGGCCGCCACCTACCTGCGGTGGGGTGCTGCAGCACGGACCAAGTCGCCTGCTGTCCTCCGGGGCCGCCGGGCCCACCCAGCGCGCCGCCAGTGGGAACGCTCACCAGGTAGCCCTGCGCGGCGCTCGGGGCGCCGCCGGGGCCGCCGCCCGGGGCGGAGCCGACCGTGGCGAAGCCCGCCCCCAGGGTGCTGTGGGCCGGGTGCGGGTGGTGTACGATTGTGTACGTCACGCCGCCGTGCGAGGCCATCTGCGCGTAGCCGCCGTACGGCAACGCCACGTACTGCGGGCCGGGGCCTTGCGGCGGCGCGCCGGGCCCCGCCAGGGTAAAGCCGTTGGGTGCGCCGCCCAGCGGGGCGCCCTGCTTGCCGGGCTGGCCTAAACCAAAAGAAAGGGAGCCGGTCAGCATGCCACCGGCAGCACCGGCGGCGGCAGCTGACGCCGCCGTCAGGCCGCCGGCAGCGTTGGCGGCGGCGGCGGCGGCGGCGGGCCCGCCAACCGGCAGCGTGTGCTGGGCCGCGTGCAGGCCCATGGCGGCGCCGGAGCCCAGCGGCGGCGGCCCTTGGGCGAGGTGGTGGCCGGACGAGCTGAGGCCCGACACGACCAGAGGCTGCGGCGGCACCGCGTGCGCCACCACACCGTTGCTGTACACGAGCACGCCAGGCTGCGTCGCGCCCGGCTGTTGTTGCTGCTGCTGCTGCTGCTGCTGCTGTGGTGCCTGGCCGTTGTAGGTGATGTTGGGCAGGCTCGAGCGCTGGAAGGGGTTCGAGCCTGCGCCAGCCGGCTGCTGCTGCTGCTGCTGCGCGAGGTGCTGTAGCTGCGGCAGCTGCATGGAAGGGGGCGTGCTGCCCGCGCCCGGCACCAAGATCGTTGGCGTGGCGGCGCCGCCCGGGCCGCCGCCACCACCGCCGGGCAGCTGCATCTCTTGCAGGTACATGGTTGAGAGCTCGCCGGGGCCCGTGACGCCCAGCGAAGCCGACAGCGAATGCGACATGCCCGGCACCGACGACGGAATGCCGCCGCCGCCACTGCCGGCGCCCGAGGCGCCCGAGGTTGGCGCTGACGCACGCGCAGCCGCCAGCGTCGCCATCTGCTGCTGCTGTTGCTGCTGCTGTTGGTGTTGCTGCTGTTGCTGCTGCTGCTGCTGCAGGCCGCTGGCGGCGCTAAAGTTTGCGCCCTGGCCCACGTCAGTTGCCTGCCGTTTGCGCTCGCGCTGGCGAGCCTCAAACAGACCTCCCATTTTCCGGCCCTGCGCCTGCGCCTGCTGCTGGGCCTGCGCCTGCGACAGTGCACTGGACGCGGCGAAGGCCGCAGCCAGGGACCCCTGCTGCTGCAGCTGCGGCGGCTGAGCCGCCGGCAGCATGGGCAGCGAATGACTTCGCTCCATGTCAGCAGCCAGCTGTTGCTGCTGTTGTTGCTGCTGCTGCACCTGCTGCTGGCCGACCTCCATCGCGTTGTCGGCGCCCTCGGGCGGCGACGGCTGCAGCGGGTGCGCGGACTCGCCTGGCTGAAGCTGCGGCGTCAGGGGCGGCGCCACCGGCAGGGGCTCCGACTTGAGCACCTTGGCACAATCACCACGGCGGAGGAGTGACAGGGGCGCGCGCGCACACACGTGACACAATGAAGCACAGACAGTGCACTAGTGCAGGCACCGGTCCGCACCCGGCTGCGGCCCCGGCCTTTGCGTCATGCTGCGCCTTCACAACACCAAGGGCGCTCCTTGACAGCGCGGCGCGGCAAGCATGTCAGCGGGGCGGGCCACGCACCCTTTCAACCCGTTGGTGCAACCCGCATGCAATGCTCCTAGCATGCGGCGAGCCGGGGATAACGCACCTGCATCAGCATCTCCGTGAGAGGAGTGGCCGGCACGTCATCTGTGTGATGGCTGTGGCCGCCGGCGGCGCCGCCGGCGGGCGGCGGCGGCGGCAGGGGCAGCGGCGGCGCCGCCATCTCGGAGGACGAGGTGCCTGGCGAGGCGGTGGGCGGCTTGCTGCGGGTCTGCTGGTACGAGCGCACTGGCGTGCACACCCGGCACGACTCGTCCTGCGCGGCGTGCGGCATGCGGGCGGTCGCGGTTGTGGCACTCACAACTCGTGTTAGAGATCACAGAGAGAGAAGGGAGCTGTGTGTGCACAGCAAGACACAGTCTGCAGGGGCGGCGGCTCACGAGGCGCTCGCTCCACGCAACACGCCCTGTTGCCGAGCATGAGTGTGTGAAGAAGAAGCTCCTACATCCGCTGGTGGCTGAGCGAACGAGAATCTCTGAGGCGCAGCCTAGGCCGCCGCCGCAGCGGCAACAGATCCCGCCGCCTCGTACCTTGCATGCGTTGTGATGATTGAGGATGTCCTTGATCAAGCCGCACCGCGGGTGGGTGCAGTCGGCGCGATGGCACTCCTGCACGTGCTGAAACAGGTTCTTGCCGCTGGCGCATGTGGCGCCGTACTCACAGCGGTCCTCGGTCTGCGCAGGTATCACGATTTGAACACCACAAATGTGAGCGCGGTAGGCAGCGAGTTTGTAGCGCGAGCACGGGGTGGAGTTGAGTCCAGCGTGTGTGTGGCGCGCAGCGTCCAATGTATAGCGCTTCATCACGGCTACAAATCCTGAAGCATAGCTTGGCAGCTTATGGTTTGCTGCAGGTTTGCTTGCTCTCTGTTGCCCCTCCATGACCTCCCCGGTAGGGTATGCTGAGGCCTTGCCGGGCCTGCCGTGCGGTCCGACTGTCCACGCGCACGAACTCGAGACACGGCAGCGCAGCACGACAAGCGCGTGGGACGCACCTGGCAGCAGTCCTTGCAGTGGTAATGGAACATAAGCCATCGTTGACACTGCGACAGCACACGAGCGCGATGTACAGTCAGGCGAACTCCGCCAGGGCCTAGCGGGCAGTGATAGGGGCTAGCCTCTGTCGTCGAGCGTCGGCAGCGGGGTTCTCAGGTTCCCGCCACGGAAGTGTGCACGCCATAAGCCCAGAGAGCGGCCAAACGCGCTCAACTGAGCATTGTCACCGTGATGCTTGCGCTTTGCGAGATACAGCCAGCCCTAACTGCAGAAATCGCGTGGGAGCCGAGCCGAGACTTCTATGACACTGTGCTAGCCCTGGCAGCCTCCGCGAAGGCGCCGCTATCAAATGTTGCTATGCAGACCAATTGTCTCACCGTCTCCACAAAAGCAGGGTCTGATACGGGGTCTGTCATTTGCAGAGCGACTTGACACGCTGAGTCCGGCCGGATGGCCCCTCAAGGCCAGGCCCACTGCGGGCGGGCTGTGCCTTTACCAGAGAAATCTTGGCTCCAAAAATGCGCCGATACTCCGACAGCGCGGCCGGCGCGTGAGCACAGCGCGGGAGGCTCTTCGCGCCCAAGACAGACGCTGCCGCGAGTCCCGGTTGGTCGCAGCTGGTTGAAAAGTAATCCAGGCGCAATCTACAGGCCCATCAAACTGGAATGCACCTGGGTGAGCTCTATGCACACTTGATACGCGGACCCTCCAACACAATATCGTTCGCTCCGCTTTGCAGAATTCTGCAGTCAGACGCTAGGTAACTTAGGTGATTTCATAACGATGTAACGTGCTTCGTGTGTGGTGGGGTCGTGCGCCCCAGCGGGAATTTCGCCGGTGTGAAGACCCATGGCGAACGCCCCCCGCGCGCCCCGATTGCCCCAGGCTTGGCATCATCGGCTTTACCTTCATTCACTTGTGAATAGCTTGTGTGTTACGGCGCAGTGTGTCGCTGTGCCGTTTCCGGCCCTAACGATTTTATTGGTTGACGACTGCTCCCCTGCTTCAGTGGCGAAGGATGGAGTGCTGTAACTACCATCTAAAAACTCAAGTTACGCTGGTCGCGGCCTCTCCTGAAAAAGACCTCCAGCAAAGGTTGAAACCCCAAGGACCCGTCGACAGACTTTGCTGGACTTTGCGATGCTCCTGTCGCCTCTGGCTATGCGTCCTCATGGAGGCCGATCACGCCAAATATCGGCTGGGCCTTCAGGGCGGAGGCGGCGTCAGTTTGGTCCGACTTCGGCCCAGGCACCAAGCCCGGCGGGGCGTGCGTCCAGGGCGGTTACCGTAGCAGGGCTGTGATTGACGCAGAGAGACGCAGGCATGCCTCGCGCACGACATCCAGCGACAGGGGGGGTCACACATCCTGAGCCGCTAGCTATACGGCTGCGGTCCGGGATCCATCACGAATGGCTGCCGTGGGGGCAGGCGCGCCATCCCGACCGGGCGGCATCCCCATCCTGGCCGCGCGGCATTCCCAACTTGGCCGGGCGGCAGAACATCCCCGTCGCGATCAGACATGCTCGTTAGAGGCAGACAGCATTTAGCGCATTCTTGGGCATACTTGCAACTGCTGGCAACTCCTGGGCAAGGCGGGTATTGTTAACCCCCAGCCATGAACCTTGTTCACATCTGTCACCGGTCACCCAGTTGTCGCCCGCCACCGTGCCCGAACATTAGCGGTTACTGGTAACCATGGGATAGCATCCGCACAGAATAACCCGGCGGGTGTCGCTTGGTCGAGACCGGTGAGCCGGTGAGGACAGGGGTCTTAACGGCACGTGACACTCGCACGACGAAATCCACTGGGCTGGCCACGGCATATTATGACACAGATCCTTTCCTCTGTGCTTAGTGCGCCCGCGCGGCATCCTATGCTGCCCCTGCCGCCCCGCGCGCCATCCTACTGCCCCCCCTGGCCCCAGGCACGCCCTACCCGTTGCCCACTTGCCCTGCCTGCACCCAGGCGAGCCCTGACCAGCAGGTGCGGACCCAATCGCATGCCCGGCCTCTGGGCGGTAGCGACTTACGGTGCTCTGCATCCCTCTGGTGATAGCAAGTCAGGGAACAGGTGTGCGGCGCCCCTGGAGTGCTCTGCATCCCTCTGATTGACGAGCCCGCCTGTCGTGGTCTCCAGCTTCCTTGCTCGGTAACAGCAGTGGTGACAAAGCTGTCACCAGCACAGTCGTGCTCAGCGAGTCAGCGGCTCACGCCTCACGGCTTAACACGCGTGACATGACGGCATCAACGCTGCTCACTCACCTCACAACCCCCCCCTACCACGCCCGCGCCTGTCACCTTCTTCCAGACTGCTCATGCATTTCGCTCACATCTCAAGACTTTCGCCCATCCTCTCTCACAGCGCTAGCGGTGCCTGCCCCCAAGTGCACGTGTGCTCCTGAAGTCCCTGTCCTCACCTACCACCCGACGGCCCTCCCCTTGAGCCAGCGCCTGCCACGGCCCCTCCGCCCCCACCCCCACCCCCACCCCCACCCCCACCCCCACCCCCACCCCCACCCCCACCCCCACCCCCACCCCCACTCTACATCTCCTTCTTCATTAATTTAACATGCATGGAACCCCACCCCCACCCCCACGCCCCCGCCGCTGCGGCGCAGACGTGCGCTCAATGCGCGGCCGCCACGACCGCCGGGGCCGCAGCGGGCGCTGCGGCTGTAGCAGCCGCAGGAGCGGCTGCAGCAGCCAGGGGCAGGTACCACTCGGGCCCGAAGCCGGCCTTGGCGCGGGCCTCCTCGTTGAAGGGCGGCTGTAGCAGGAGCCAGCAGACGCGTGAGGGGGGGAGAAGGGGGAGAAGGGGGACAAAGGGGTAGGGGCAAGGGAAGCGTTAGAGCGGGCAGCACGCTTAGCAACCGGCAACCCTCCTACGCCAAAACACACGTGCGTGCAGCGCCGAAGGCCCGTGCGCGACCTACAGCGCCCGCCCCGCATGACTTGACACAGCACATGACGTGCCAACACAATGCAAGTTACGCAACACACCAACCTGGCACCACCCGCTACTGCCGCCGCTACTGCCGCCGCTACAGCCGCCGCCGCCGCCGCCCCCTCAGCCGTGTCGCGCGCCCTTTACCTTGAGCGCGCCCCAGAAGTGCGCCCGCACCAGCGAGTGGAACCACTCCTCCACGCACCCGTACCGCCGGGCGTCCGCCACCCACGACAGCTCGTCCCGCGGCGGCTGCGGCGGCGGCGCCTCCTCCTCCTCCGCGCCGCCGCTACCTCCGGCGCCCTCTGACGCCGCCACCGGCGCCGGCTGCGTATTCCCGGGCTCCTGTGCCGCCGCCGCCGCCGCGTGCACGCCGTTGTTGCCGCCACCGCCGCCGCCACCGCCGCCGCCGCCGCCGCTGGCGACGCCTAGCTGCGCCAGCTTCGCTGCGAGTGTGGCGACGCGCCCATCCGCCTCCGTGTGCTCGGCCTCCCCCTGCTGCTGCTGCTGCTCCGCGGCCTGCTGCTGCTGCTCCGCGGCCTGCTGCTGCTGCTCCGTGTCGGCCAGGGGGTCAGGCGCGCGGCGGCCGTGCGCCACGTCGTACAGGTACTTGATCCAGCGCACACCCGCCGCGCAGTGGTTCACCTCCTCCTGCAGGCAACGGCAGTAGCAGGCAGCGGCAGTGGCAGGTGGTCAGGAAGGCAGTAGCAGGTGGGCAGTGGCAGTGGCAGTAGCAGGCAGGCAGTAGCAGGTGGGCAGCGGCAGTAGCAGGCAGGCAGCGGCAATAGCAGGCAGGCAGTAGCAGTAGCAGGTGGGCAGCGGCAGTGGCAGTAGCAGGCAGCGGCAGTGGCAGGTGTCGTCCGCCGCGGTGCTGCAACCCAGTTGCCCCGCACAGGTGTCTACAACTTCATCCCGTCGGCCTCAGCTTCATCTTCATCATCCGCACGCACATGTGGTGCACGCCGCCAGCCTACGTGTCAACCCTCATGCCGCCACCCACACCTCCTAAGTGGCGCCCCCCTTCCTCGCCCCGCCACCCACCGGGTACACCACGTCCCTTAGCAGCGCCGCGCTGTCGGCGTCTCCTGTCCAGAGCAATCAAAAAACACCGCAAGTAAAAAAAGCATGTGCGAAACCTGGACGTGGCAAACACAATGACGCGGGTGAGCACAGCAGCTGGCATGCACGGCACTGCAACCCCCTCATCTGACGCCGCTGCCTGCTGGCTAACTGCACTGCTGCCGTAACTATCATTGCTAGCCCGCTCGCGGCACAACGGCTGCGCGATACATATCACCAAGACAACCAAGACAAACCAAAACATAAGGGTTGAGCCTAACGCGCGCGCGCGCACCGTTGTTGGCGAACTTGGCGATGGTGGCGGGCAGCACGTCCAGGCCCCGCGCCTCGTGGACGCAGTGCTCCACTGCCAGGCGCGCGGGCAGGCAGTGGCGGGTGCCGCTGGCCGACTCCCACAGCCTGTTGGGTGGGCGGGTGGGAGTGGGGGCACGGAGTGGGGGTGCCATGCATGTTAGATTAATGACGGGGGAGATGTAGACAGACGTGGTGGTGGGAGTAGGGGGGGGGCGTGGTGGGGGTGGGGTTGGTTGGGGTTGGTTGGGATGGGGGTCCCGGGTATGACTAGTTATGGCATAAAAAGACGCAGACAGGGTAGTTCATTGCAGTTCCCAAATTCAGGTTGCGGGCGAGGGCGGGGGCAGAGGTGGGCAGAGGCCTGAGGGGGAGCAGGCGGGGTTGTGGGGCTCGTGTGGCGCACACGCTCTCAGAGTGTCCTTCGATCGACTTTGTTTGCTGTTGGCCCTGGATGGTGGCAAACACGGCCACACACGGCCACACACACGGCCACACACACGGCCACACACACACACGCACCCGTCGTGCACCGGCATGGCGCCGTAGTGCGAGCCAATTTCCTGTGTGGTGGTGGTGGCGGCGGGGGTGGGTCCGTGCATGTTAAAGTTAGGACGAGAGGGCGACGGGGGGGGCGACACCCGCATGCGCACACACACGCACGCACATGTGCGAAGGCACAAATATCGCGCTGTCAGTCAGCAGCCGCAGCGGGGGCTACTACTCATGCCTGCTGTGTGCTCTGGGGGGGGGGGTTGTTGGGTTCAGTAGTACTGGGGGGGGGGGGTAGTTCATTCCAGAAACCAGAAGCGAAACGACCAAGGGAGCCCGAACCAGCCAGCCCAACCCCACACACACACACATACATACACACACCTCGAGCCGCTTGGCCAGCGCCGTGAAGTGGCGGCACTCGTCCTCCGCCACCTTGGGGGGAGAGGGGGAGGGTGTGCAAGGGGGGCATAGTATGCATGCAAGGTTAAGAAGAGAAGATGTTGGGGGTCAATTGTTAACCCTTGACGTCGAGAAAAGCAAACTGTGCTGTGAAGCGGCAGATGTAGAGGGGGACGTGGGTCGTGGCGCGTGGCGATCGTGCGTTATTCCAGCGCCACACAGCCTCCATGCCGTGAGCTATGGTGCGAAGCCAGCACGTCAGCCCATGCACGCCTCACTCAACGGACCATGCACCGAGAACGCAACACCGCAAACCCGCTGCCACACAACGGCTCCTCTCGTTGCCCCTTCGCCCCCGCTCACCCCAGCCTGCACGCGCACACACATTTTTTCACGCTCTCGCGGTCAACAGACACCGCCTCTGCGCTACCCTGCGCTTGGGCTCGGATTGTTATGCCGAGCTTGGAACGCTCTCCCTTGAATTGCATTGCATTCTTCCACCCCAACTCTGGGCTATGAAATAAACTACCCCAATCCCCCTGCCCCGGCCCCCCCCCGCCGCCGCCACCTCACCGTCACGAAGTCGTCAAAGAAGGCGCGCGGCAGGCCGTAAAGCTCCGCCCGCAGCCCGAACCGCGCCACCGCGTCCCAGCTCAGGTCCACGGCCCAGTTCTCGATGTGCACCGCGCTGTGCAGCAGCGCCTGGCGGCTGGCCAGCGTGCCGCCCTTGCCGCGGCGGGGCGCCTGTGTGCGGCGTGTGTGTTTGTGTTAGTGAACGGAAACGGAGAGAGAGAGTGTGTGTGTGTGTGTTAGAGATCACAAGGGGTGTGTGTGTGTGTTTTTGTGCATGTGGAAGGGTGGGCTGGGGTGGGCGGTGAGGGCGCACTGACTACCGTACATCAGGGGTGCTGGCAACATGCATCGTGATACCCCCCCCCTAAATGGTAGGGTGGTGTGTCCTCCAGCCGCCCGGCTCGCACGCACCTCTCCGGGAGTGCACACCTTGACCTGCGGTGGTGGTGACGGTGCATGGTGA